>JABJVO010000078.1:1888621-1922392 GCA_026770805.1 Boulengeromyrus knoepffleri | reverse complement strand
GAGGAGGACGCGGGGCGGCAAAGGGGACAGGGGAGGGAGGGAGGAGGGGGGGGGGGGGGGGGGGGGGGTGGGGGGGGGTTCAGTAAAACTCAAAACGATGACACAAGATACATGAAAAGCAGCCCACCCAGCAATGCTGTTAAGCCAGGGCAGATCAGAATCATAATAGTGGACTAAAATACAAAAACCAACAGGAAAAAATACATTTAGTTTCAGGCATTTGGCCACAGCATCTTCAGAAGGTCCCAGAAGACGTGAAGAGTGACGCTCGGGGTGCATGGTGAGTGACGAGACAAGAGGGTAAGACGCAGAAAGCGCCAGGAGGAGCGCAGGACCCATTTCGAAACCTTCTGGAACGTTCCACTCGCTCGCCGTTTCATCCCGGGATGCTTGGCAGGCCACAGGAAGCGAAACGGGAGCTTGGAGGAGAGCCGGCCTGACGGTGCTCAGCCGAGTCACATACGGAGCAAAGCATGCTTTCAGCTTCAACCCGCCCCCCCCCCCCCCCGGTCAGAGTCCAGGACCGTCACTGCGGCGCCATGGTGGATGGGGGGCTGGGGGTGTCTGCAGTTTCCCACATAACCCCACCGACATCCTGCCATCTCCTTGAGGTCAGAAAAAAGCAGGGAGATATATACTAGACTTAAACTAAGCCCCCCTCTCTCTGTCCAAGCTCTGTATTTCCAAAAGACGATAAACCCAACACTCTAACGGTTTCTCTCAGCAAATGAGGGAAAGTCAGGCCGCCCCACCTTAGGGATTACATGCCACGAATCCCTAAAGCAGCATGAGGAAAGGTCAGCTGCAGAGCAAACTCCTCATGTTCCCGATCGACATGCAGCCCTGCCTTGCTCTGGTGTGCCGGATCGATATGGGGACTCGGTCCATACTGGGATGTGTCCGGTTTCACTGAAGGCTTTCTAGTTTGGACCTCCAACAGGGAGTTTTCCCAACACCGGGGGGGGGGGGTTTGGTCAGCAGATAAGGGCTTCCGGAAATAAACCAGCCATCGATGTCAGATTCAGGAAAACGGAGAAGGGAACAGAGAGCAGTGTCCCGTCAGGGTGCCCAAAAGGGATAGTGTTTCTTTAAAAAGCACGACGAAAGAGGTTTTGAGAGGAAGTCAATCTGTCAAGATACGGTTATTTTATCCACTACCAATATAAATGTATCAGGGAAAAAAAAAAAACTGCCATTAGCCTTTCCACAAAGACAGTCATAAAACCTTTAGCTGGTGAGATTTCTGCATCATTCACTACTTTAACTTAATAAGAAACAATTAAGTAACTGACACCATAACCCATAATGCATTTGGGCAAACTATTCACCCCCACAGTGGGTTTCGCAGCCCTATGCCTCCCATTTCCACAGGAAGCAAACAAATGAATCACTTACTTATATTGTTCACACCAAAATAGTTCAGCATGGGCCAAGTCTAAAACAGAAAGTCAGAGCACTGAAAATGAGACGTACATGACTTTGGGGGAAATTGCTCAACTGATGTCTGTACTATTTACTTAATACCTGCATTACAAACAAACAATTCTACATTCAATGAAGTGACAGCGTAAAAATAAATACCAAGTTTAAAATACCTGGCCACAATATTCAAAAGATAAGTATTATAGTACGTTTCATGCATTACATCTGGTCTCACACCTTTGGCACAAGCATAAAATTGAGATAAGGGGGCACAAAAGACCAGGGGCATTGTGCTAAAACGTAGTATTTAAAATGACCAGAGAGGCATGGGAATCCAGGGTTAAAAGGGACCCTGCAAAGGCCACAAACATTTCACACATCAGATCGCATGATAATTTGATTATATAATGGATTATAGGACCCCGATTCCCACGGCTGCAAAACGAGGGCCTAACTGACCCGGGCTTCTTTTAACATTCCTGGTGAAGCACCACAACACTGCCCCCTTCAGGCCACAGGCTCCATTTGGGAATCACCCCAAACACTCCATTCCTCACATATTAGAGTGATAAATGACTCCCGTGGCAAAAGGCTGATTCATTATTCACCAGCTCAGAGCCCAGTTTTACATTCGCTTTTGTTTTTAATGCCTCTCCATTTTGCACTTGCTCAGGGACCACAGAAGGTCTTACATCTGGCCACGACCCCCCCACCCCAGACAGTGAACAAGAGCAGTCGGGAAGATTTTGATCTGTCAGATGCGACACTGAGTCTCATCCCGCTCTGCGGGTGGATGCAATGTGATCCCTCCCTCTAACGCAGGCCCCACCCCCCCGTACAGATCCCTGAGCAGCCGGCGACTGACTGCCCTACCCCCTAAGAAGGCCACGCCCCCTCAACGCTATTAAAAACATACACGCTCATGCTATCAGCCTCAGAGCCACATGACTCAGCGGAAACGAAGCAAACAAGCTGACACAGGCTTTCAATCCTACCTGCCGGGGGCACGACAGCCACTTTACTGAGATTTACCCCCTGGGACTGAATTAAAAGTGGCCCAGGGTAGGGTGGGGAGCCCACATAAAACTGGGTGTATCCACAGAAAGGCCCTCTTAGTTGTCATGCCTGTGGCGTACAGTAGGATATAAAGGTAACAGAGGACAGCACCCATGGCTGCCCAGCAGTGGCTCCGGCGGTCTATGGACAGCAGTGCCTGGATCGCTCTTGGAGCGACACCATGGCTGCCAGGTGCCTGCATGAGGACCATGGAAGTTCAAACCAGAAAAATCCAGAGGGCTTCTCTATACCTGTAGCCACCACAGGGGTGACCATCCTGGGACCATCCTGGGACACCATGCAAGTTTAGCTCCTATGCACAGCACGGCTGTCAACAAAGCAATGCAGCACTGTGTAGCTCAGTAGGTTAGGAATCTGTGCCCGTATCCAGGTCATGGGTTCAAATCCCATGGCTGATCGTAATCGTACCATTACTAAGCGCATGAGCAAAGCTCTTAACTCCTACAGCTTCAGGGATGCTGGCTGGACCGGCACTCCGACGCCAAGCTTCCCTCACTTGGCTGTCACTTTGGACAAAAGCATCCGCCAAAGAGACATAAATGATTACAGCGACACAGGAGTGGGGTCAAAGCCTAAACCTGAGCCCTAGTAACAGACCCCACACAGCAAAAGAAGCTGGGATACCCATTCTCTCAGTCAAGGGCCCCAGTGGGTATATGATCACTCTGCTGGCCACCGGATTCTAATCCACAAATGAGGATAAGCCTGCTCGAATTTTCACACAATACCACAGAAGCACACCTAATCAGGAACCCAGGGGTAGCGTTCCAGATACGTGCCGATATACAGACCTCTGATATTCAAAAGCTGCTGACTAGAAAGGTTGGATGCAAAAGTATTAGAAGAGTATGTAAAGTAGTTAGATAGTGATCAGAAAATGGCAAGAGGATTAGCTAACCTTTCTGAGAATCAATAAGCAGCTCCGATTCTACAACTAATCATTCTCAAAAAAAATAATGATCATCACAGCTAGAATATGCAGAGGCAAAAAAAAAAATAAATCAAGAACTCTGCCTGTTCAGCTTGTACCTTTACACCCAGTCAGAAACCTTTTGATAATACTACTCTTCTATTTCAGTTCTTTGACTCAGCAAAAAAAAAGAAAAACTTGAGCCAATGAGAAATGCACACTGACAGCTTCACACTGACAATCATCTTCTAGAATTCCACCACTGCAGTGGATAAGATCAATAATACAAACACAAGCCCCTCGGGAGAAGTTTAAAATTTCCATTCCAGATACACATCCGGTACATCCCAGAATTCTGACACAAAAGACTGCATATCTTTGCCGACCTCATCCACAACAACTGGAAACAGTAGCCTTGAAACGCAAGAGGAGAAAGTCATTCACCACTTGGTCCCCTATAGTGAATAAGCAGCCAACCTACCGAAACTGAAAAACGCTCGTCTCCGTGTCCGGCTGTATCTGAAGACTCCATCGGCCTCAGAGAGAGGGACCTGCATGTATCTTCTCATGGTGTCTCTCCAAAAGGGACAAAAGCTTATTCCTACCCTTTGGTGTCCTCAACCTAAGGTGGATACCCACCCCATTCTCCCCAGCAGCCAACCGCCTTAGCCGGCGCAAAAGACAGACGGCAGCTATGCCAACGCCTCTAATCAACCAGCCGTTAGAGTGGCCGTTTCCGTCACCCATCTTTGGCGGATGTGTATCAGGTGGCCTTATAGAATATCACATCGAGATACCTGCTCACATGAGGAAGGACAAGCCCAGAGTGGTTAAATGGAAAGAGGCCATGTCAGATTTCCATCAAATATCGTTACTGGACCAGCAAAATGCTAAGCAGAGGGGCCAGTTTCGAAAAATGAAAAATCGCTTAGGTCGCCTCTCTTACGAGCAAAGCAAAGGGTTACACCACAATGACAGCTGGAGGTGCACACAAGACGACAGGAGTCGGGTTTCCTGGCTGATAATGCCTTCTTTCTGCATCATTTATCAATCCCACAACAGCAACACAATCTGCTTGCAAAAGAGATGGCGACATTCAGGAAACGCGGCTTGTCCGCATTTAATAAGGGTTAGGCGTGCGACACAAGCTTAGCAACCGTTGGTTCAAAAATAGATACACAATATTCCGGCAGTCAAATATCTGCCATACTTAAACCGAGCAAAATGGATCTTCATGTCAACATCCCATGGCAAGTAAATTAACATACAAACCATTTGAATCTCAGGCAGTTAAATCAGAAAATAGTCTGGGTGCTGCCCAATAAGGTCTACCCCACCCCCCCGTGTCTTCCTGAGCTACTTGTGAGGTTCAGACACTTGTGCATCCTTCCCAGGAAAATGTCTTAGACACTAAACTGCAATGCAAACACTTATTCACCCAGCCCAACAAGCTACAGATGTGAAGGTTCGTCACAAGCAAGGAGACAGGAGCAGGTTTCGACTGGGTCAGTTTATCACAGCTGTTCCCAGCCCTCTGCAGCTCCTCGGACCTGCTGGACATGGACATCAGCCAAGAGAACATCTGGAGTTAGCAGGGAGGAGGAGGGAACAGCAAGACTTGCAGAAGGAGGAAGATGGAATATAAGGAAAGGTACCAAAAAACCTGGTTTAAACAAATAAGACTTCATTTTTAGTTAATCTTTAGTTAACCAAGCTGGTCAGATGAGAACCACTTTGCATTGCTATTAATGAGGTGGTCAAGATACCAAACACTGATCACATGTAAGACTCCTACCTGTCCACATGCCAAGCTCAGGAACGTTACCGCACAGCACCAAATGTACCCCGGCTTCAAGCGGACGCTGTATCCACAGGGAAGAAAGGCTACCCCGCCCTCCCCCTGGGATGATTAAGAGCTTTCAGGCAAAGGGAATGGTCATCTCCATGGTTCACCGGGGATCACATGTTATATTAATTCCGGGACTTCACAGGTCACATAAGACTGTGTGTGTGTGTGTGTGTGCGCGCATCTGCGGGCACACATATTTGCATGTTTTGGACACAACAAATGACACACATTCTGAATGCTATATTTACACAAACAGCAATAATGTTATAAATGGAAAACTGCTCTAGTTTTGTTTTTTTTGACTCATGTGAAGCTCACAACATGAACGGGGTTTAGAACAGCAGCTAATCTAAAAGGATCTCAGACAGACACAGGAAGGGGACCCTCAAGCATCCAATGATACCCAGAAGGCAATAACACAGAAGATAAGGTCCCATCTCGGTTTCATAAGCGCGTTATCCAGAAATTCAGCCAAATCCCCCTTTATCAAAAAAACTGTTTTCCCACTAAAGATACGCCAAAGAGCAGAACCCCCGCTTATCCTGTTAGGCCTAATTAGCAAAGTGAGACGACTTCCTTTATGCCAGTGAGGGTATGCGGGGGGAACCCGTCTCAGTCTAGCCACACTCATTAGGACAGTAAACAACTTCGACTTCATGGCACGGCTGCAGATGACGGATTTTTGGGGTGGAAGGCATGGCCAGTACATTATCATCTAAATAATTGCTTCCCGGTGAAATATAAAACCAACAGATCTCACCATTTATGAATAAACAGCCTCATGACAACTAAGGAAGGAACCAGAAAAGAAAATTTGTATTTGAGTCATTAAATAGCTATGCAATTAATGTGCCACTGAATAAATTCAATTTATCCATGTATCAGTACATACATATTTTATATATACACACACACACACACACACACACACACACACGATAAGATGAAATCACATTCAAATCAATACAGCTGTGCTGGAATCAGAGTGTCTTACCACTTAAAGAAAGCAGGACAATCAATCTTGGCTGGGCTACAGACTGCTGCAGCTTCATCAGGCAAAAACAGTAAAATGACACTTTATTCATAGTTTGACATTCATGGTAAAATGACAGTTTGGCTCTCACAGACATACCAGCCTCCCACTTACACAACCCTGGGAATCATGAACCTCGAAGGGCTCGCATCTTCAAAACCGCATGGTACACCACACGGTATTTTTAGACGTTTTTTTTTTAATCCCGTTTAAATTTAGCAGAATTTGGTGCTTAGAGGGAGTTAATCCCTTGTGGTTCACAGAGGGAACAATGAGGCAGATGAAAATATGGATTGAAGCGTCCTTGAAATGTCCTTCCCCGTCAGACAGCCTAATCTCCTCGTCCAGCCCTACGCCCATATATAGAACTGGCTTTGGCATTCTTTGAAAAGAGGGCTGGATCTAATCTATAAGATCAACGAAAGTGCCGAGGTTGCATTGAAGATGCAAGACCCTTCCCATCATCCATCCCCTGGCCACCTACGCCTTCATCGCACAGAGGCAGAAGCCCAGTGTTTCCGATATCTAATCTGGCATCGTTATTCCACCCCTGCCTTACACCCCCTGAGAAAGGTCCCAGTTTCTGAGTGATACATAATCCTTTGGCTGGAGGCGTCAAGGTCCCACAAGGAATCAAGGTTACAAAAATGATAAAAGTTCTTCAAAATGTCTAACAAAGAAATCCTATAGCAACAGTTTTCCAGTATCCATGAGGTTAAAAGTCACCCGGCAAAACACACTTAATCAAAATGAACTGCGTTTTGTATGTCAGGTCTAATTTTTTAGAACTAGATTATGGAAGATGCTGAGGAAAAAAGGTTACAGTTCTTTATGAGATCGTCTAGCAAACTTAGCTTACTTGAAACGCAGCAAAGCTGACCCTTAAGGTAATTCAAACGCATAGTTTCAGGTTACTCCAAGACAGAGTTCTCCAAGTCATCCATGATTTTAGAGATGCCTTATCTTTTAACACTAAAACCAGTTTAAGACCATAGTCATCTTGACACTTGTTTGTTTCTGTGGCGACTGAAGTCCTGCAAAGGAAGAACTTGCAATTTGCAGTTTGACTCAGGCAGTAGAAAACCTAATGGAGCCATTAATGACTTCCAGCAGGCGCCGTCAGCCGGAGATGATAAAGTCCGTAAACGGCATAGCGTGAGCTTCCCTATCGGACCTCTCTCCTTTGCTGTCCGGGAACGGACACGGAGAACGGTCATCCCAGCAGCTCTCCAGAGGGGGAGAGGAGGCAGTTTCCATAGCGAAGGTTGGGCCAATGACACCAAAGAGGAGGACACCCCTCTTGCTGTCCCCAGCAGACTTGAGTAAGGACAGATGGTTTGCAGTCCCCGCGCCAGCTGCTGCCATGCCGGAATGGGCGGTGGCTGCGACCCATTCACCGAGGGACAGGGATCTGCGTTCCCATCCCCATCTCCCCCAAATCTACCTATTTGATACTGGACCACCGCAACAACCACTTCCTGCGACCTATCCGAAAGCGACCCACCGCCGGAGAGGAAAACAACCAGGCACCCAAAGGAAAAGACGACGTTCAATCACTCGAATAAATACATCCAACAGACCTACACTCAGATTCAACATTTACACCTTCACAAATCGCCCAACAACCAGACACGCGTACTGCTTCCCAAGTCAACTCCTTCTCCCTTCAGTATGGTGCTTCTTCTCAGCCGGTACCCAGAACCAGACATCCTGTCATTTCACAAAACGGCATATGCCTACCTTCAGCCAGGTAAGCCCACACATCTGCCACCTCTCCAGCCATGGCCTGCTCGCAACAGACGCATCAACAGTCGACGGTGAAAGATTACTTCAGCTTCATGTGGTGGGCAATTAAATTCCGAAAGGGCAGTGGGGGGGGGGGGGGGGGTTGACTTTGCAGGGATGCTTGGAAAGTCATTAATAAACCATGAAGGATATTTCTCGCTGGCAACAAAACATTTTATGATGACCACACGGCACACCGTGAAACCGCGGGGTCCAATTAATCTACCCAGCAGATTGATTCTCCATCCTTTAGCTCTCAACTCCAATGGCAGCAAAATTATGCCAGCCAGGAGCCTAGAAATAGCTTTACCTTAGCTGTGTGAAGTCCAACCAGTTTCACCATGGGATGGGTAATAATGTTAGCATGAACCGCTTGTTCTTCAGGCCTCCGAGTCAAGGCCGATCGATACCTGCCCGTTATCAACTAGGCTACCTTTTGGCATTTTCCATTACACCAACAGTTCCAAAATTTGAGCTCAAAAGCTTAATTTCTCCCCCCTGCCAATCTACTGAATGAATCACTATACCACTCGGTAAGCAGATGCTCCTTTAAAAGTCCTGGAAAATGGCTAACACGGGGAATTAAGGGATGTGGGAGGAACAGATTGACACCTCTCATAGGACAGTGTTAAAGTAGAAACTAATTCAAAGGTTCCTTAAAAGGCAGCCATTTTAAATACAGTATTTTTGGACATAAATGGATCCTTGTTCCTGGCTATCGAGAATGTCATGGGTAGCCTGCCTACGGCCTGCTCCACGGTAACACGGTTTGTCCAAGTTGTCGTCAGCCTCCATTTACAAGGACAGACATCGTGTCATTTTCAGAGACGGCCAGAGTGAAGACAAGGGCCCTCATTCCGCACATTTTAATGGCTGCAGCTTGACAGGCTTTCATTATTCAATGAGCAAACTGGGGAACTCTCAAAAGAACAGAGGAAGCAGCAAGGAAGGTTCCTCTACAGATGTATTCATAATGTCGCTTTGACGCAGGGGTGTTTAAGTTCCTCTTCCTGTTTGCCTGTGTTTCAGTTTTGCTGGACTTCACTGCAATAAAACCATCTCAGATTTCAGAGCCGGTCCAGGCTTAAACCACGTCGAACACACATAAAAGGCCAGCGAAGCACTCGAAGCCGATTGGTATGGATGGCAGCAAATCTTTTTGCTGGCTGAACACGGCATCGCAACCATTCCTACTTGTCGGCAAAGGTTTGGGATGCGGCGGTGTGAGGCACAGCTTTCAGAGCACAATAAAAATTGCAGACAATCGTACGTGAGCTTGGGGAAACTTGTCAGTGAGCACAAGCGAGTCACAGGAAGGAGGACTGTGTGCCATTCGATTTTCAGCCCAGGAGAAAAAGGGCAGCATTAACAAGAACGCACACGTTTGAATAAAGATTTTTCAAACACCTAAATTTAGAGGAACAACAGCATGTAAAAAGGCAGGAAAGGAGGAAAACAATCAATATCAAGCTCTAGTAGATAGGAAGAGAGAAACAGAACAAGTCAGACAAACATTTGGCTGCGCTATAAAAAAAAACAATAGAGAAATGAGAGATAAAAATGGAGCAGCGGAATCTTCCCTGCTGAGATGTCATCTTACAAAACAAGCACTTTTAGATGCACAGCGACAAAGTCACCTTCAATAATACATCCAACCCACAGTGGCCAGTCCCAACAGAAGCACGAGACAAATTTATTATTATTTTATGGGTGGGGGGGGGGATTAATTCTAAGCTTTGCATCTACTTCAGGGATGCAAGTAAATCGCAGATACAGACTTATGAAGACTAAGCTAAGGGTCAAAGCAGTTTTTGACATAATTCCAAAACACCACAAACCATCTCATTTTACAGCAAACCTGCATAACAAAAACAATCCTATCAGGAATCATTACTGCTCTCGCTACTTGCAACAGCCACTCAAAATGGAATCCATCCTTGAAATAGCTAAGCAGAACATGTTTTAGGGTTAGGTCCTATGTGGGGAAAATAAAGATTCATCACCGATATTAAAGGGCTGGGCCGTCAATTTGCTTTATTGCGGACCGAGCAGAGAGCTCTGTGAGAACATTAAAATGCCAAAGCCTTTCATTTGCTTCCTTGTACTGCCGTGCTGTACAGGCAGAAATACCAGGCAGGCTGATGTCTCATTTATTTACAAGGTGGCAGGAATGGCCTTTTAGTCTCCCTCAATAGAGGGCGCCATTTTTTCAAAGACTGCGAATGCAGCCTTGTCTATTGTTACAGACGAATGAGGCTTCCCAAAAAACAAAATACACGCAACATAACAACCTAAACTCCCAGCTGCACGGCCTGTAAATGTCACTTCTTTCATCCAGGCAACAAACCTTGCTTCTGGAACCGACTCAATTATCAATGACCAACTCAATTAGCTGGTATACTAATTAGTTCTAATCACCATCTAGATCTTGTGATGTCCCTCTAGACGTAGGTGGCTCGCCTCTGAATACAGCCACAGCAAGCAAGAATGTGGCAAATGGCCAGTGAAAAGCGTACTCCTGTGGATTTAGCTGGAATTTATCATGTTTACGGCCTTATGCTACCATAATTCATGGAACTGGGTCAATCTCTGTGGGGCTGCTCCGAAGCAGAACTTAGCAAGTTGTTTTTTTGGGGGGGCGGGGCTATCCGTTGCCAAGATACGGCAAACTCAGAATATAACGCCGCCTCCTGCTGGAGAGATAGCCGCATAGAATCGTGGCCGCTCTTGATAAACACCCCGTAAAGCACCCTACAGGAAACTCACCCAATACAGCCGTCCTTCAATTTCCAGTGCTTGACCCCATTCATTCTTTCATGCTCCTCCCAAGCCAAACCCTCAGGGCATAATTTATTTTACATGTAATCATCTTTGCCTGATAATGATCATGCTAAACAACGGATCATGCCAAATAAGACTTAAAGGGCTCGTTATTGATTTAAGGTCTGCTCGAGCATCCAAAATGGCTATTTATAAGGGCCGTTAATTAGGCGTCCAATTCATACTAGATTTCCTTTCCTCCCGTAAATGTTTTACTCTATTACTGAATGGTAGCATTTCATGCTAAAGCCCACCTGTCCTTCCCCTGAGTATAACAGTTCGAGAGGTCTTCATTTTTATAGCATTGTGTATAAATTTTGCATCTCATGTTAATTAGCATGATGCTTTTCAATTGACATCAGGTCAATAAGAGGACATTCAGTGGATCGCAGCCCTGTTTTCTCACCCCGCAGATCGATCTTAGCCGCCCCCCCAAGTTTACCACCCACAAGAGAGGGGACATCGAATTCCAGGGCAGTGTTATCAAGCGAAGTTTAGAATTACCTTAATCAGGAATAGCAGTCAGTCGCAGCATGAAATGAGGGACACAGAGGTCATTTGCATCAAAACTTTTACATTAATTACAAAGAGGACAGTAGAGGGGAGCCTCCATTTTGAAAGTTTCATAACCACGGCATTATGGAACCTTCAGATCCATCTGGATCATCCCAGCCTTCTTCAGTGGAGGCTCTTGCAGTCATACCTACCGTCCCCCTAAAAGGGCGCTACTACATTCATGCATCAAGGCCAAACAGCACCGATGATTAAAGGCATTTATATGCAATTCCCTGGAGGGGTCAGCTTGTGGGAAGCCTTGGCACGGCCCCGGGGGTGTTCACAAGACGGAGGCCTTTCAGACGGGCCGACGTCAAACGGCCCGTAAACAAAGCCATGATACGGTGTGTCTAACGGGTTTATAAATAGAGCAAGCGGCACTGAAGCTGAATAGCATCCACACCGAGAATCACATCAACCATTCACTAAGAACGCCGCTCACATACACAGGCAGCGAAGGTGAAGTGAAAACAGAAGCAGGAGATTTAAATCAATAGGCTAACAGCAGAGCCAAACAGTCTCGCACCTCTAGGATTGGGGGTTAAAGTCCCACCCACTCAGCATGTGTGGAGATACTGCATGTTCTCCACATTTAAAATACCGGCAGGTGAACTGGTCTCTAATGGCGCTTTTACACTGGCATACAGGAACTGCAAAGACACTAGTTATACATCACGGTTTCCAGCTCAAGTCACGGTTCCACTGCAGAAGGGTCGGCTCAGTAAAGGCGTGGTCGGGTTTGGAAGTGACAGCAACGTACAAGTCAAGAGAGACTCATTTACCATTTACATGAGGTACGTCATGGATTTACTAGCACATCTGTGAGAATCGCTGTTATGTTAGCATCAACCGCTAGCAGAAATAGCATTCACTTGTTTAAATTTGCATTACAAATCTATTGCATGCATCCTATAGTACTTCTGCAAATGGGAGAGTGGAAATTATCAAGTTCCAAGTCATCAGGAATGGATCAATACATTGCAATGTGCGATACTAATAATAATTAATAATATACAGAACGCCCCCTTTTATCCTTCATATAATCTATGCACGAAGCATCGGTATCTCCGTGCATTTCGACCAATCACATGGGGGGGAACGACACCAGTTCGATTTAGTCACGCTGCTAGTGAGCAGGACCATATCAGCGCAGGTATGGGTCAGGTACAGCTCAGGTAATTTACAGTGGAAAACCGTCTCTTTCCAGTACAGCTCGGTTTTCGGTGGCACTGGAAAAGCGCCGTAAGTTACCAGTAGCTTGCATGTACGTGTTCTGGCCAGGGTGTCCCTAGGCTTGTGCCCTGTGCTTACTGGGATAGACTGAAGGTTCCCACTGGTCCCAAGACAGATGGATGACATCTTAAAGAAGCCACACGAACGACCCCACACACAGCTACTTCTGATGCCCCCTTAAGAACCAGGAAGAAGATTCTACTCTATGAACCATGGACCCCACAACAAGTGGACCAGACATCCCTTCAATGTTAAAACAAAAGTATTACACAAAATCGATCAGCCAGACACTAAACGGCATCAAGGTGAGAGCTGCATTTTCCAGCCTACAGCATCGCGGTGGACAGGCCCACGCATCAAAACCTGCTGCTGGCCTCCACAGAGAGGAGACCGCCAGTGACGTCAGGTTTTATCCGCGCACGTCAGGCGCTGGCAGACAATGGAGAAGTATGTTTATTATATCTGGATCTGTAAATGTTGTTATGAACACATTTACACATATCTGGCTGATGGCAAAAGGACGACCGAGCTTCATCCGTAGCGGTAGGTGAAACGGATGTCTGCTGGCTGGCATCTGGTAATGGGGGGGGGGCACCAAGTTTTGCATGAAGGATGACAGAGCTGACACCGTCCCCAAAACCCGCTCTCATCAAGGCGGCATCTAGGAGGAACAAGCATGTGTGTTGGGTCACATGCTTGGGATGAAATGAAAGAAAGATCTGGACAGAGGAAAAGTTATAAAGTTGTGGGACGTTAAAAAAAAAAAAAAAAAAACATGATAAAATTAACTGGGGAAAAAAGCATGCAAGAATTGCGAAACTGCATGCGCAGCAAAGCCAAGAATGTTACAGGATACCGGGCAAAAGGTTACAAATAAGGAGAGAATAAGCAGTCAGAAGAGGCGATATGAGGCCAAAACTCCCAGGGACTGTTAAACACAGAGAGGCGTTATTTTACAGATCTGGCTGGTGCCACACAGGGCACCAAGAGCCACGTACCCACAATCTCCGCCGCCCCCCCCCCCCCGAAACACCACACCACAGGGAGCAGCAGTGAGGGGGGACACCAGAGAGAGGGCGTTACCGCATGCCGCTGCTCCACCAGAGCCAGCGCAGCCGCTCTGTGAATGGCGTGCCGACACGTACTGTACCTGGCAGGCTCACGAGCCGCCGACAGGCCCCGAACAGACGACCCGGACCCGTGGGCGTACTCGCAGCGTGCCAGCGTGCCAGCGTGAACCAGCAGCGACTGCGGGAGTCCTCACGGCTTGATGCCATCTAATGAGCAGAGGAAGAGCTACGCACGAGGCCGTGTCAGAAGGCATGGATCACGACCACAGCCTGCCCCAGACAGCCAGCCAGCGGACTTATACCAAGCAGTTAAAGCCTGTGGTCGAGCGGTATGTCAGCAAACTGACGGAAGATTTGAATGCCTTTTTTTACTGTACAGTACCTTCAGCCATGTCTCGGTTGTGCTATGACACATTTCCGGATTCTGCAACTCCAAGACCAGAGAAGGATCCGGTGCAGGAGATGTTAAAAATATCTTATCGAAAAAGTTTTGTACAGTGAGGTAGGAACAAAGGCAATTGATCAATGGCGTGTGTTACAAGTGACACAGGAGAGAACTCCCACGCTGGGTTTGAAACAAACAAAGGCAGAACAATGGAAAGATGCGGCAGGGCCTTAGTTCAGAGGACAGCAGGAATTCTCCCCAACAATCTCTAAAGGCCTGAGCTGAAGCTTTAAACCAGGGAACGGGGAACAGGAAAAAAACATTACCCCCAAAATATCACAAGAAGAGAGAGGAAAAAAAAAAAAAAAACATATTGCACACATATTTAGAAAACAAAAATTCAAAAAGCAATGTATAAAAGTTCCAGTAGTTTTTCTAAACATATAAAGCAAAGTGTTTTCGGTACCACTTTACAATAAGGCTCCCATTTGCCACTTGCAAATGGTAGCAACTCATTAACAGAACACTTATAACTTGTTTTAAACTGTCTATTAATAATTTACGAAGCATTACAACCTAATAACCAGATTATAAACCATTCATAAACTCTTTATATGGGTAGCCTTACTGTAAAGTGGCACTTTTTTTTTTTTTAACATTTATCTTCAATCCATCTTGAGAAAGATAAACAACATTGTCATAGAACAATTTGATTCATCACATCTATGCTGGAGATTGATTCTTTTTTTCCTGAAAAGTGTGAAAAAATCATTTTTAAGAACTCTGTGAACCAGCACCTCCTTTGTGCAAGAGACTCCTGCCCCAGGAAGGCAGAATGACAGTAAACAGGGGCCCTGAGAAGCAGCTAAGCTCAGGTATCATGTGCCCTCCTCTCACGTGACGACTGTGACCCAAAGTGATTTTTCCCTTCCCTAACAGGGAGATTTTCCGAGTCTAGAGCATTTAGTGTTTTTTCCTAACAGCCCAAAAGCAACAATAAAACATTGAAGGAAAAAATAATAATAATAAAAAAAAAAATCAGGAGTGAGAAAGCTCACTTGAGGTTATGCGAGTGGCTCTTGTGGCTAGACAGAGAAAGCTGAAGAGCACTGGCTCAGAAAGCAAAACCCCCCTAGGTCGCAGCCAGCCAATGAGCAGACGTCAGCGCCAAGGATTATGGGTACTATACAGAGAGCTTCTCACCGTAATTAGGGCAGAAATGTGGCCTTGTTCACCTGGGCTTGACCAGACTAAAGCAAACAAAAACTAGCACACAAAGAGGCAGCATTGCCAAAGGCCTGCTTGCAATATATCTTCCTATTTAAGAGAGAAATAACGGGGAAACATTTATTCCAACTGAAGAAAATCTATTCAGAGGTGAAGAGTCATTGGAATAGCATCTGGTACATTTTTAAAAAATACTAAGGGAAATGTAGGATTGGTGACTAAACCACCCAGCCTCAATTCATGATGAACAACACTGTTGATCCAATCCAAACACCACAACACACCTAGACTTTCACAAGTGTTAGTAAGCTTTTAGTCCTCCCCATTGATTAAAGGGAAGATTAACAGCTCATGTGACTACTGGGAAGTATAAGGCAGTCGTACAAAGCTTTTCCTAATGGCTTAATTGCCCCACACATAGCACACAAATGTATTATTGTTTATTAAAATAAATATATATTCACAACTTGCAGATAGCACAAAAACATTAGCATGCACTGAAATAAGCCCAGCTCTTTATGGATATTATAATTATTCTGTGAGAATGTAGCATTATATATTCCTACTCAGAAGACAATAAATCAAATGTTAGAGGAAAAGGATTAATCATAACATCAAAACAACACAATTTAGCTCTCCCCAGTTTATCAAACAACAATCAACAATTACACAGCTTATGCGATAGGAAACAATTCACTTTTCTCACTGGTATATTTTAAACAACATAAATTGTCTCTCATAAATCTGGCTACCCAAAAAAACTCCAAGAAAGGAAATTCAGCATACATAAGCCAATAAAAAGGTGCCCAACTGTACTGGGGGGATAAAACATTTACAAAAAAATAAATAAATAAATAAAAATCTCCATTTACAGCTTAAACTGCAATATATATTTTTACATAATGACAGAAAATTGAAAGTCCATTTCCGTGAACAAGAAAAATGGGTGTATTTCTCTCTATAATTGTGATTCTGAATCTGGCAGTCAATTCCAAACCATAGGTAGTCTACACACAACGGCACAACTTTGGACTGAACAAGGGGTGAGGTCCCCACCCGTTCATCATGACAGCAAAATTATTTGGGGGGGGGGGGGGGGCGGTTGTATTGGCCATTTCTGATTATTGGAGGGATCACAAACTTAATGCCTATGTCTGCAACTTGCATCACTTTCACACCAAAGCCCCTAATCCAGGACAGCTCACCCACCAAAACAATCTCCTACTCTATGAACAGCACTAAAATATTTTTTTAAAAAACCCACCATTCAATCAATTAATAAATAAATCTTCAACAAGTAGCCAATCAAAACTGTCAGTAAAGGGCAATGAACCATTGTGGCTTGACATTACCGTGATGCGACTTTCACGAAGAGAAGCAATGTCACATACATCATGTGACAAAACCTTGCTATCTGGCCTCTTCTCCTTTCCCCGCTGATCAAGGGCAACACGCTGATGTATCAAACATTGCTTCAGCTCCTTGGGAGCTCCTCCAACATGCATATGGCTCTCCGAAAATCCCTGTCCTTTCCTCTGTGGGTGTGAAAATTTCATTAAAAGTCCTGCATACCTTACCAGTGATGCCAAACTCTGCTCCTCCAAATTGGAGCCCAAGAGTGCATTAATATTCAATGATATTAAAGCCAGTAGCACCAACTACTAAAGAGCTTACAGAGCATCCCCTTGCACACAGGAAGGGCAGCCAAATTCCATTTCCCCACATATGATGGCCTTCTTACAGAAACACATCAATACCACAACACCCAAGCAAGTTTTAGGCCCCACTGATCAAACCAATTTTAGGCTACGGGACAGACGCTTAATCCAATTAAAAGACATCCCACTACAACAGTATTATGCAGTCAATTGTTGCATTTTCATATAAAAATTTGTATGTACATCAGTTCAGTACTGCACCAAAATCAGGAAAGTGAAAGCCCTTCCTGCAAGGTCAGCTGAGGCCCTGGATCTCCAGCATGTTCTCTCTGGGGTCTAGCTGACCGAGATTAACTTTACTGTGACCTACCTTTAATCAGCTGAACGTCACACTGTGGTTCAGCTATGGGAGTGGGGCGGGATTGCTGCATCCACCAGAGAATGCTTACGCACTCTGGGCCTCAATGTACGAAGTACCTTAGTAAACCCATTATGATCGGTTCTGCACGGCAAACACACAGCAGACCCGGCAAAGCAAAGCACCGGCCGGGTCAGCGTGCTTCCAAACCCGCTTTGTCAAACATCACGCAAAAGGCAAACACGCACTCCCGAGGGATGATTTCTGTTTTCCTAACTCAACGTTTTGCAACAAAACAAAAACACACCTAACAGGAACTGGTGCCTCTCGTGTTTATTCAGCTTACAACATTATAAACGGCGGTCTGTTTTAAAACAGAAAAGCAACGCAATAAATGTCACTTATTCAACAGTGCGTGGGAACCGGATTTAACCGTTTTATCAGCTGCGCTGTAAATCTAGTTAATCCGACCAGGACACATGTTAAAACTTGTTACACGGGTTTTTATCGTTTAAAATGAATAATGTATCCTCGGTCCGTTTGCGTTTTTTCGAGGCGACTGGCTGTTTGCTGCCGTGGAATTAACTCGAAAGCGGCAGCGCTGTGCAGATAATTTTAACCCCTGCAGCACGCCAATCACAATGTCAACCACGACTTAGTAAAAATAAACAGAAAAGAAGTATTCATCACATTTTAGGCAAAAATGGTTCATTTAGGTCTCGGTTTGTCGTGCTTGGGGGTCACCCCCGCCCCCCTCTGCACCCCCTCCCGATTAGCAGTCAAACGCATTAGCTAACCGGCTAATTTAGCATGGAGAAATATGGCAGAAAGGGGGAGAGACGCCGCTTACCGGCTGGCATCCTCCGGGAAACGGGGCCGGGAGATCGCCTCGGCTTTGGGAGACCGTCGGGGTGTTTTTTTTCTCTTAGACCGTGTGCAGAGATATCCCGGGGCTGCCGACGCTTTTCGTCACTTCATGGTTTCGCGGTGGAGGAGGTAGGGACCTTCTAAGGACACTGCGGTATAAAACGAGGAGGGAAAAAAAAACATAAATACACATTTAGTTAAAAGGCAGCCTTATGTAATGTCTGCTAAGTGCAGTTCAACGTGTCGCCCCAATCACCTGAACTGACATGTAGGACACTGACCTGCGAGCCGGTTTAGCCGAGGTAGCGTTCGTTTGCTTTTAAAGTTAAAACGTTATTTTTAAACGAGACTTTGACTGATATTTAAAAGTAGCTATGGTTGTTTTTTTTTTTTTTTTTACCGGCGCTTCGTCGGTAAATGCTGGGTTAACCCCTTCGGAGCCCAGCTTCCCTGCCCTAAAACTGCGCCCCACATCGGCGCGCGCGACGCGGAAGCGGCTGCTTTACCTTCGTGCCGCTCCACGTCCGTGTCGCGGGGCGTCGCGTCTCACGTTCGCCCCCGGGGCAGCCGCGCGCCGGTGCTCGCGCTTTCCGAAGGGACGGCGGTGGTCCGCTGGCCTGCGCCGTAAAAGTTAACAGGAGGGCCGGGAAAGGTAGCCGGCGGAGACTAAAGGGTGCTCTCTTCCGCTGATGTCAGTATTTGTCAATCCCGCTGTTAAATAAGGAAGTGCGGCTACGGCGATCGGTCCCTCCTACTGGGGCCGTGGACTTGCAGATTGCGGCGTTGCAGCTTGCAAATAATAATATTCAGATATACAATATTTATGTCAATTTATAATATATCTGCGGAAACCACGTGCATGAACTGAAACCAAAATGTGCAACATTGGTGAAATTGCCTTAGAAATGCGTGAGTGGTCCACACCGTATGCCACAAAATAAGTAGATTTGGTCGAGCTGTCTTTTTTTTTAATATGAGATTACGCATTTCGGGTAATCAGCATCAGCTCTGTCCGCGTGGGCTCTGCATGGTCTCTCTAGAGTCAGAAGAAGTTCCTTTTAGTACACTATAGATTCAGTGTAACAAAAGACAGTGTACTCTGCACTTCCCACACTTAAAAATGGCCCTTTGCATTCCTAATAGGGTAATCAGTGAAAGACAATGGAATGATGCTTCTAAATAGTCCATCTGTGGGAAGGAGAAGATTAAGGGTGTGGGGGGCACAGAATGATATAAGCCAAAGATGGGGGTTAAAATGCCCTTGCTGGATTCAAAGTTAAGTAATAAATTCTCTAAGGAGATTGTATTCCCCTCAATCCGATCCACACGGTTGCTCATACGCAGTATACAGTTGGAATGCAGGAGAGCAAAAACAAGAGGGAATTAATGGAGTCCGATTAGTGTATCTTACACAGCTCTTTTAGTTTAAGGACCTGGGAGACTTGGGTCTGGTTTTTTAATCTGTTTTTTTTTGTGTGTATTCCTGTAGGAAAGAGTTGTGGGAGAAATGTTTACAATTACAACAGACACCACTGAGGTGTGTTTAGCCATATCACTGGGAAATAAGTGCCAAAAAAACAACATTCAGTAATTAATGTCACTCTCGCTAGAACTGGCAGGCAGCATGGCAAAAAAGGACAAAACAAAAAAAAGCCCTGAGAGATTTGGCAGGTGAGACATTTTTGAAGTATGTATTACACAGCATGTATTCACCTGCTTGCAAAGTGCACACTGCCTGATAAAGATCGCAGGAATTACTGCTGCATGCGTGCATTTTAGTGCATTAATTGACTCGGGTGTCTGCAGGGCTCGCGTCTCTGAAAGTGTGCCAGCCTCACTACATCAGCTGTAAATCGACAAGCCTCAGTGGGCACCCACTGAAACAAAGTCCGATTCACGCTCAGATGCGCTTGACAACCAGTCCGCAATAAATGGATCACATGTTTCTGTTTGTGTTTCTGTGACGGGTGAAAACAAAGAAATAGCTCAGCAATATTGCTTCAGCACGCCACCTGTGATCTGAAAACCTAGCCGTCCAGCAGAGTAATGACCTAAACGGCTAACCTTTCCTTTAATGACTCACGATACGAGTGAAATAATAGCAGCCAGCTCAGTATGCTCCTTCCTGGATGGGGAGGAACTCGGGCCGGCTTCTGAGATGGCGATGAGTAGAGGCCTTTTCCATCCGCTTGCATGGCCTGTAAGGTGATAAGCTTGAGGTTTTCCTGCCAGTGCAGAATCTGTGTTTGCAGACAAACTGCCCTCTACATGCGTCAATGTCAGCTTTGTTCTCATTGTGCACATGCAGAACGAAATGAGGTAGCAAGCTCTCCTATTGCAAGCATCATACATAGTAATAGTAATACAATAGATCAGTGTTTCCTAATCCGGTTCTCAGGAGCTGGGAGGGAGCAAAAACATGGACTGTCTGGCAGCGAGCTTGGAGGGAGCAAAAATATGGACTGTCTGGGAGGGAGCAAAAACATGGACTGTCTGGCAGGGAGCTCAGAGGGAGCAAAAACATGGACTGTCTGGCAGTTAGCTCAGAGGGAGCAAAACCATGGACTGTCTGGCAGGGAGCAAAAACATGGACTGTCTGGCAGGGAACAGAGAGGGAGCAAAAACATGGACTGTCTGGCAGGGAGCTGGGAGGGAGCACAAACATGGACTGTCTGACAGGGAGCTCAGAGGGAGCAAAAACATGGACTGTCTGGCATGGAGCGCGGAGGGAGCAAAAACATGGACTGTCTGGCATGGAGCGCGGAGGGAGCAAAAACATGGACCGGCTGTTGGTCCCCAGGACCGGATTAGTAAACACTGCAATAGACAACACAATTGAATAAATAACATAAAAATACTGCAACAAGTATGTATCCCTCTAACAGTCTTTGATCTCAACAGGGGAAAAGGGAATCAACTGACAATTTGTCGGATCCTTACCGCTCCGTTCCAAGCTGTTGGCCTTAGTTGATGTTTTTTTCTCACCTGTTTATGGCCCCTTGGCAATGCCCACTGTGGACATAATCTAATCTTTGTGAAAAATGCTTGTGGAAAAGGATCCACTTGAGGACACCTAGAGTTTGCTCAGAGTGAGGAGAAGCAGGCAGCATTAAGGCTTGGTATCCTGTGAGCATTTGAAATGTGTTTGCGCAATTGAATGCATATAAGGCAGGCCGAGCTTTTTATGGAAAAAATAGGATAGTTTTGAACACATAGTGCAATAGATCCAGTCGCTGAGTGGGACAAGATGTGCAGTGTAGGCACAGATGTCGATTGTTTACTTGGATCGTTAGACCGAGGAAAACGGTTCTTCTGTGCAAAATGTTTTCCATGCAGACAAAATAAATTTAAAAGCTGTTAGAATTCCTCAAAAAAAAAATAGGTCGAGTAGTGATGTGAGATACGATGAACCAACGACAGTTGCTGTGTAAGGTCAACGCATGTAGAGCACCGAGGCTGATGCTGAATGACCTTCTGGTGGGGGACAATACCACTGCGTCACTATTGAACCAGTCTGAGAGGCCCCCTGATTGCTATCTTCAGTAAACAGTGCCCCGCCCAGTAGTGATCAAATGTAAAATAGTGGTTATTTAAAGGTGTAATTGACTATATAGGCCATCTAACCTCCAAACCGAATGTCCAAGGGTAAACAATCCCCTGCCACAATAACCGTAAGATGCAGCATGTGGAGAGTATTTCCTATTAGCTGAATCCTCTGCTTTTGAGCTCCTGGGGACCTCGCTGTCAGGTTCTCGGGACTTATTCGTGATTAAAAGCCCCCGTCCTGCCCGAGACGCCGGCAACATCTGGTCATACAACCCCGGTCGCTGACACCCATGCCAAACTACAGGGTGAATGGCAAATTAGCTTGTCCCCAGATTAAACCGTGCCCGCTGGCTCTGCGGTGCCCTCCCAGAATCTCTGCATGGTGCATTCTGTACGGCGCACAGAAGGAGGCCACCTCACCGTTGTCCGGAGAGAAGCCAAAGACGTTAATTGGATTTGTCGCTCCCTGGCTCTGATTTTTACCTCCTTTGTCTCACGGCAACAGGCTACTACGACAACGGCCGGACGTTTATTTCACCGTCTCTCCATCTAGTATCGCTCGGCTCTCCTGGGCCGACTGATTAAAATTGATCCGTGAGTCGATTGCGGTGAAAGATATCAAAGGATGTACCAAAGATTAGATGTCAGTGTGTGGAATATGCTGTCGATCGTCCTATTGTTATATTCATTACAGATACTGCCGCTCTCTCCGTTCTCCGTGGAAAGACTGATTGTGTAAATTGCCACCCACTGTTTCTTTTTTTCCGCACGTATTATCAACGTGTTAGATTAGTTACCTCGATGTGTGATCTTGAAATTCCCTAACCATATTGTTTCCCTGGTGGACATCATTGTATACCATGTCACTGCATTCATTTAAACAATGGCTAGCGGAAAGACATCAGATCTTTCAGCTGCTGTTACTGCATGGCAGAATCGTTTAACGTTATTTTTGTTTAAGCAGAAAACACCACACACGCTTACTGGGTATACCAAAGAAATTACTTTTTGTTTATTCATGAAATTAGATGCAGTGTTGATAATTTTTTTGTGTGTGTGCGTAAAAATATAATCAAAAGGCTAAAAATAGATAATCAATTAGCTCTGTCACACATGAAGTTTTTTCGGTATATTAAGATAAAAGCTCACATGAGTATTGGGGGACAGGTGTGTCAGTTTTGGGGTACAGCCAATGTTCCAGGATGCGAATGGATATAAACCTGGAGGGGGGGACTGAGGAGAGGAAACCCTGCAGGTGTAAGGAGAAAGCATGCAGCATGAGTGTCGCATTTAAAACGCACTGCTGCAAACATGCACACAAACAATGTTGCATTGATGCAGACTTTTAAACAATGTACTGATTGCATTTTGTTATCTGAGTACTTGTTCTTTGTACAATGACACTGAAGTTGAATCGAATCCAATCTAATCTTATTATATGTAACTATAATATATGTTTGGGAGGTAGTTTTGTGCGTGAACAAACTAATATGCTAAGTCAATAATCAGAGAGTTTGTGCCAGGAATCAAACCCACACTCCCAGAGGTCTGAGGCCACGGAGTTTATGAATATCAAAAAAAATCCAGACGGTCCAAGAGAGAGATGTATCAGTGGTAACACACAAACGTCCACGATCCGCTACAGTTTCACTTCAGTGTGATTTTTTGTTCTGTTGAGTCACGGCTGGCAGACAATTATCTGTGAACGGATCATTACAAGTGTGCAACATTATGGCAGAAAACACATTACAACAAACCTCCCTGTTACAAATAACTGATGTAAACATAATGAAATTGCCGCATCTGTTCTCTCCTAGACAGAGCTCAGCTAAACCTGATAAAAATAAAAAAAAAGTCTCAAGATGAATGAGCAGAAACATTATTGGGGCATCTTAATATATATAAAAACAGCATAACGCATAAGCACACAACAGTCTCCATTGAAAAATAAGTACAAATGACGTTATCAAATAACCATTTTTTATTAAGATACAAAGTGAATAGATTATTTTAGGGACTAGGATGACATTAATCCGCCAAAGCCTGCTTTCATGGGCATATTAGCATATTTTGGTGACTGTCATTGTAAAAATATTTTATAAATAAAAAAAGCAAAGCCATTTGATAACGGTTTATTAAATGTGCACCTCAAAATCCCAACATCCTGCTGTCTACAGGAAATGCCTTCCTGACATTTAACATGACAAACAAATGAAGAGGTTCAGATGGAGAATTAAAAGAAGTATTTGCAGCGGACCGGCAAACGAAGATGTGACTCATTTAATATGCACTCAGGAATAAAAAAAACTGGAATAAAACGCAGGTTATTATGATCTATGATGTAGGTGTAATTAATACTCATTATACTGAACTTCATCACCACTGTTTATGAGAAAGGCTGCACAGTGACAGACCCATTTCGGACTGGGATGCATCGGAAACAGTGCAATATTCCACTGCATTATTTAAATTTGATCAGTGAAATTTTCACTACCCATGCATGTTCGGGATGATATCCATTCATTCATTTTCAGCATTGCATATCCATGTTTTTAATTCTATCCTGGGAATCAGTGCAACAGACTGGCTACACCCTGGATGGGAGAGCAGTCCAGGGCAGCGCAGTAATGTACACACATTCAACCACTAGGGGTGATGTAGAGTCACAAAGTCACCTCAGTCACAAGTGTGTAAAGAGGGGACGTAAACCCACACTATGGTTATAGTTTTTAAAATCTTCTATTAAATTTCTACCTTCCTGTATTGTGTTAGATCACAACTTTCGATTATCCTGTGCATAAAAACAAAGGTGGATAGTTCAGGTCCAGAAAATAAAAATCCAGACCAAGATTTTGTTTCAACCAACCAGTTGAGTATAAAGAGTCACAGTCACAGAGCACCCAACATGTTGGTTCAAACAAAATCTTGGTCTGGATTTTTACCTGAAGTATCCACCTCTGCCTAAAAATATAGACTTTTCACATGTTTACGTTGAAGAGGGTGTTTACATCTCATATACAGTATGTCAACTCAATGACTAGGTAAATTAATATTCTACTTAATAATAATCACGTAGTCATCAAATTGTTTAGTTATTGTACTAACTGAATCAGCATACTACTGAACAAGCATGTTACTCATGCTTTAATATATACGAGTTCAGACGCTACACAAGTTCACCATATACAGGAGGCAGCCAGAGGTCTTTCGAACCTGCAGCACAGGCCGTTAGGTTCTGCCTGTTCTGCCCACTGTGTCGAGCACAGTTGAACCCGGGTCACTTAGGTACCAGAGGACGGTTAACAACATGGTTGAGAGGCGGTACTCAGGAGCGTAATGGTGAGCAGGTGAAGATCGGATCCGACCAGCACAAACTGAATGCTGGGAGGCCAGTGGGGGCCACAAGGCTGCATGGGCTGGAGGTAAAGTAGGAGAGGAGCAAGCCGACAGGCCAGGGCGTGAATGGGGTTCGAGGGAACTGCAAGGGAAGCTGTCATCATAGCCTGACAACTAGGCTTCAACATTAAGTACAGCACTGGGCACTATAGATGCTAAAATGTGGCCCAAAATCACACAAAACCGGGACATTCCTGCCATGGGAATCACTGGACCTGAGAAGTGACTGCCCATTAACAGGCTAATGCACAGACCTAAATAGTTCGGCAATACATGCAGGTTTCACTGTGTTAATGGAATGACGATCAACATAACAGCGAAGGAACACATGAAATAACAAGCCACAAAAAAGAGTGTTTTCATCTATATGGTTCAAGGCACAGAGTCTTAATGTGTCCCAGAATCGACTGTAAAACACCAGGAAAGGCTCTCTGGTCTCTACATGACTCACCTGACTGTGGTGACAAATCAGTGGTACAGCTCCAGGTTAGCACTCTTTGCTAACTAGCCTGCTATGTCAACCACTATGGCTCGTGGTAGTTTTGCAAAGTGCTGATTGCTTTATTGAAGATAGAGGTTGGTCTCCAAAGATCAGGTGAAAAAAGAACATCTTTGTTTTAATATAGAGTGCAACTAGTGTTTATTTCTGGATGGAATTCACTTTTATAAATTATGATTCTCGTTACTGCATGCAATGCATGGGTTCCAACTATTATATTTTATATCATTATTCTCAAATGTATCGTTAGTAGAAAAATGATGTCAGGCTACCTGTACGTGTTTTTGCCTGCAAGCATTTGGAAGTTTGATTTGTGAAGAGCAAATTTCCAAAACTCACGCAGACCATATTTAGTCAGGCTTCCCCTTCATGTTACAGTATCTGGAACCAAAGCTCACTCAGTCCTCATGTAATCCAACGAAGAATTTATATAAAATTTATATTAAACTCACTAAGTCCACAGAAGTTTTCTTGAAAACATATCCCGTGGACCGAGTGAGTAATGGAAATGTGCACTTCGGATATCATGTTATTTTTCTCTACCAGACATAATTGCAAATTGCAGTTCCCGGATAACAGTAGTACAAAAGCCAATGGTATATTTGAATAACCTACTGAATGAAGTTATTTCATGAATTCCAATATTCTTTAATATATTTTTAATTTATTTTTTAATTTAGAATGGTTAGGACTCCTATTGCTGGACTTTTGTGTAATAAATGTGTATTACTGTGGAAAGACCTTCTACGATATTTATACACTGGCCTAGGTTAAGATTAAATCTACGTTATCCTATTACCTGAGCTGCAAGCATTGGTGGCAGAGGACATTACAAGCCAGTCGCTTTACAACCACTATATGAACCAAGCTTTTAACTGTTGGTGGAGCTGAAGTTGCAGTGCGCTGACAAGAGAGTGGGCCTAGAAAAGGAGATGTTTAGTTTGAGGAGCACTTCAGCGTAAAGAAATGAGGAGGAAGCCTTTGATGTTGTGAGAGTGTCAAAGTTGGCCTACTTTCAACCTGAGCTGTCAGATCGATGTGTGTTGGACTGTGATCCAGACCATGAATTTGCTTCTGGATCTGGCTTCATGCTCTGCTCCCCAACCCACGGCTCCCTGAATATTCTTTGGAAAAATTCTCTGAGTTAACATTCTAAAAAGAAATAGTTATAGGTATAGTTGTCTGCTGTTTACAAATGGTTGGCGCACTGCAGTGACATTAGCTTAAGGTGGTATGTAAATGGCAGTAATGCTAACCACACCAAAATCCCTGGGCCGGTAGAATGGCCTGCATTTAACCGTCAAGTGAGGATAAATAAATAGACCAACAAAGACTTGATGGTTTCCAGCATTGCCTTCATCGTCACCAGTCAGATTAAACTGGTTTTTTAAGGAGGGAAACACATTCACCCACCTCTCCCAAGAAGAGCGCCGACAACGGATCCCCATTACGGGTGCCACCAAAGTTCTGTAAAAAAGTGGGAAACACAACAGATATAGATTCTTCCATATGGAAATGCCAACAGAACAATAGTCTAATTCACTTCTTTTCTGGAGGTGACAGATAATTAATTCAGTTTCACACATAGGCACCTCCTATCCTCACCCACAAGATGCGATCTACAGCTTAAGAGCGAGAGTCGTCGCTAAGTAGTGGGATTTCCTCTAACCAATGGAACACAGACATCCAACCTTCCCTAGTTCTTTAATTATTCGATTAGCTATAAGTTGAACGTAACTCAGAGTTCCGGGACAGTTGACCATGTAAGGCCAGTGTTGCAGTAAGAGTTCTGCGCCGATCAATGACAGCTTAATAGCGGCGTTACGAATGCCGATGAATTGGTTAACAGAAGCGGCTGGACCACAGCAGAAAGCCCAGTTCAGAAATAGCCAGTTAGCTTTGCACGGAAATCAGGAAGTCAACACAAGAACTGGCAGAATCTGCTGGCAGACACAGACGTCACTGGCGTACATTCATACTGGACTGTGAAACACAGGGTGAAACCACAATCTGCGCATGTTTCTCTGGTTCCGTTGTTGGTCCCCTCTGTGGTCAACGTAACCCAGTACCATAGTACCAGATTTCGGACTGGAAGACAGACCAAGCCTGCATAAAACTCAGGCAGCCGCCTATTGTGTCCTGCACAATGGACCTCTGGCCCACACTGGGTTCCTGTTGTCATGGGTTCCAGTAACGATATAACGACGATTTCATTATCTGGCTTTGAAAGCAGGCGTGGATGTTTATGGGTCCCATGGCATTTGCTGTCACGAGCCACTCGCTGTAATACTGAGCAGAGCATGAAAAAAGACACCCTGACAACCAGCTCGTAATCCAAACATTAAAACAATTAGCCTGTAAATTTTGGCTTTTTTTCCCGTAAACGTGGAATTCGTTCAGTAAACCAGGCCTTTGCATATTTTGCAGTGGTTCAGAGGAAATGCTCATCAGATTTCTCACGAGAGCCCTACAGAATATTATAATTATTATCAGGTGCCATCGAGTTGATGCCGACTCCTAGTAACCACATACTTCCAGGATTTTCTATCTTCTGCCCAGATCTTCAGGCTTCCAAACGGCATGTACACTCTTATCACAAGTGAGTGCATCTTGTTGCTTTGGAGAATTTATTGGCCATTCGTTGTCTGTGCTCTTTCCTGGGGCCCAGCGCTCGAAAGCAGAACTCCACCCGCTATTGTGTCGTTAGGGGTTAATTGAACGCGGCCTTTCAGGAGGTCGATACGACGTTTCATCTTCCGCATTTCAGCCCACATCACCTCAAGGGCCTTCCTCAAAAGGCCAGTGGTGATATGATCACTCTGCTGGCTACACAGTTTGAAACCAGAACCTTCTGGATAGGGATGCAGGTCCTTATCCCCCGAAGCTACATGCATCCACCTCCGCTATACCGATTTGCTGTATCCAGCAGGGTTCTGACAGCACGTCGATATGGTAGATGATTCCCGGCAGAGGACGGAAGAAGCCGAGGTCCGTCTCAGCACTATGATGCGACTTCAGGGGATTTTCATTAGTACCTCCCTAACCTACTGTCCGTGCCTGACTGAAAGTAGATGGTTCGATTTCTCGGAAATGCTAGATATTTACGCAGCATTGGCAGGACTGTGACTAAAGGGGGCTTTTTTATATATATACCTGAAGTAGCTGACATTTGTTTCGCAAACACTTGACATTTCAAATTAGTCACCCTTGTGACTCTGGAGGGCCTTGTAGGGTTTTCTTTCCATCACTTGATATGTTGAAATGTCTGCTTGTGTGTGCATTGACTGTGTGCATTGACATCGGTGACTAACAAGTCCACCGATGGCCTGCTGCAATCAATTTTTTATATAAGTTTTTATATACTTCCTGGGTGAAAGTTAGTAGTTGCACAAGCACAAAATAATACAGAATGACAATAACTGTACTATCAATTACATTATAAAAGATCACTGGTCGCTGCAGTCCTGCTCCCAGAGCCAATCAGGAAGTGCCTCTGAATATGGCTGAAGATCGATATGAGGCATTTAGTGCACATTATCCCCACAATGTCAGAGACCCAGCAATGGTATGCAAGCCATTTAGTCTAAAGACGGTGGTTTCCAACAGGAGATGCCAGCTAGGTGACCTCTTCTGAGGAAATTGTAGATGAGCTCATTAGCCGGGAAATTTCTCCTGACTATTTGAGGATATTCTGATCACATTTACTCGCTTGAAGCTTAAACCCTGGTTGCTTATTATCTGTAACACTTTGATAAGTGCTTGTGTTTTCACTGAGGCTGTTCGTCAGGATGTAAGTGTCATTCAGTTCTGTCTCAGGCCAGAAAAGCATGTTAGTCACTAAACCCCATGTAATGGAGGTTTAACGACATATTAATTTAGTCAGAAATCTGACAATGACATGTAGGCAAACACAGTTAGCATGTTAGCGAGCATCTGTCAGCAATGTTAAACACAGTTAGCATGTTAGCGAGCTTCTGTCAGCAATGTTAAACACAGTTAGCATGTTAGCAAACATCTGTCAGCAATGTTAAACACAGTTAGCATGCTAGCGAGCATCTGTAAGCAATGTTAATGCTGTGGAATAAATTTAAAAAAAAGAAGCATTTTGCATATTAAAAAGTTGACTCGTTTGAGTTTATATCAGTATCTTTTCTGCTGGGTCACTTCGTCATCCCCACCCATAGGCTGTGTACTCAGGGCTGGAAATCAGCACAAGCTGCGCACGACACGCATCTCGATGGCGGCCACGCTCGCCGCGGGCCTCGCCGCTCAGCGGAAAAGTCGAGAGCACAGCTTGTGAGTAAGGCCTCCCGCGACCCAGTTCGACACCCCGGCAACGGCGCACGGGAGAGGGGCGGAAGATGGGTTTCAACAGCTTATAGTTTGGCAGGTGGGGGCGGCTGTCAGCCTGCCAGTCTGCGAGAGGCAGTAAACCAAAAGAGACAGATGCCAGAGTGACCTTCCTCCCGGATGTATCTGTTTCTTCAGAATCCAACAGACGAATTAGTTCCACTGAAGTCTGGGGTGTTTTTTTGCAATTCGGATGCTACCAGGAGAAACTTGTGGGATCCGGATCTCGTGTTACCAGTTTCTGACAAGGATGCCTCCATGCCAACCCAGAGCGGGTACACGATGGTAAATGCCAACCCAGAGCGGGTACACGGCGGTAAATGCCAACCCAGAGCGGGTACACGGCGGTAAATGCCAACCCAGACCGGGTACACGACGGTAAATGCCAACCCAGACCGGGTACATGGCGGTAAATGCCAACCCAGACCGGGTACACGACGGTAAATGCCAACCCAGACCGGGTACACGACGGTAAATGTCCCCTCCGAGGCTTCCTCAGCACAGCCCCGTTGTCCTAGTTACATCTTCACGTCACGCTTACAGTTTATTCACTTAGCTTGTCACTCCCCGCCCACCCCGAGTGACCTACTTGGGAAGTGTAGCAAAATATGGTACGTTATGTGCTTGTATCTACATCAGCAAAACGTCCCTGTTAGAAAACCCTATGCTCTGTATCTAATATATACACGCAGAGACTGTGGCTATGGTGCCTTGGTATTAAATGATTAAAGCGTACAGGAGCATCCAATGATGTGACTGACTTTGACCACTAAAAATTAAAAAAGCCGGATTTTAAAGGCTTTGAAGCCATTTCCGTTCTTTTCCTGGCTCAGGAAAGCCTAAGATCATAGATAAATGCAGGCTTACATCGCCACACGCCACACCTGCGTCATCCATCGATGTATTAAGTGCATTCATTAGCAAGTCTACACTGTGACGTGTTGATTGAGCTGAAAGTTGTACTTACAGTAACGCCGTTTATAGAATAGCGAAGAAAAGTCAATTAAATGGTCAGGGCATGTTATTTATTTATTAATTTAGTATTTATTCAATTCAGTTCAATTTATCTTTACATAGCATCTTTCACAACAGAGCCATTCTACGTGGATCTGTGATAATACATTATACAGAGTAATATATGAAACGGGGAAAAAGGGAAGACAGAAAGAAAGAATGAAAGAAGAAAGGCAATGGCGGAGAGGAAGCAAAAACTCCCAAATAGGTAGGATAAAAAACATCTGGGGGTCCAAGGTCAACTGGCTACCCAATCCCCCCCCCCACCCCCCAGGCATGCTAACATTATGGAAACAGGAAGAGTGGGCTTGCTTGCTAAAAGCAAAGTGTTCACCGTGATGAAGGTCTAAGCCGAAGCCCATCACTGAGTCGGGTCTCGGTGCTGGCATACGTAAGGCGGCAGTATGAAGATCGCACCCACGATGTCCACAAAGAACCAGGACTCCAGCTTCAGGAGGAAGGCAGAGGTCATGGGTGGTCAGAACATGCATAGACACATCGAGGGACCAGCATAGTTACAGCTTTGAGAAGGATTCTGTTTATCTTTAGAAATGAAGTATGGCGAGGAGCAGGGTGAATCTTTAATGGACAAATGTAATATGATTTCTGGCCAAATTTCTGGGATGCCCTTTTCGAATGGAAATGTCTGCAGCGCATTAAGACCTGGTTCATGAATACTAAACCTGTTACGAGACCCGCTGAATACAGCCGGGGGGGATATTATGGGATATTAGAGGGGAATTGGCAAGCTGGGTGGTTGTTTTGGGGAGCAGAGTCAGGAGGGGTAACGAAACGCCATTGGCTGTGTTTAGTGATATAATGGTGCTTACCTGGTGGGTGCGGAGCCCACTGCAGTAAACACAGGCGTGATGCAGTGTGATACCACTGGGGGCAATCCCGGGGCCGACAGACTCATGGAGCCTTGAGCAAATGGGGCCCGTGGGCAAGGCCCTCAACCCCCCCACCAGATAAATGGCTGACCCTGTGCTCAGACCTCAAGTTTTACTCTCACCTGTATATATATATGTGTATGTGTGTGTGTGTGTGTCTGAAAGGAGAGCATGATGGGATATGCATGAGGAAGCATTCTCCCCTACCAGTACTCATACTTGTACAAATGGAAGACAAAGCTCAATTTCATTTTTTCATTTCACCCCAGGCACCTCATATACTGTAAATGTTACTGTGCACATTAACACACACTCTCACAAGCGGATCTGCGGGTCTCCTAGATCAGCCAGGGGACTGAAATCCAGGCTAAAGTACTATAACACACCGCGCCACAACTCTCAGGCCATGTGTGAGCATTACTCGGCGTGCCTACGGGAAACCGGTGACCCATGAGGGTTCGTAAAGACTTACCAGCCTCCAGAGCTGCTTCCAGATCAGGAGACTGAGTAGCGATTCTCTTCTGTTCAAGATCATTCATGGCAGAGAGCCTTAAGTCACCAGAATGCTATGTAAACAAGAAGAAACGTCTGCTTTTAAACCTGTTTGTTACCACGGAAGGGGCCAGCTGGTGACTCACCTCCTCTGGCTGCTCCTGTAAATTTATCTGTCCTTAATCAGCATTTGGAGACCTGGGCTTCTATATTGCACCACTGGGTAAGTGAGTTAGGTAGCCGGTTAGGTCAGCTGACCTCTGGATCATACCATTCTTCAAGGGGATTATTCATTATTTGGTGATGAATCTGTAATTATTAAGAACATATAAAAGTCCAAGCCACTGGATATCAATAACTGTGAGTGACGTTGAAAATGGAGAGATTAAAGAAAGAGAGAGAGCTGACTCCTTTCAATATATCGGTCTCTGCAGGACAAATGAAGTAAAGAGCTGGTAAATGAACTGTGACAAAGGGGGCAGATCCATCCTTTGTCCATAACCACATAAGCAGGTTGGGGTCATGGGGCACGCCGGCTGATGGCTGGATCAGCTGTGAAATCTTTCACTCTGTCCTTCAGTAAGACCAGCTCCCCATTCCCAATTCAGCAACCCCAACCAGCTCATTCTGCCCCCTCCCCCCCCCCCAGGAATGGTCCATGCCTCTGCCAAATTGAAACATTTCACATTCCGCAGACTAGCATCCTGCCACAGAACAGCGCCTCCTACAGGTCATCATCTGCAGGTGCAGGTCTCGGGTCCGTGAGCCAAGCAGACCGAATCATGGGGTCGCCGCTGACAGCTGTTCCCATGTGGGACCCTTCCAGTTCCACCAGCAATCCCCCCTCACCAAATGCCCCGTCAGACTGACCCTGTCTGGTTCTGATGGCTTGTAGCACTGCCGGCAACAGAACCCGTACATCATACAAAATGGACGCCCCCAATGAGCAAACACGGTGACAGTTTCTTTTTCATCGCTGTGCACTGGATTTCAGCTACGAGCTACCAGAAGCTGCTGTTCAGTTAACACGTCCCAGCTAAAGACTCATCTGCGTGTTCACCTTGCTGGCTTAGCGAACGCCACATGGGCTTCCGGCACCACTACCAACCCAACACGGACTTTATGACAAGTGTATCATTTCTTTTGATGCCTACACCCATACATGGAGGAAAGAGGAGCTGAGCACTCCTCAGATTAAACCCTTTAACGAACATTCACTTCCAGCTATCTGCTATGATGCTTGTTAATATTTATTAACGTGTGGCTCAGTGGGCTAAGCCGTGTGCCTGTAATCACAAGGTCGCTGGTTCAAGCCCCGCCTAAGCACGTCTGCGG
>JABJVO010000078.1:1868243-1888521 GCA_026770805.1 Boulengeromyrus knoepffleri | reverse complement strand
GCGGGTCCTTGAGCAAGACCTTTGCCCCCTCGCTCCCTGGGCACTGCTACAGGTGGCTGCCCTTTGGGGACAGCTTGCTCTACAAAGAGCAAGTTGAGGGAGGCATAAAAAAAAAAAAAAAAAAAAGAATTTCCCCACGGGGATTAATAAAGTGTAGATTATTATCATTATTTATGCAGCTGAGGAAAAGCAAGAGTGAACCCTAAAGGTCAAAACAGGGGCTGCTTCACTCCTGCAGATCAGCGGGCTTTACGTCAAAATCCAGTCTCCGGGGGAGGCGAAGTTTCTACCAACCGTGACACACTACGCAGCAGAAGAGTTCAGAGGAACAAGCTATCGGATCCGTTCTCCCGGGCTTCTCGGAGTCAGGTGGTCAAGGCCCCACTGCGAACGGCATTCTGGGAAGTCAGCAGGCCCCCACACCGGGGCGCAGCACAGATCCGCTGGCATTTCGATGCAAAATCGACACGACGGGCGTGACAGTTGAAACACAAGGCCGTACATTTCAGGGAGCCAGACGGGATTAGCGGCGGCCGTGGGTTTAAATGTCACAAAAGCAGTGTGACTTCTTTAATCAATGGCAGCGTTTTTGAAAATCCGCCCGTCTCCATCCGTTTTGCGGCTACGGCATCGATCGGATTTTACGTTCTGGGTTTTGCCGCTTGGCATTTACCCCATAATAAGGAGCCACTCTAAACTGGGACGGCCCTGTTCATTTTCGAGGGGAATCGATGCGAAAGGTTACACGTTATATTTGTCCTACTGTCCCCGCAACGTACACCGACTCTTATTTGTTTACTGTACAGTCTTCTGGCTTTGACTTTTCTATTAAACACAGAACGGATGCAAGAGCCGTAGGGACAGGAAACTTTTAACCCGAAGAGGACCCAGTCATGTCTTCTGGTTTGATTGGGCCAGAATTGAATGTCTTCTGTGGCTGTGGACACAGGAACCTGGATTAATCTTTATGCCGCGGCACAGTTGGCTTACAGCTGTGGTCCATCACATTGTCAGCTGTACATCGTGAATTAAAAAGGCCAGTTAACGAGTCACCCTCGATCTGTGTCACTTTGTCAAAGGTGAGTCCTGTCTTTCATATTTCATTTGCACTTCTGTTCATTTTCATATTGAACTACGCTGCTAGACTCCTGGTCTTCATAAAACTTTGATTATTATAATATTTCTGTGGTACATCCAGGGACAAAAATCCAACGCTAATCCTTCCATAAATCCAAAAAAACTCCCCTGAATGGGATGAACTTCCTTTCTCTTCACGGTACGATTCACCAAACCCTGAGTTTGAGTCACGCGTTGTCCCCGTGAAATAAATACAAGGACTGATTAAATACCGTGTTTCATTATTGAAGCTGCCCCAGACAAAAGGAACTGATTAGAGGTGAAGAGAGTGTTACCGTTTGAAAGCCACGAATGACAACTGCTGTCACTTTTTCGTCTCGCTTGACAAAGCCACAGGGTTACCTCGCGTGCACTTTGTCTCTCTTCCTGACGAAGATCCGTCGGCGAGGGAATTTTCTCAGATAACACCCGAAGGTCTGAAAAGCCGAAACGCTGCCTTTTATCGTCCTCTGACAGTCTTGCACCATGACAAAATACAACCACTCCAAACATACGTAGGGAGTGTCACGTCCTTAGACCCGAATTGAAGGCCTGTTCCAGCCGATTTGCATCTGAGTTTCAGTACCTTTCCTGGCTGACCAAGGCTGTAATTTCATTCCGGACAAAAAGACTTCTTCATTTTCACAATATACATTGGGTTCTTTAACAGTTAGCCAATAGCTGACTGACTCGCACACACTAAACTCGACAAGTTCCGCCCGCAGGAACCTGATAATTTCCGCCAGAAGGTTCCAGATGCTAGTGCTTAAGGGACTGGTTGCCATATCGATAAGCCCGGGGTTTTCCTGACTGTACAGGAAAGCTGGATCACAGCCTGTTTCCACACACATTTCCCCGCATGATATTTCCTGCAGTAGGTTCCTCGGTGTGCGTCCAGTTTTCCCTGTGACCTAATTCATCACTTGTCCCATATCAAAGCTAAGCTTCCATGGAAGAAATGGCGCAAAAGCAATTAATTTAATCAAACTGACAGCTGGGCCCTGAAGCAGAAGGATCTATGACTCTGACTGACTGAGGTAATTTCCCCTATTTTTCTGCACAGTTGACTCTGCTGGCATTTATGTGAGCCCTCTGTGGGGAACTGGGCCCCTGGAGTGGGCTACAGGATGCTGCCGTAGGCTCCCTGCCAGGGCCACCCTGCCTGCTCACTGCAAAGGCTGCAAATGAAAGATCGCCCCCTTGAGGGTGGGAGGAGGTATTGAAGCACAGCGGAACAGGACTATGTGGCTTCAGATAGTCGAACTCACACTAAGCTTTAATTGTCTGTCGTTTAAGTGTAGATTACCCCACTGTGGAGAACCTCAGTGTTAGGGCTTGGCAGGCAGGACTATAATCAACTTGTTAGCATGCAGTAAAATAACGACCTTTCACAAGGTACAAGCCACACACCACAGACTCCGTTACCAGTGAGCGACATGAAACAGGAAGTGAGGTAATGTGTCAGATGTAACAATGTGACGGCCTAGAGTGACCACTCCACACACATTTCACAATTCAGCAACATAATTACATTTACTCATTATGTAACCTCAGTACATTACATTAACTCATTACTTTACATAATTACCCCAGTTTTTCTGGGCAAATAGCAATCATATATTTTTTTTATTACAATCTTTCAAAGAATACTCATGTAGTTGAGTTGATCTTCCGTACAGTTCCCGAATGATTCGACCTTTCTTGGCCATTTTATGCAAAGACCGTTAACAGATGCGTAACGCAGACCCACGTGGGCCCCAGCCAACAGGAAGTGCAGATGAGCCGAGTTTGATGGGTGCCGTGATTGTTTACACTTCATGATGCTCGATTTGATTAAAGTCCACTGAGTCATTTGATGAACGGACCCTGGGTGATCTCGCCTTGCATCGCAGAGGAAGGAAAACCATGTGAAAAATCTGCCTCTCCATGTGAATCCACCAGAACAGGGTCACACATTTCTGTCTTCTTTAACGGGTCTTGCTTTGTGCTTTGCGTTTTAAAGTTGTAATTAATATATTAAGGTAATATAGTAAGAAATTGTAACCCCCCTGCCAAATAATCATGTCTCCCCCTAGTTGGGTGGATACCTCAACCCCTCCAATCTTCAAACCAAAATTACACCCTTGTACACAGACAATAAAGTTGAATCTAATCTATTCTAAAAAAAACATGAAAGGCTCTGTTTACACTTGTATTTAAAATGCGCCTTGGTTGATCTGATCACAAGCAGACAGCTGCAACATCGTGGTTTACACCTGTGTCTGTCACGCTTCTCCAAGGTGCCCAGCTCAACAATTCTGCTCAGATTTCGTTACTGCCCTGAGCACCGTAACTGTCTGGGACACATTAGCATTTACGGTACAAAAGTTATGCGGTCAAATGCGTCCCAGACCACTTCGGCATGTGGTTTGAGTGATCAGATCACAAGGCATCGTGCTGGTTGGTTACACTTGTATTTAGTACCGTTCACTTCTGATCCCATCGCCCAAGACGCTTTTTAAAACCAAGAGTAAACGATACCTGATATCCTTGGATCACATAAGCAGCTCTGGGAAAAATTAAGAAACCACAGCAGAATTTTAATTTTCACTCATTTCTCAATTTATGGATGTGCGCCTGTGGAAAATAAACTTTTTCGTTGCAAACTCCAGCCTGGCTCTTCCCTGCTCCTCATTAATGAAGGGCTTCTTCCCTGCTTCATGGGACTTCAGCTCTGCTTCTAGGGGCCTGATATGAACTGTCCTAGCAGTGCACTTCACACCTGCACTTAATGTTTCCCATTCCTTCTGAAGGTCACCTGATGTCATCCTCTGATTTATGAGGCACTGCCGGATAAGTTGACGGTCATCTCTGGCGTTAGAAAGTCGCTTCTGCCCTCTAACTGGCTGGTTTCTGGTCGTTCCCAGTGTCTCCTGCTTCACCTTGTCCTTGTCTTCCGCTGTCTTACAAACTTTGAGCCTGGAAGCAGCCTGCCTCAGTGTAGTCTCTGCCAGTGGAACCAGGATTAAACCAGTAAGTAAGTAAGTAAAATTTATATATAAGCATTTTTTACAGGCACAAGTCACAAAGTGCTGTACATAGAAATTTAGCATAAAAAATGAGCAAACAAAAGAGAATATGAGAAAACATGAGAGTAAAAAGAACCTTTGTAAAATATATTAGAGAAGGAATCCCAGGAGGCATGAACTCAGCTCTACTGACAGGTTTTCTTAAAAAGGAGAGATGCATTGAAATAGTCAACTGACTCAGCGGAGCGTAAAGCTAGTGGAAGAGCGTCCCAGAGTCTAGGTGTCATGACCTGTGCGTACGATCCTTGTGTGTGCCACGCCCCCTGATCCTCGTGTGTGCCACGCCCCCTGATCCTCGTGTGTGCCACGCCCCCTGATCCTCGTGTGTGCCACGCCCCCTGATCCTTGTGTGTGCCACGCCCCCTGATCCTCATGTGTGCCACGCCCACATTTTTCAGGTCCCCACAAAGATCTGGGAATGCAATCAAAGTACTAAAAAAAAAACTTTTATTTTGTTTGGTTAGTTATGGTTAAGGTTAGGGCTGGGTAGGGATTAAGGTTGTCATGTTGGGAGTAGAGTTCTCTCCATAGATATGAATGGAGAATCCCCACAAAGATATGTGTGTGTGTGTGTGTGTGAGGCAGGGTTCTTCTGCCCTTCAGTATTATTGAAGAAGGGTGTATTCTTGTTCTCAGAGAGTTCCAGACCTCGTCCCTGGAGTGATCTAACATTGCGCTGACTGAGTGCATTTACCGTCCCTAAGATAAACCACACGATCAGCCAGCCAAAGGAAGCAGAGACCTTCGTAAGCTGCGAACAGGAAATTCGTCGTACATTAATGCGTATTAGGGACACTTTCACTTTGATCAGATTCCCTAAGTGAATGATGCAGCATGTTTAGCCAGAGTTTGATGGCAACTGCAGAGATTAAACCAGAAAGTTCTGTATGGAAGCAGCCACTGATATGATAATAAGACTCACTGGTGGGGTGAGGCCTTGTTTTACAGATAATTTCCTGATGAAAGAGCTGCTTTTTTTAAATAACGTGCAAATGGCAGGCATGTCTAAGCCATATTTAATGAACGACCAATTAATGAGGGTTTGATGGAAAATAGGAGCAAAGGAAGCAGCAGGTAGAGCTCACGGGCCGCGGGATTGGCTGCAGGTAGAGCTCACGGGCCGCGGGATTGGCTGCAGGTACAGCTCACGGGCCGCGGGATTGGCTGCAGGTAGAGCTCACGGGCCACGGGATTGGCTGCAGGTAGAGCTCACGGGCCACGGGATTGGCTGCAGGTAGAGCTCACGGGCCGCGGGATTGGCTGCAGGTAGAGCTCACGGGCCGCGGGATTGGCTGCAGGTACAGCTCACGGGCCGCAGGATTGGCTGTTTGTACATCTACTGCCTTGTTTTTATATCTGAACCGGCACAGAAGCCAATGAAATAAAATAGCTTGTATAAATTTCAACTCACATACCTCTAAGGATATTTTTACAAGATTATATTGTGTAGAAGCTATTGTTAATCAGCATAATTCAATATAGCCAATATAATTTAAGAAATTCAAACTAAGGGATATTTCAAATCATACATAACCAACCAATAATCACTTTAACTCACTGATGTATGTTCTAGTGTTCCAGTTTCCAGTAAAAACAACAAACCACACAGACCAGCAAAGGGCACCGCTGGTACAATATAGGGCAGTTTGTACCATCTGGAATAGGATTGCAAGCCCCTTATCACTGTTAGTGTGGCTCCTTGGAGCTCATCTGTCATTTAAGAACTTGCTCGCTAGACAGTTAAGATCTTTGAATGGATCCATATTGGCTGCCTGTAGATGTGTAATGAACACGGGTCAGTGCCAGCAAACAGATATTATCAGGGGTCCCAAGCGTCTGTGGGGGGGTCCCCAACAATAAAATTGGAGGGGGGGGGGGTCACGTGGTCCAGATTAAGATTAAACCGTGTATCGATCTAGAATCAGCCAGTTGAACAATCTTGATATAAGTGGTAAATTTACCTTTAGTTGAGGCGCCGTTAGCACAGAACAATTTAGGGGGGGTTGGGGGGGGGGGTGGTTTTGTCATATTTTCTGTATGTTATCTATAACATGTGCAGGCCTGCCAACAACATGGTCACATGTGCAGGCCTGCCAACAACATGGTCACATATGCAGGCCTGACCCCATGGGTCACATGTGCAGGCCTGCCAACAACACCAGGTACTTCAACATATTATTATTTATCTACTTATATGATTCCACCCATGCAATGCTACTGTATATGTCGTTTACATACACGTTGCGCTATGATCTACAGTCCCTTAAGTCCAGCGCTGTCCTGTGTTTGGCACTTCAAGTGAGAACCTCTACTGGTCACTTTCAGTTTGTATGACACACCACGGTCCTGGGGGGGGCATTATCTAATGCCACGGCATACCTGAATGAGGAAGGTATGACAATAAAGCCCACCTGACCTGACTTTTTGTACCCATCAGTGAATCTTTTCCCGTCGACCGTAAGGTAACCTGGTTATATTATTCATACGTGTCTTACCCGAACCGCTGAGCTCAGGGTCATATCAAATTGCTGGGTTACAGTCAAAACTTTCGCAAGTCCAAGATGGTTGAATTTCTGCTTCACTCTTCCTTTCAGGCTGACTTATGTGTTTAGGATTGCAGAGCACTCCATGACCCATTTTCGGCTGAGACTAAGCTCACGGCAGGGTAATGTGCCATCCTACTGTAGGATGAATCGGCTGGATGATTCAGGAGTCATTGTTCCTGCAAGTGTCTGACCCATCATACTTCCTGCAACACTCCTCACAGAGCACAAAAGGAACAGATCTGTCAGTCACTTCCTGAAACCTACACTGGCAAGAGCAGAAAAACAATGCGTGTTGTATTTTTTAATAGACTATGGCCCTACAGACTGTCAGAAACAGCAAACTTGAATCACCTCCTTGACAAACAGATTAGATTATTTTTCTGGTTCTCGTACGAAAACATTTTATCATTGTGTTGAATAAAGACATGAAATATAATTTGTCTTATTTTAGCGAATGAGATTCTTTATGTCTTACACTAAGATTAGATAACATTTTAAATAAGAAAGCACAGAGGACACGGATAATCAAACGGCATTAACAACCCATCTTGCCCATTAGAACTGAAAAATATTTTCTGGTTCATTACATTTATCACCTGGAAACCAGGCATAAATTTTGTTTTCCCAACTGCACTAAATATTAGACAGGAAGTGACATCATAATACACTAAAAGGACAGTATGCTATGAAAATATATCTAAATGCTGGGCCCTTCTCACCAATGAGAGATGCAGGTTTAGTGATGATAATTAAGGCAATTACCTACAATAACAGGGAAGCTAGGGTGACCCTGGATTATTTTAGCTTCCCAGTGAAAATGAGAATGCAGCGTCTGTTACTACTCTGTTATCACTGGGAAAGAGGCGGATTCTGTGGAATACAAGCCCTAAAATATAAAGCCTGATGGTATTAAAATAGCCATCGAGCTCAGAATAGGTCATCAGTGTCACACTTGTAAAACATTTAACCACCAAAAAGCTTTTTATAATGGTACAAACATGAAGATCGCTAAGAGCATTAAAATGGCTCTACCTCTAAATCTAAATTAAATGCCACCTTGATACGGAGAATGACATGCAAGTCATTATTTTTTTTTAGGTCTTGAAAATATGAACTGACAGAAAAAGGTGCAACTGAATGATTCATAAGACACTTCAGCAAAATCTCTTCATCTCCAAGTTAAAAAGAATTCATTACATTTTAAAAGCAATGGAAGATGAAAGAGTACTCAGTCATTCTGAGATTTCCGGACATACGTTTCTACGGACAATGAAATGGGTTTTTTTTTCCAGTCCTCAGTCAGATATGTCATCAGATGTAAATATGTAAATTATTGGTATGGAGAGATCTGTGCCAGATCTAAGTAAAGTTTTAAAGCATCAGAAACACACACACACACACACACACACACACACACACAAGGGCCACAGTCAGCAGAACATTAAAAACTGAAAGAGTATAGAATTCTATGAACCAGGAATCCCTACAGAAGGTGGACTGCATGTCAAAGTAATGATTTGATATGTGATAAAATCAACCAGGAACACGTCTTGAACATGCAAAATATACACTATCTAAACATTTTCTACTGTTATTTTAGGCATGTACAGTACTTTATACATACATGAAATTGCACATGCTCTATAAACACACCCAGTGAACCCAAACCAATTTTTCATTATATGACCAAATCTTACTTGTAAAGCATATTAGATTATTATTCACATGATGACGGGTTGCCCATACATTGGGGTTGCGATATATGCGAATTATGTCTATCCTTCAAAAATTGCTTTCTAATTAAAGCAGACACATTTTTGGATGTGATTCGTTTTTTTTTCTAAGGTAAAATCATATCCCAATACTAACATCGTTATAACAAAGCCTAATATTTCTTCTCCGTGTCATTAAACAGCAAATGAGATACCGTTGCAATGTCCCTCCATATCCAAGACTGGAGTGTTGAATCCACATTCATTTGTGTCATATAACCGTGCCGTCAAGAACTGGTCGTATTGGGTTAGGTTGTTAAATAGTAAGGACATTTTAGGTTGCAGCTTTGGAGATAAGACACGCGTCCCCTATGAGCAAAGAGCAGCGGATGAGTTGCAATGTGATTAAGTCTTGTACCTGTAAACAGTGAGATTTGAAGTTAAAGTCCCAGCAGGGACACCGGCGCGCACTCTGAGCTATTAACCGCAAATTGCGGCGCTAAGTATCCAGATATAAGTGTCCAAAAGGCGGCGGTTTTCCGCTGTGATTTGTTGATTCCCGGCGGGGCGATGTTTGTCAGGCACCCTCCTCTCCGTGCGATAATCGCAGCGGCCTCATTAGTGATCTGATACCGAGTTTCAAAGGCACAGGCGAGCCGAACCGGGACCTCTAATTAAAGGCGTTAAATTTAGAATCTCACGACGTGAAAGTGGACGTAAAGTGCGTCTCAAATTAAAATGGCGTTAAAGCAATATGTAGTGTGTGGGTTTTATTGCCAGTACTTAGATTTACAGATTGTGTATTATGTTCATCTACGCCTCTTAACTGAAGAGCCAGGCCATTATGAACTGAACATCACGTGGAGAGGGACCCAGAGGAGGTCATTCAATCTGGACTCACTGTTTACTGGAACCCAGCTTCGTGCTAATGTGAGAGGTGGTTCCAGTTAAAGAACTTGGACTTTCGGGTCAAAGTGAGGTGTTCCGTGACCACACACCATTTCCGTCACTTAGAGAGAACGGAGAGGAAAGGTTTGTATTCAAGAAAATATCGGAATCATAATTCAAATTATTAGCATATTAACGTATATCAATATTAATTAATGTTATCGTTGTTGTTACCATATTAAATGTTTAACACATTCATGATAAAAGTCTGCACGAATAAAGAACAGCTTTAAGAAAGATGGATAATTTTACAACTTTTATAACATAGTAATAACATATTGGTACTCAGGACAGTGTACTTTTCGTGTAGCATCCACTCTTGAGCTCTTGTATGCTTCTTTTTAAATGAAACAGACTTAGTTTAAATGAGTTTATTTCCTGTCAGACAGGGCAGTCAGAGTCTGGAAAGACATAGGTGGCACTCAAACTGCATGTATTGCATTAATTTTATTGGAATAAACGAATGGGGCAGAATTCTCCTTCCAGCCGGCCCTGAAGTCACCCCCCCCGGAGAGCGGCGCACATTCAAAGGCCAAGCTGGCTCAGCTCAGTCTAAATCCGTTCCTTATTTTTCCATCAGGGTGGAAAGAATCTGGAAGTTGATTACCATACATGAGCTGCTCCAGGGTTCACTTTCTTTCGCTCTCTCTTTCTCTCTCTCTCTCTCTCCCTCTCTCTCCCTCCCTGCAGTCTCCTGCTCTTCCGTCACTCAGGTTCTCACCAAATACCAGGCAGGTCTCAGCTCTCAGAATCCCAAGGGGCCTCATATCAGAAGGACTTGGACAGTCAGTCAGCCCCCGCCTCGTTCAGCCTTAGCCTCCACCTTGCTCAGACTCCGCCTCGCTCAGCCTCCGCCTCGCTCAGCCTCAGCCTCCACCTTGCTCAGACTCCGCCTCGCTCAGCCTCCACCTCGCTCAGCCCCCGCCTCGCTCAGCCTCAGCCTCCACCTCGCTCAGCCCCCGCCTCGCTCAGCCCCTGCCTCCGCCTCACTCAGCCTCCACCTCACTCAGCCTCCACCTCACTCAGCCCCCACCTCGCTCAGCCCCCGCCTCGCTCAGCCTCAGCCTCCACCTCGCTCAGCCCCCGCCTCGCTCAGCCCCTGCCTCCGCCTCACTCAGCCTCCACCTCACTCAGCCCCCACCTCGCTCAGCCTCCGTCGCTAACTTCCCAGAATTCTATATGATGTTTCCAAAGGAAAAAAATAAATGAAAGAAACAAGATCCATGAAAATTCTCTGGTGTCATGCACCAGTTTCCCTGAACAGGATGTCATCCAGAGTTCCCTGGTGCCTCGACACTGGAAGTCGCACGCTGATTCTCCCCCAAGTTTATCTGGGTGCCCTGGCTTCTAAGAGTGAATTTGAGGAGCCGACACGGGAGACAGCAGAGACATACACATACACAGACATAGAGATACACACACACACACACGATGGGGGATGACCACGCTTCCTGACCATGTGTCCTGTTCTCCTTATTAGCTAATCCCTCCCCCCAGTGTGGTTTTCTGTCCCCTCAAAGAAGAATATTAGCAATGAGTACGAAATGAATGTCAAATTCCACCAAAATGAATCTTCTATTGCAAATTCCAAAAAAAATTAGTCATCGAGCACCAGGGGAATTCTGGGTACGTGCATAGAAAGACTTCAGTGAATCACAGCAGACTTCCCTGCTGCTTAAATCACCAATCACGGCTTTGTGGATCACCAATTGAGGTCTCCTACGCCTGGTAGGCCCAAGGCACTTTCCGGCAAGGCCATTTCCTTGACAAAGTGGCACCGTGTGTTGCCTGACCTGCATATTTATACAAATAAAGCATTTAGGCTAATTACTTTCAGACACTCAGAGCGGGCTGCAGGCAGGCTGTGGGCAACGGGTCAGGGATGGCTGCAGAAGTAATTAATTATGAACCACAGAGGATTTTTCTATGTTCTTTGTTTCCCAATGAAGGTGATAAAAAAAAAATCCACATACTCAGCTCAAATACTGTCACTGCACTCGGTGATACTGACTGTACGCTACTCTTCAGACCAAGAAGCAAATCCCAACACATTAATGCTGGTAGTTTTTTTTTTTTTTTTTTAAAAAACACACACGCAAAGTGTTGGAATCACAAACAGATGTGAACGACATGCAGGGCTGTATGGCACAGTGGGTCACGTCTCTCTCTGTGATCAGAAGGTCGACAGTTCAAATCCTGTGCTCACCAGAGTAGCCACATCTCTGTTGGGCCCATGAGCAAGGTCCTTAACCCCACCCCCCCACCCCCCGCCGAACATGCCCATGAAGCGTCAGATGGGCAGCTGACAGTGTGCTCAGACCCCAAGCTTCACTCTCTCCTCTACACACCTGCAGCCAGCTGTCAGGGGATCCCCGAGGTCCCTATGTTCATAGACCCAGGCACCATAAGGTTTAGCCTTTAGACCTTGAGCCTGTATCACGAAGCAGGATTTCTTGCTTAGCCAAATACCTCGTTGGATTTAAGGTAGTCTGGGCTAAATGTATGGGAATAAACGTGAAGTCTATCTAAACTAGGGAACTTTAAATCCGACAAGTTATCTGGCTAAACAAGAAAATCACCTTTGTGATACAGGCCCCCTGTCTTTAGTTGATGGAACATGTGCCCTCAAATACAAAACTGCAATCCCAAGTCATAAAGCTTTATTGCTTGCATATGACCACAAAAAACATAATCATACGTATCTATGGATTTGTGTGCGTGTCGATTTTCCTTTGTGTAAACACTATCCTTCTCTTTGAGATAACTGTACCTATCAGGCCATATGATTGCTGGCCACTCAGACATAGACTATATGGCCAAAAGTATGTGGATGCCTCTATTAATTAGAGGAACTGGCTAATTAAGTCACACCCACTGTTGTAAATGGTATATAATTAAACACACAATCATCCTCGAGTAACAAACAAAAGCAGCAGAATGGGTGGTTGTTTCCGAAGGGATCAGTGACTTGGCACCATGATAAGACACCAAGACTGTTCTCCACATTTCTGTCCTGCTAGAGCTGCCCTAGTCAACCACGACTGAAGTGGTAGTGAAGGGAACAAGTTCAGTTGTGAAGTGGACGGCCGCGCAAACGGACAGAAATGGACCTGATCACTCAACATCAATTCCCAACCGGAATGGCAGCAAATCCCACCAGCAATGTTCCAACATCCTTACAGGAAAGCCGTCCAAGAGTAGTAGAGTCTACTACATCAACAATGGGTCAACCAACTTCATATTAATACCCTTGGCTTTGGAATGAGATGTTGATTAAGCTGGTGTTTACATACTTTTTGTAATACATGTAGTGTATATAAAATCCATTTGTGGTCTGTAATAGCGTAGGGATCGGCATAGGCGTAGCGATTTCTGCACTGTCACAGACCTAGCTAGCTGTCATATCCTGTACAGTATGTTTTCAGTAGCTGTCAATTTTGGATGTAGCGCGTCATAAAGTAGCCTTGTCGTAAACATTTTCACTTTGACTTAAATAGCTTAGTGACACTAACTTTGCTACCAAGCTCCTCATATCGTCAGATAAGGAGATGACAGACAGACAACAATCAACAAGACTGCGTAAGTTGAGCGAAATTCATAGGACGTGTCAGCCAACCATAAATGCTTTTGTAATTCAACTAGCTCCTTTTAGCCAAACATATTTGTGAATAGCAATCAATTTCATAGAGACCTGGTGACTGTATTGACAGTCAACTATTGTTGGCTAACATTTTACGTAATGTTATATTAAGGCGCAAATGAAAGACAAAGAAAGAGATCCAACTCTGCAATGGAATTCTATTAGAGTTAAGAATTTACAAACAATGCAAAGCCTACGTTGATTACAATAGGTGACTCCAATTTTGTGACGGGCTATCGAAGCGGTTTTGCTCCCTGGATGTAAATACACCTTAATTTCAGAGCGTTGTGTGAAATGACAGCACCATGTGTTACTAAAGCCGCTGGCACTGATGTCGCAGTAGAGCCATCGCATTAGCATTAAACATCTTGGATCGTTTTGGGAGGTGTTGAACTCCCTGGATTCAAGACCATTAGCTTTATCTAGGATAAGTCTTCACTCTCCTCGCCTGTTGCCAAGACAACTGGGCACGTTGAGTTTGACTAATCTAATAATGGAAAGCAATCTGTTTCATTGATTTAATTCATTTTTTATTTGGATGTTTTTAATACTGTATATACAGTGCCCATGTAGGAGTGACATATATATAAAATGCAAAAAGATAGGAAACTGACACTCAAAAAAATCAATGACTTTATAAAAATATCTGGATGTGGATGATAAGTGCAGAAAGTTCCAGAGACGGGACCAACTCGCCGCCAGAGATCTCATCACAATATCTATGTTATTATTACAACAGGGCTATTTTAAATCCACCTGAAAAATTATTTCTAACTATTTAAGTCAGATCGATAATTTTTCTGTCACCCGTGCCTAGCCCTGCCTTTAATGTCATAATGGAACGTCCGGACAGCTGAGCTAATCACCCCATGTCTTATTTTACCATCACTAAACCCGAAAACCCAGCAGGAGCGTTACAGCACGCTGTGCTCTTGCACCTCTGTCAAGTCATGAAGATGCATCCCACTGTTTAATGCACTCGATACCATCCCACATAAGATATCATTAGGGACTATTAGCATTATTGATATAGGTGGAGTTTTGGGAAAAACTTCCTCTCAGAGACTTTATTATGGGGTCGGGGTCACTTGGAGTCCATCCCAGACAGTATTAGACAGAAGCTGGGGTAGGATTGGCTGGCATTACGGTAATATGGGATATTTTGGCAATAGAATTTGCCTGGGGGAGTGGTCCCTCACAATAAAAGACAATGGGGGACACCATCCAATGGCAGGGCGAGTAAAGTACATTTTTTAAACATTATTCATATTTACAAAGATCACATGACAAAGAAGCACGTTTATAGGATTCTAGAACCTTTAGTGCAGCATATGAGAATAGACGCAGACACACCCTGTAGAACATTTTCACAACAAAGGGATCCTTCAACTTATGTTCCAACTCATTGAAATTGATACTTTAAAAAAAACAGGTTCTGCTGTGCCATTTGTGGGCTCGCAGAACCAGGATGGACCTCGGTACCCTGTATCTATGCTGCAGGTCACATCCAGAAGACTGTGGTGAGAAGGTTCTATGCACTCGGTGTCAGAATCGTATGGCTGCAGAGATGATGCGTTCCCATCATCGTCAGGACCTAGAATCACATCTCTGTTTGGATAAGACAGGCGCGCTCGTTAGATCCGTCTCACGACAAGGATCTGCCATCATTTAGTATTCAAATGCGGTCGGCAATACATGTCAACAAGTTTTGTTCCTTGCCATTCTGCGATTTTCATAATTATTTGATAAGTGGAAAGGGGAGGCAATTATGTTCGCATTGTTAATGGTGCCTGCCAGGAGGGAAATGAGAATGGGCTCCGAGCAGACACATCTCACCCTCGTTCCATTTGGAAATCCAAACAAACGGGATCCTTGAGCCTCGTTAAGCAATTAGAAACATTAAGAGGCTCCGCGTCCACTTTATTAACGGAGAGTGAGTAATTAAACACGACCAGCAGAGAGGCAGTCAATGGGTAGTCACTTGGCGTCACTGGGATCCCAGGGTAAGCGTGTGTGCGGCATCCTTACCTCACCGGCTCCCACACTCAGCTCGCTTCCTGGGACACCCCTGGAAGCCCCCTTTAAGCTACCGAACCAATAAGCATAAACCATGGAGAAGCGAGCCGCCATTTTGTCTCTGCCCTCAGACAGAGTGTGCAGATGGATGACAGGCTGCAAAATCCTGCCTGAGCTACTGCATAAACTTCCCGGTGTTAATGGGCCCAACATCCACAAGGAACTTTTGACCAACTATGGGAAGATGAGTGGCAGCTCTGAAACTGTCATGGACAATTGAGGTGGCTGGCATTTTCCTCCGGTCATGAACTATGCTAACCTGAGCAAAGATCAGCAGGTCCAGATTACTCATATTTAAAAATGAGCTCTTTCCAGCACGGTTCAATGCATTATTCATAGGCTATTGTATTAAAAAATAACTCTTCAGTATAATCCTGCTTCAGGATTGGCTTCCTCCTCAGCACAGTTGGGCAGTCAGTGCATTTATTCCTGGCTTATTGGTTGTGGGAAAACTGTGAAGTGCGTCAACGCATCACACCGTGTTACAGCCAATCGGCCGGTCTCCTTTAAGGGGCTTCTGACAGGAACTCTGTGATGGAGCCCCAAGGAACTACCTCAGAAATGATGCCTGAGGGTGAATCCATAGATATAAAAAAGGAAAGTGTGAAAACTGCCAGCTCTTTAAAATATAAAGGGAGACTTGCTAGCTTGTTAGGTAGAGATATTTTTGTCCGGGCCAGAAGCCCAAAAGGGTAACTTCATATTCCCTGTAATGTAGTGCCAAGAGGATTATGACATATCTGTAAATATTAATTTAAGAATACAGTCACTGCAAGGGGCTAAAATCAAATGGTTCCAGATTCGCTGCTTTAAGGATTAATGCTGTGTTTTGGCTAGACCAACTCTCAGGGCCAATCGCCATGTGTAATCTGAGAAGGATCTTCCATAAAACCAAGACCTCTGGAACCAATCATCCGCCTCTGTTCTTGTCACACGGAAGGCTGTAAGGAAATTGCTGGAAATACCTGCTTCTTCAGTGGGATGTGAAGGCTCAGACAGCAGATGTCTCTTAACTCACGAAGGTCCAAGTGGTAAATGTTCAGGACAATGTGACTCCATAGGTCTCAGGGCCGTGAAAAGAAGGGGAAAGATAAAGGAGTCTGACAGACGATGAAAAGCATAAAGCGTAAGTGTTAGACCATCCAGAAGTGCAGGTGGCTGGTGAACAATTAACATGCAATACAAGAATGGAAGGGGTTCATATGTGAAATGATCTCTACCAGGGCATCTCTATCAAATGACAGTGCAGTAAGACGTAAATGGTAGAATTATGACATTTAAAGGGCTATATGGAGCCTGCTGACGTGATAATATCCAGCATGCTAGGCTGCACAGCAGGGAGAGGGGGCTCCTGAAGCAGAATGGGCCAGTGGCCGCTCCTGGGCCGATGGGAGGTGCGCGCAGCGGCCATGCCAGGCTCCGAATGACGTCACCGCTGCGATGAGATTTGGCCCAGAGTCGGCGTGTTGACAAGGGATGCGGGGTGCCGGCTTGGCAAGCGCTGCATGCTGTTGTAGGGCCAGGAAGTTGCCAAGACAACCAAGGCATCATATTGGTGACAGATAAAAATACATTTTGAAATAGTAGCACAGATTATATGTTGCAGCTTCCTGTGCAACCTTTAGCATTTACGCATGAACATAATAAAGGTCACGGTGATGAATTGCTGCACTGGCTGGTACACTGGGTGCATCTGATCATGCACTGGCTGGTACATTGGATGCATCTGATCATAGACGTCTCTGCAGTATGGACTAATGGGCGTATCGAAAGGTGGGTGTGTCATAGGGTCATTTCCACTGGCCGAAAATGCTGTCAATAAATTTCATTTTAGAAAGAGACCATATGTTCACCAGATAAATCGGTCAGCCAATGACTATGGTTGACATCTATACTTGAATTCCTGTTTCATATTTGTTCATATAGCGTAAGACATTTGCTATGCTTGTTTACACTTATTGTCATACTTCCAGAAAACGCATAGAAAATGACATGCATGACTCAGCCTACTTCACCACACTGTATTCCAGTTGACACACCCACTAACCTTTCAATTCGCCCACTACTCCAGCCTACAGAGACCTATACTTGTCTGAGAGTGGTACTCTCTGGATGTATATGATCACATACTGAGTGGTACTCTGTGGATGTATATGATTACATACTGAGTGGTACTCTCTGGATGCATCTGCTCATGCACTGAGTGGTACTCTCTGGATGCATCTGATTACATATTGAGTGGTACTCTCTGGATGCATCTGATTACATATTGAGTGGTACTCTCTGGATGCAATCGATCATGTACTGAGTGGTACTCTCTGGATACAATTGATCAGGCACTGAGTGGTACTCTCTGGACGTATATGATCACATACAGAGTGGTACTCTCTGGATGCATCTTCTCAAGCACTGAGTGATTCTCTCTGGATGCAATTGATCATGCACTGAGTGGTACTCTCTGGATGTTCTCGATCATACACTGGGCAAGCATCATATGAAAATAACTTTGCAGATGGCTCAGATCTCAATAAGGATGACAGACACTTAAGGAAAGACCACAGCTCTGACTCTCAACAAGCTGCTGAGTTACAACTTGTGATGCTGTTATCTGTCAGCTGGACAGAGCTGTGATAACTTCCTAAGTGGACGGCATGCTGAAGACCTTATCAGGGTAGTAAAGAGACGAGGCGAGGGTCTTGGGAAGGAAATTGAAAGGATAATGGGCAGATGGGAATCCCTTCAGAGCGGCGGCTGAACAGAAACGACAGGACATGTGATCAGGCCAGCTGGTTGATTGGCTGCTCTCCCCTGGTCAGAGCAGAGATGTGATAGAAGCGACCGATCACCTCATTACTGGGCACAGAGGCGTCACAGAGCCGTGCTGGCCTCAGCCTCCTTCCTGTGCTTCTATGAGCCCTTCAACGTGACCTTCACCTGCTCCTTGAGGTGCCTTCTTGGGATTGATACCTGGAGAGGTGATGGGGGCAGGGGCATAGCTAGAAATTCTGGACCCCCTGATGGAAAGTCACCCTGGGCATCCCACCCAATTTTACATATAATTTTACGAATTCCAGGGCAATTGTAAAGTGCTGGGCTCCTGAACCTGCCAGGGTACCCATGGCCCTTCCGCATCCCTGTTGGGAGGTGATGCTCTTTGCAGGGGGTTTTGTCTGTGCACCGGTGTGCGTGTGTTTACTCCACGACCTTTTTCCCACCATGACCATATGCTCTGAAGTTTGGCGCAGGGCTCCAAACTAATTTCTCCAATAGTAGTAACTTTCTCAGTAGGTTACACCAGCACACGATTTGGTTGCCCCTTTTTACTGGTGCTGCATGGTTTTATTGTTGAACGTGGTATTATTTCTTTCTCGGTATCTCAGTCGGTCTCCCCCCGTCTCTGCACCTGCATCTTCTCTGTCTCAAGACTAGGGTTGGGTTGATGGATGATGCCGTTCCAGTGGTGAAATGGCTCCTCACCAAAGGAACTCAATAAGAATGATGGAACAATAACAAGACGCTTAGATTAAATTTCAGAAACATTCATTATTATACAAGGGATCAAAATTCTTGATTCTGTGAATTACAGTGGCCTCCCTTCATTTGTGTAATTATTCTGTTATCATCAGCAAGCTATGGCAGGTTGGGCTCCGCGCGAATGGTAGGTTGGGCTCCGCGCAAATGGTAGGTTGGGTTCCGCGTTAACATTAGTTTAGCCTCTGTGCTAACGTCAGGTTGGGCTCCGCGCTAACAGTAGGTTAGCCTCGGCGCTAATGGCAGGTTGGGCTCCACACTAACAGTAAGCTAGCGTCCGCGCTAATGGTAGGTTAGCCTCCAGGCTAATGGTAAGTTAGCCTCCGTGCTAACAGTGTTACTGATTTTCAGCTCCGCTGCCAACTTGTGCTGCAGGATGCTGTCTGCGCCTCTACTCCCACACCCACACACACAGGAGCCACTCCTCAGATCTTCCACGGCATCGACGGGGATGCGGGGGTTTTGATTAGCAGATTGTTGTCCTCTCGCTTGCTGAATACTTTATTTAATTAAGTGTGACACTCAATGGCAGAAACAGTCTAAGTTCCACGCTGTGTCTCACGGCAGTTTGGAAATTCAATCTCCTGCTATCAATTTAGGGTTATATCTAAATATAACGACTGAGTTAGCACTTTTGTGAGCAGGCCAGAGGGAATTTCCATGTGATATTGTTAAAAGCAAATCACGTTACAAGTACCCTGTGTTAAAGATCTCTAAAATTGCATTGGAAAGACAGACAGACAGACAGACAGACAGACAGACAGATAGATAGATAGATAGTCCCCTCAACTACTTCCATATTTGAATATATGCATGTGATTCATATCAATGATTGACGTGAATCACAAAAACTATTAAGGTGCTTTAATATAATAATATTCTATTAAATAAAATGATAATTTTCACCTCTGTTGTGGTTCTCTAAACGGCCTACAGCAGGGCTTGAGTTGTTATGGACGCATGTGGATGCCACTCCCTCCCCGTGGGGGAAAAATAATGCCAAAAACCATCCCCTTACAAAACATACCATCCTCTTAAATGATTCTGTTATTGTCATTCACCTAGAGGTAAATCTGTCGACTGTAACAGGGCTACACAAGAGGCGGAATCCGGTACACATACAACCCAGAACAGAAATTAATCCTGACTGTGTGATCAGTCTTCCACTCCCACACTATTAATTTTCTTGTCGGGACCCTCCTGCAAAGTTTTGACCTTGAAATATCTTTACAACTTGATCATTGCCTATAGTGTACACTGTGATGGACTGGTATCCCATTCAGCGTGTACCCCAGCCTTGTGCCCTGTGATGGACTGGCATCCCATTCAGCATGTACCCCAGCCTGGTGCCCTGTGCTGTCTGGGATAAATCTCCAGGCCTCCATGAGGCTCAGCAGTCAGAAGATGGATGGATGTCTCACTTTGTCCCAGCTGGATCTGCATTCCCACGGCTTGGCAGCTGATCTTCATAATGCACAGGCTGGAGTGACAGATGAAGATTTGAGGCCATGGAACACATGCTAAAGTATGCACACCATCATGTAATGCGTGTTGTGAAGCATGTTAAAGTATGCACACCATCATGTAATGCGTGTTGTGAAGCATGTTAAAGTATGCACACCATCATGTAATGCGTGTTGT
>JABJVO010000078.1:1846196-1857530 GCA_026770805.1 Boulengeromyrus knoepffleri | reverse complement strand
TCATCTCTGACATCAACACCCCATCCCTGTCACTGGTATTAACATGCCATCATCATCTCTGACATCAACACCCCATCCCTGTCACTGGTATTAACATGCCATCATCATCTCTGACATCAACACCCCATCCCTGTCACTGGTATTAACATGCCATCATCATCTCTGACATCAACACCCCATCCCTGTCACTGGTATTAACATGCCATCATCATCTCTGACATCAACACCCCATCCTTGTCTTCAGTGTGGTTTTATCGCCCATTTTAGAAACCCATTACCTTTACATTAAGTACTTATGTGGAGACCAAGTATCGCAGAGTTTTAAAAATGATAAACTTTGAGCCTTCTTCCCATTTTGTTCTTGATGAGCCATTTTTCATGCTCCCGTTTCTCTGTATTGTTAATAATCAAAACAATCAGTTCTATTAGCTACTGAACCGTGATCGCTTGTCATACCAACACGCAGAGCCCTGTCCTATCTCAGACAGTGCTAGGACCCCTGGAGATGTCCAACCGCACCTGATATATTGCCCACTGGCAATATATATATTTTATTTTTTTTTTGATGCCCCAGCGATGTTATTCTTCAAGTCGGGAAACTTAAAGCAAGTAATAAAGAGTTTGCTCAAAGCGAAGAACATGCTGATAGGTGCCGGGGCGTTAGGTGTGCTTTCATTAAAAGGGCTCAGAAATGAAAAATGAATAAATATGCAGGGAAACAACAGGCTGCACTCGCAGGTCATCCTTCACGGAGCGAGCAGGGCGAGGTGGGCGGCCGTCAGCAGCCTCTGGATATCGATTTAGGCGCCGTTCTCATTTCAGCGCCCCGTGAGGGATGGGCTAATATGGCCGATTTAGGACGCCGCGCCGACGCTGAAATGTCAAATGTCAACCGCTTGAAATCTGTGCTCACATGACAGGCAGGACGCGGTCACATGATGCGCAGGCATTCGTAATGGCCAGTGACATTTCATACTGACTGCTATAATCTGTCTTGTGATATTTCACATCAGCATTCAAAATTAAAGGCAAAGTATTCATTCAGCTGTAAGAAGGATGAAGAATCTCTGGTTCCTAATCACGGAAGACATACAGTTTTGAACATTGCCTCCTGGCGTTTTGGATTGTTATAATTACGATCGCTATTATTTGATATTTAGCTAGCACAGGGTGTGAGATAGGGCTTCCCAGCCTTTTGATGTGCGCGGACCAGTTTGCGTCGTGCATAAAAATTCTTAGCCGGTAAAGCTTGTTGCCTGGGGGAGCGAGGGTAGGGGGCCGGAGCAAGTCATGCCGACAAGTTCGGGCCAAATATTTCAATGTTTTTCCCCCAGACTTGGACGTGAAAATGTCAGGAATCGTGAAAAGGCATGGCTTGAAAGAAAGAAAGAGATAGATAGATAGATAGATAGATAGATAGATAGATGGATAGATGGATAGATGGATGGATGGATGGATAGATAGATAGATAGATAGATAGATATAAATAAAAGGCGCCCAGGGTACGAGGCCAGTCCATTGCACTCAAAATGCACGGATACTGAGTCAGTGACCTGCGTGTTTTTGGTAGACGGGAGGAAACCTGCACAAATAGGAGGAGAACCTGTGATCTCCACAGACACGGCGACAGGAACTGAACCCGCTCCCCCGGGGGGGTCAAGTACCAGCCATGCGAAACCGGAAAGAACGAAGAGGTTAACGGATAATGAGTCCGCCTGTCATTTCGATATTTATCGTTCACACACTGTCCACGCGTCATTTCCTCGGCCCCGTCCGCGCCCCCGGCGGACCCCCCCACCCGTAGTCATCTCCACAAACTGTCTACGGCGTGGGCAGCTCGTCAACGCAAGGAGAGAGAAAACACTGTTTGAGAGGCGAGACGTGGAAGTAAATAACCAGCCCAGCACTAGACGAACCCTGGAGGTGAAGCACTAGAATTCACCCTGGGAGACAGCCTGGCCCGGACGGTTCCGGAGTCACGGACACCCTCGCCCCGTGTGACAGGGTGACCTTGCAAGGTCGTCGGGTTTTATTACTCTGCAGTTCCCACGGCGGTGCCCGCTTTCACGAATAAGCGGGAGCTCTTTTTAAATGGAAGCTCAGGCTCCAGGAAGGTATAATTTTTTTAAAAATTTTTTTGGTAGGGAGGAGAGCCAGCTGGTACTGAGGATAACGGCGGGGAGACAAAACCGTGGCATGTTTGTCCTTAAATGGCAGAGTCTGTCAAGTTACGATTAACTTCCAACATCAAACAGCAAAAATAATTGCCAAATAAATCTACAGGTACATGTCCTTAAAGCCTGCTCAAAAATATTGATGGTACCTCAAAAAGCGACAAAATACACATAATTTAATAAAAAAGGGGGGGCTGTACCCAAATTTCGAGCTCCGCACTTAACTGTCGTGTGCTGAAGCTGCCCTAAAACCATGAGTAACTAGGAAACACTCATCACCGTCAATGCAGGTGACTGGTCACTAATAGCAGCGAGTGAGAAAAGGCCCATTATGTTTCAGCCGAATGGGAAAAAAAAAACGCAGTTTGCCTTGACCTTAGTCATGGAACCACGGGACGCCACCCAGTGGGCAGCTGGAGCTCGATGGGGCTTCTCGAGCCCAACGTCGCCCAAAGCTGCACATGGCGTGGAGAGAGGGCTGAGTCAAGTCCTCCCACGCATCACTGTTAAAGTTTTCTCATATAATAACCATTAAGCACTCATTATTCGCCAGGCGGTCATTACCATAGCGAGTACTCTATGATAATGCATTATAATGAACGCGGAGGGTGGCTATTTGAATAATGTTTCAAGCCTGTCACCGTCAGACCATTACGGACCTACGCTATAATTCTGGAGTTTCTCGCACCCGGGTTTCTTACACGACGGAGCACCAGAGAGATGTGCGCTGTCTGACCCTAACCATAAGGCTGCATTTCCGAAAGACAGAAAGAGCCCGTTTTTGCTTTGCTGTGGAATCACGACCTTGAGAGCCAATCAAGCAGTTTAACAGAGGAATAGCAGTACTGAGAGCTGGTGTGCCACAAAAGACTGCAGTACTCCTGGCTGCCACAAGAGGGGTTCTGATGCACGAGCAGCCTCCATTCCTCAGCTCTTAAGTGGCGTGGATGAAATGAACCATCAGAGATCCTGTCTGTGTAGCTGCCGCAGCTAATTTTGCCGGGGGCCAGAAAAATTTTAATGGCACCTCTCCCATCTGTGAACGGCACGATTGCAGCTCCTGCAGGAATCTTGCGAGCGAAAGGCTCTCCTTTGCTATTTTTCACCCAAGATGCTGTCGGCTTGCTGGCCGTTGACTGTGGTGGCCTTTGGTGCAGTATTTTGTACTGCAAATTTATTTTGCACGTTTTTTAAAACTTAAAACTGTCCCTGCATGTAGCGTGACAGAATCATGCTGCTTCACGCCTCCCTGTTAGCTTTGATGTCAGTCTGAGAGCATGTGTCACTATATCTTATTATTGTATTAAACTCGTTCTTCCATGCATGCATCCATCCATCTTCTGTACTCGCTCATCCAGTGCAGGCACACGGGCAAACCATGGATGCCATCCCAGGGATGCCAGAGACAGGCTGAATCTGGGACAGGAGGCAACCCAACATTCTCAGTAACAGAAATATCAGCTAAGCAATAATAATCGATGCTTTATTGATCCCTGTGGGGAAATTGTCGTTACACCTCCCTCAACTTGCTTTATTTTACATTTTACACAGCAAGTTGTCAGTGAAGGGCAGCCCCCCATAGCAGCACCCAGGGAGCTGGGGGTTAAGGGCCTGGCTCAAAGACCCACAGACCTGCTGAGGCTGGGTTTGAACCAACGACCTTCTGATTATAGGCACACAGGCTCAGCCCACAGAGCCACACACTGCCCCCTTAGTGAAGAATATAATAATTAATAAAACCATAAAATATCACCTGTCTATAAAGTTAAATGTAGGTTTGGTCCCTTTGACTGGTATATATCTATTGCATATATATCTATATACAGCTCTGGAAAAAATTAAGAGACCACAGTAAAATTTTCAGTTTCACTCATTTCTCAGTTCATGCGTATGCTTCTGTGTGAAATAAACATTTTTTGCTAACTACAGCCTGGCTCTTCCCTGTTTCTCATTAATGAAGTTCTTCTTCCCTGCTTTATGGGACTTCAGTCCTGCTTCTAGGGGCCTGATATGAACTGTCCTAGCAGTGCACTTCACACCTGCACTTAATGTTTCCCATTCCTTCTGAAGGTCCCCTGAGGTCATGCTCCGATTTATGAGGCACTGCTGGATAAGTTAACGGTCATCTCTGGCATTAGAAAATCGCTTCGCCCTCTGGCTGGCTGCTTTTTGGTCATTGCCAGTCTCTCCTGCTTCACCTTGTTCTTGTGTGCTGCTGTCTTAGAAACCGAGCCTGTAAGCGACCTGCTGCTCAGCATAGCCTTCTGCCAACAGAACCAGGATTAAACCAGGATTAAAGCAGGATTTAAAAATCCAGATTTGTAAAAAATATAGAGTGGTCTCATTTTTATCCAGAGCTGTGTGTGTGTGTGTGTGTATGTATATATATATATAGACAATATGAAAAATCTGAAAAAATGTTATAAACTATGTTTATGACACATAATCATATCCGTGAGTAATAAAGTGTTTATGGCAAATCAATGGCGGCAGGTGTCCTTAGCCGGGATCCTTTAAGCGGGGGCTGGAATGTCGCATGCAGAATGCAATGGTCATGACTGCCCCTCCCATTGTTTGGGGGCCTTAAAGTGGCATTTGAGAGCTAACTATGATGGTGGGAGGGCGTAGACTGGCTCAGCTTCACACCCCCCCTCTTTGCAACGCTCCCAAAGATTTATCTGCGAATCTGCAAATAAACACCCACAGATGACAGGGCAGCATGTGGTCATGTTATCAGATATATTATCATCGCCGTGAGACTCCATTGCTGATACATTCCAAATATGCCTCCGCATATCTATATTCTGTTATCGGCCCAGTGGATTTTAGCTCATTTTTTCTGAAACATTCTCTGCCGCCGACTACTAACGCACTCTGTGCCTGGAAATGTAAACAGAGGTAAACAGATGCTATACAGCCGGAGATTTCCGTGCCTTTATTAATCTTCCCTCTGAGGGAATGCTGAATTCTGTCATGTGAGTCACATCAGGTGATAAGTAATGGAGGATAAGGATTGGAAAAAAAAAAAACACACACACACGATGTGTCACTAGCAGATAGAGGTCACCATCTAAAATAGTGCCAGATGAGGCTGGGAATGGAGTCAAGAGCCTCTGGTGGCAGACGAGGCATGTGCCCCCCCCCCCACAGGTGAATAGCAACATGCCCCGCCTCCATCTGACTGCCTGCTTCCCTAATTGGCGTGCCAGCTGAGGAAATGGAAGCTGATTGGCTCCCCCTGGCCTGTTCCCTCTGGAGTCGTGTCATCTTTTCACCTCAATGCCGTCTGAGACAGAGCAGGGGCTTTAGACACTAGTTTAGAGCGACAAAGTGGCGCATAAGCATTGTCATTATACATTATGCTGACATACGTACATAAAAAGTCTGACCCAAGATGAATAATGACATCAATAATCTCCAGACTACAAGCGGAACTGTAACAGAGCAGCGTTACTGTCGGAAAAGCTCTGTCATAATTATGTCCCGCGTAATATTTTGTATTCACTAGGGTGGTCTTTGAACATTTCGAAAACATCACAAGGGTCACATGTCCAAATCATTAATAATTGCTGTATCAATTTTTCTTGCAATTTATTGCAGCCATTCGTTACATCATGGATGAAGGGCAGTGTAATAAGGAACAGTAACAATGATACAGGCACTAAATTGCTTTTCTAATTATGCACTCAACCACCATGAAAAAAAAAAAAACTGCTTTTTCCACAAACACACTAATGTCTAACTGAGGGCAGCATGGTGGTGCAGTGGTGCAGTGGTTAGCACTGTCGCCTCACACTGCTGGGACCTAGGTTCAAGTCTCTGCTGGGGTTCTGTGTGTGGAGCTTACATGTTCTCCCCCTAACATTGGGGGGGGGTTTCCTTCCAGGGCCTACACACCTCCAAGAAACTCAGCAATGAGAGATTCTGCATGTATTTCCGCTCCAAATGGCAGACTGCATCGAAGAGTTGGAGTCCCTCGTGCCCTGTATCAAGTTTTGCAAGAGGAGGGGGGAAATAGGAAATGAAAGAAAGAATGTTCCAGAATGAGTAAGCAAGGGGCTGGCAAAGGGACTGGGGAGTAGCGATTAGCATTTTAGCGACTTGAGTGATCATTCAAATTTTGACCCATTTAAAATTCGCTTTGCATCCGTCTTTTTTCTTTGTTGTTTGAATCTGCATGTGCAACCTGAGACCGTCGCATATCAGCGACACATCCGTTTGCGCTTGCCACCAGTCTGTCGGCAGCCGCTCGAACAGCAACTGGGAAGGTTTCCTCTTCAGACATAAAAGTTCTAGAAAATGCTAATTTTTGTATTAGTCAGACATAACTGTTGCCGACCCTCTGTGGTTACCGGCCCAAATAAATTATCTAGATACAATTTATTCACTGTACTCATATTTTATGGTTCTAACATCAGAGGTGGAAAGTTCAGGTCCAGAAAGTAAAAATCCAGACCAAGTTCTTATTTCAAACAGCCAGTTGAACATGAAGAGTCACAGTCACAGAGACTCAACTGGCTGGCTGAAACAAAATCTTGGTCTAGATTTATACCTTCTGGACCAGAACTTGCCACCTCTGCTAAAATAGTGTCTGTTTAAAAACTGATCTTTAGGGCAGGGGTGGCCAATCTTACCCGCAAAGGGCCGGTGTGTGTGCGGGTTTTCCCTGCAACTCACTAATTAGATTACTAATTAGAGGACTGATTGGCTGAAGAGTCCTCACACCTGGGTTTGAACAGCTGACCTACAGGTTATCCCAAAAACCCGGCCCCTTGTGGATTAGATTGGCCACCCCTGCTTTAGGGAAAACCAGGGCACTGACCCAGGTTACTGAATTGTTGTGAGAGGCAGAGCAGACCAGCAGCTGAAAGATATCTTTATACTTAAACAAAATGTGCATTTGTACATATCAAATTACAAATTAGACCGAGCCAATCACAGCCTGTCAACAGACAGTACTAATTAGATTGACATTCCTGAGAATACATGGCGTTTGTCTAGATATCCAAGGACCGATGTGAGTCTTTAGTGTGTTACATAACGTCTGCCTACACTGATTCAGTAACAATGCCCATGTCGTTTCTGTCCCTCTGTGGGTATTTTGCGCTTGCATGGACGAAACCTACATTTCTGAATGTGTATATTTAATAACATCCTAAGCTAATATGAGTGTAATGAACAACGGAGATCGAAGGGGCACATGTACGAGCGAGCGCCCGCTCTGTGGCATTAGACATACGCCCGTCAGCTTTCAGTCAGCCGGGAGCTTCACGCTGTGCCAATCAGAGCTGATCGCAGCCTGTCAATACACAATACTCATTGTGCATTTCACCGATTACCAGTGACTAATACATGGAGGCGGGACAAACAATAATGACTGTATAATGGGGAACAGTTCTGGCTTTTTTTCCGCTAAAAATGCAAGTATTCATAGAGCTTAAGAACCGTTCCGGCTGGTGTGGACAGTATTTAAGTATGTAGGCCAACAACCTGAGTGAAAATTGTTTATTGATTCTTTAAGTTGAAAGGAAATAAATCCCATCGTGTCCTGTTTTTGCAGACGGCTGTGTTTAGACCTGCGTGGCCCTGACAGACATCCTTCCGTGATTCTACTCACTCAAGCTGCAGCTCTTAGTTAATTAGTTAATTAGCAGGGATTGAGCTGTTGATTGACTGAAACTCACGATCTAAATCGCTTAACGCCGAAAGCCTTATACACTCGCCCTCGTTTGCGCCTCATTCCCTCCTCTTGTGGTTTAATCTAAACGGAACACGCTAGTGTTTAACTTAATGCTGAATTAATCTCTAAGTTACTTAATTGTTTAAAGGCTGCATGTAATCTGTAAAGTCAGTAACTGTTATAGTGGTTGACTGTTATAAGAAACATTTTATTTTGCCTCTTAATTGTATCTATTTGGGAAAGAATCGCAAATCCACGACACGATTCACAAAACGTAACCGGAAGCGTGTGATTCTGGCTAATACGTGTAAATGTTTAACAGTACAGCTAGGGTCCAATCCATCGGGTACCGGGAACCGAGGGGACTGGAGCGCAGAAGCCCCCGGAAGGAGGGACCGGATTGTGTTTATTCAGGACCATGCAGACCTGCTGTGGGGGTGGAGATGGTGGAGATGACAGAGGTTACATACTGTTGTAATAACTCCAACAAATCTGAGTGGACATTCACGTGGTGATGCCTTAAAAAGTCAAATTAATACCAAAACCAGTGTGTCGTCCAAGTTCTCCATATTGGACTTCCTGTATTCAACAGTTTTTCATTAGCAAACCAGGTGTTAGTGTCTATAATATCTAACAATGCAGAACCAGCTGGAAATGTAGCAGATGATAAGGGCCACCTCAGCAGCGTCACTGTCAGGTGTGCTTCCGAAATATTGACCTAATTTCGCATGGCTGGCAAATGCAACCCCCTTTGCTAATGATTCAGTGTTTACATGCACCTATCTGGTTATTGTTGCAGGACTGTTATTTTTTTCCAACAGTGGCTGAGGTGTAATCGTGTGTCTCTGTCACTGTCTTATCCCACACTAACAGGTGCTCCTGGGCTCACTCCCGCATTTTTTAAAGGTCAGCTGGTTGGTATCGAGGCCTTGGTACCTCAGGTGTTCCGGTTTCTCGTCTTCTGGGTGATTTGCTTACGCCTCTTTCACACGGGCACAGTTGGAGCAACGGGGAGCCGCCGCGGGGCGAGTTTGGCAGAGCCGGACGGGGAGGAATCGCAAACAAGGACTGAAGTTTCCAACTAGAACCTAAACAAAATCGGGGACCCATTTCCACGGCCTTGAAAAAGTCAACAAGCCAGTGGCCCAGCATACTGGTGTGCTGCCAACCACAGCACTGCTCTGTGGGCAATTAAAAACAGAAGAAGAGCAATCAGACTCACAATGAGAAGCGAACATGAATATACTCCCCGTATAGACTGCTAGATATATCACTGTGGGTCGGAATTCCCTCGGGTGCTGTATCAGGAGACTAAATAAGACCTGGCGTGTAATTAGAAGACTTTCCAAGCTATTTGTTTAACCGTAGAGAGGTAGGTGGATGGATACATACAAGTCTGTGTCTGTAAGTGTGACCAAGACTGATGTTTCGACGGAAACTGCCAGATCCTGAAGGAATGTAGCTCAGTGATTACCTGAAATTACCCGACTGACTCCATCCCGAGGGCAATATTGCTCTTCAAAAAGTTGCCATCCTCTCTGCGCTCGCTCTATTTCCTGACCTCAGCTCCCCTGGTTATAGAAATCACGTAGGGGGAAATTTCACGTAATTCCCGCAATGCCTGGGTCTGATACAGGGGTCAGAGCCTCCCCCCATTTTTCACCAAGGTTTGATCAAAAACATGTTCTTCCCTCCCAAGTGGGTCAGAGGACGACACTAGACAAAGACCGTTAAGATTCGGCTGAGATGATGCCAGAGCTAGTGTTGGGGTTGGTATAGTACATAGAGAAATCAACCGTATGTAATCGACCATATGTAAATGTGTATCTGTATCTGTAGCCAGTGGCTAGGCTGGGCAATCTTTCCTGGCAAACCTCTTCTGGACTTTAAAATGAACTTAATAGGGTTATCTAGATTTTAAGGAATTGGGAAAGTCGAAACGTGACTATTTGTGTTGACATCATCGGTGGCCCCTGGCCTGTTAGAAATGTCGGACATTTCCCTATTATTCTCTACAATAATGTCAACCAGAGTGGGGGTGGGGGGTGAGGGGGGAGGGCGATGAAGATAAAAGTTGTCCAATAGGGGGAGGCATTTTTTAAGATGGTTATAAATGTAGATTCCAAAGTCAGAAACATTCCGGATGCCTGTGTTTAGATGATGGGCATGATGTCTCCTTACCTGATTTGGTATCTTCTCATTCTAAGGCTTGTGAAATGTAGCTTCTGTGCTGTTTGTCATGAAGAACATGCCGGCTTCCCCTGAGGATCCACGGTGGCGTGGTGCCGCATTTCCCGTCTCCGGTTATGCAGCTGTATCTGTGACAGAAACACGCTCCGCTCTCTTGTAGTTGTAATGTTCCCAGTCCCCTCTCTACTCGTCTAGGAACGGAAAGGATGGCGCATGAAGGAAAGGATGGCGGTGAGAGAACTCAACTCTGCTGAGAAAGTGTGTGAATTTATGTATATTTTTTGCTTTGTAAGAAAATGGTTGTTACTGTACATTAAATTTATATGGAAATCGGCATTCCATGTTATTTTCCCCCAAAGTGTTTCTCTAGAACTGTCGACACTAGAGCCATAATCGTAAAAGAAGGCTCTACGAAGAACGGACTGAATTCCACACTCAGCTCCGGAATATCCTGTTTTTTTCCTGATTCGCAAGAGCTGTTTTCTCATTTGTACCAATTTTACCTTAAGGACTGAGTGCTGAGAAATTGCATCAGTCAGTCAAAGGCTTTTGAAGTTCAAACAGTTACTGAGTTCATTCTGGCCTTTTGCACAAAGCTTGCTCATAGCGATGTTTTCTGCTAGCAAATGTAAAATATTGAAATGAATTAAGACTGAAAAAAGCTCGGGGAAAACACACATTGACTTTTCAGTTTATGTAACGTGTTTCAGAAAGACCACACTCCCAAATCCAGCACCAGCAGGTCAGCATCAATTCGATATTGCACCTCCGGATTCGGATTATTAGAAAATTAATTCTCTGAGAATGATAATACCTATTGGCAGTGATTTTTCGGGAAGGAGATAACCGGATTTTGTGTGTTTAGAGCATAAAGGCTTCTTTAAGTAAACGCCGGCCACCATTCTCTTATCCCAAATAGCTACCAAGGTTAGGGGAAGGATAATCTATTGACATGTATTCGGTCAATTGCCATTTAAGGCAATAGCTTCTGATTGGTTGCTCGATTTGCTGGTATTTTAGTGTGACAACTCCTTAGGGACAATCGCACTGGGTCCCTGAGGGTACACGGTTATCGCACGATGCCAATCAGCCATGCTGGTCAGATTCACAACATTTCCATAATTAGGATGATTATTGGGGGGGGGGGGGGGGGGCAGGGCAGCCAGCTGGCGTGTGTGAGAGATGCTTGCAGTTAGTGTGACAGGAGGCTAGTTGTGTGTGTGTGTGTGAGCGGGTTTACCTATCCTTATGGGGACATAATGTCCCCATAACGTGATAAATATCCATTTT
>JABJVO010000078.1:1792822-1806140 GCA_026770805.1 Boulengeromyrus knoepffleri | reverse complement strand
GTGAAGCCCTTATATATGCAAGTCAAATATGGATTTCTGTTACAAAATAAACAATAAATCAAATGTATAATGAAGCACCCTACTGCTCACCTCACTGCCATCTTCCCTTTTCTTACTCTCATTTTGCTCCATCCGCATATCTGTTGACCGCTACTCATTGTGAGATACTTGCTATTAACCCCAAGGGGAAATTCTTTTGCATACAACAACGACTTACATAAAGGGCACAGATACAAAAGCATGTACAATATGCGCTTTATATAAACAAAATACAAAGCCTGTACATATAACACAAACAATATTGTTTAGGAAGTAAATAAACGTTAATAAGTTGACGGGCGGTGCATATGCATCTTGCATAATCTGTTTAAAATTAAATTAAATGCTGATTTGACTGTGGAAAATGTGGGTTGGCGTTGGGATGCAGATGTTGCGGATTGGACGGTCAGGCTGGTTTGCTTACCTTGCTTGCTTCCTACACGAGAATCCAGCTTGTTTTAGGGGGGTCTGGGTTTATGGCGTAACGGCAGGTCATCAAAAGGTGTTTCGGGACGGCTTCCAAGAGCCAGTACGTGTGAGAATATCAGGACACCAGACCTTAGTTTAGATGCCGTGTGTTTTGCAGTAGCTGGATTAAGGTTAAGATCATTTCCCCTGCGAAAGAACACGAGCAACAACTGCTTTAAAAAAATGGAAAAGGCAGCTACCCTTCACTGCGGAACCTCGGGCCATATGCCACCCTCGATGACTAAGTTAAAGTGATTCCTCGTGCCATTTGCCTTGCTTCAGGCTAACCATCTGCTCCAGCCCAGCGTAAGCATTAAATGTTTTGGCTTCATCACTGTAAACCACCCCACGCATTCCAGTGAGAGAAGAGAATCATTTTTTATTTCAACCCTTAAACTACGCAGTGTCAAGCCATCACTTGGCATTAGATATGTCAGTAATACCCCATAGTCTGGAACCTTTCATTTTTGGGCATTGCGTTCCGGGGACATGCTTTAGTGTAGCGCACACCTTTCCCATGTGTCATTTTGCCAGCTTATTGGTTGAGACAGTTTCCAAACTGGCTTCAGAATAGAAGAATTCTGATTGACGTAGACCCCAGGCAATATGCAGTACTAATCATCTGTTTTGTTGAAATTTTGTTGTATTTGGATGCTTAAGGAAATCAGGATGAATAAGCTAATGGACAAATAATGCCACAAGTAAAGGAAGGACTAATTACACATGTGGCCTTTGCAAAACATGAACAGTAGGCCTATGTTACTTTGTTTAATGACTAAAGCTGACTTGATCCTTAATAGCCTAAAATGGTGATTGTTGCTTGTTTCACTCTCAAATGATGGAATTGTAAGGACTAACCTGCAGTCACCGTGTCGTTTTATATCTGTCTCCTTCCTCATGGGAGCTCACCAGGACTATAATTAAAAATGCTCAGTCATATAAATGTCCCCCGTGATCACGGCACATTTAAATGAGCCTTTCAGGCTACTGCTGTGGAATGGGACCCCAGGGGGGCGACGGTGCCACTGTCCCTCCCCCGAGCTCCCCGCAAATCTTGAAAAAAAGAGCAGGAGGTGCGTGGTGTCCTTGCCTTTGTACTTTTGATTATCTGATGCTTGGATGATCTGAAACGGTTTGGCAGATGATGCCAGATTCGGTCCCTCTGCGCTTGGCTATCCGATGTTGTATACACTCACATTGTGATCTCAGTTATGATTTCAAATCCCTAGGGCATAAGAACACTTGCGGAGGGGAGGAGACCTTTCTCATTTGAATGCTAAAACTTTATTCAATGTTGACTCCAAAGTTGCGACTTCAGCTACCCCGCTAGTGAGCTCATCGCACTGCTAGTACTAGCTTATCTCTCTATTTTTTTTTAGATATAAACAAGTTCTAAGCCATTTTCCATTTGTGACCTTTCCATGACTGTGTTGAATTTCATTATTTTACTGAACATCTTAATATCGCAAAATTATAAATGGATGCTATTGTAGTGGCACCTTGGCTTCTAACATCAATTACTGTTTTCATTTCTTTCCAAATTATGTCGCTGAAGAAACGCAGTGAAACAGTGAGGAGCATAGAGGGATTCATGTGGAAATGGTGGCAATCCTTCCAAGGCCTGGTGATATTTGCACACCTTGTTTACTCTGCTTAAAGCAATTTGGTTTCGAAGACCAAGCAGATGTTAAAATCACCATTGTGGACAGAGATGAAACCCCTGTGCCTTGTTCCCTGCTAACAGAACCTACACGTGTGTCAGGGAGCTGAAGCCCTTTGGGTCTTCTGGTCTTCAGGCCCTGGGGTTCTTGCAGATCCAGCAGCCAGCCTTCGGGGGGCTGGTTCTCATGCAGCACTTCCAGCATCATTAGTGACCTTCCTTAGCTCTTTATCTCTATCAAGCGTCATGCTTCTAAGAAGTCTTTCATGCCCACCTGCCCATTCGGAGGATTTTCACTTCAAAGCCGCTTCCGCGTCAGTGTCAGTCAGACAGCCTGGTGTTTGTGGTTGATATAATAAGAGCACAATTATGAAGAGAGAACTTGTTTATATAGGGAGTATATACTCCAGGGGCTGAAGGAACTGCTTTCATGGTGACACCTTAATGCTGGGCTTAGAACCAAGTTACGGTGCAGAAATACTGTCTGAGTCCTTTGTTCCTCGTGTGTAGAATGTACCGGAACTGGTTTTTAGGCAGCGTTACCAATCATTGCTCATGCTCAAGCAAACTGTTTTTTTAGACAGCTATATTCTGCGGAGAACTCATCTCAGTGAAGCGATTTATCCTGTTCAGGTATAGATAGTGTGAGGTCTGCCGAGGTCTACTCTACTGGAAGACTCGGGGCATAAGTTAGCGGACACCTTGGATACTCACCGGTCTGTTACTGGTCACACAGAAACCACCAGAACCATGCAGTGATGTCTTGGGGTTATGGAAAGTAAGTGAAGTATGTATAGGAGTAGATATGAAAACCACCAGTCGAGAGTTAAGGTCAGAACTGAATCTACAGCCCTAGAGGCTTTCAAACTGCGCAACCCAAAGGACGCGGTGCGTCACGCCTACGTGTTTTCTGAAACAAGAACAGAAAAATATCATTTTCCTGATTAAAAAATGCGAAATCCTTTCCAGCCATAAAGCTAATCGTTATACCCTGAGCATGGCTGAAATCCTGAAACCGGAAGCTATCCAGCATCCACGACAGGGCACTTCTGCTCATTAATTTTGGTGTTTGTTGCTGGAAAATTCTGTTTCTCGTTTAGCCTCACCGTCTATGGGCAACGAGTAGTCTGATAGTCACCCGAAGTGGCGATCCCTGGCTATCATGCCCTTAACAAAGCGGCGCGTTTCGAATAATGCGGCTCCTTCCTGCGCACCGCGATGACAAGCTGGGAAGCAGGAGCGGCAGAGATAAGCTTTTCTTTCCCGGCACTTCAAAGGTGCTGCCATTTTACACATAACATGCTGTCAGGTACTGAATATTCACGTCGCTTTAGCGCTGCTGTGATTCCTATTCCCACGTCGCGAAGGACGGTGCGGCAGCAATGCGGTGTTTTCTGACAAATAACGTATTTGAATATCAGTGTTTTTCTAAGCCTTCAAAAGTCATCACAACAGACTGAGGTGTATCGTTTATTCCGCGTATAAATGTTTTCTTTAATTTTCTAATCCCCGAATCGTGTACCAAAGATCAAAGGGATAGGGTTATTTGAAGGAAAAATATATAAATAAATTAAATTAAAATTAATAAATAACTCTGGTAATTAACTCCTGTATGAATACTGTAGTAATAATTCGTTATTAGGTTAATGCTTTTTTAAGGCTACTAGGCCTATATCAGACATATATAAGACTTAATGCTCGATAAGTACACCTACTGTATGAAATCCGGGAGTAGCATGGCAGTCATACTGATTCTCTAGCTGGGGTGTAAGGTACTAATGACTATATCAACAATCGAATATTCTAGCGATTAATGTAACGATTAATCTATTATATTATATTATATTATATTATATTATATTATATTACCGACGGTGTGCGGCGACACCACGACCCACCGCGCCAGGCTTGGGTGATGTGCAATGTGCCGATTCATGCATCTGGAGGGGCGTCAGAGCAACAGGGACACCCTGGCAGATTCGGGGGACCCAGCACTTCACAGGGGTCCTTGAATACATAAAATCATACAGAAAATTGCCTGTGGGGATATTTATGTTCCAATCTGCAATACTGGCAGACGACTGCATTTTCATTCACTTTTAATGATACTTGCTTCCACAGAACTGCAGCTTTCACTCTTTATTTAGACCCCCATCCGCTATGCACCGTCTCCCTTCCACCAAATCGCCGAGAGATCGGGGAAGGAAATTTTAATTGATGCTTTTTAATAGTTGAGTAATCGGATTGTAATTGAATAACTGTGTCAGCACTACTGGGGTGTCTATTTCCTAGAGACTATTTTTAGGATGACTTTGGGTATCATATACTGTACATGCAATCATGGTGAATCACAAGTTTGCTTATATCAGAAAGCAAATGCGTGCACCAGTAATGCATATCCGGGTAAAGTTATAGCATTAACGCAAATGTATCAATCAGTCCTTTCTGAAATATCGAAGACAAAAAACAAAGGCAACAAGAATGTTGCCATTACAGTAACATCCGTTTAATTATTCTGTTAATAATTTCCAGGGCAGTTGCAAATGGTGGGAATCCATTTTAGTGCGTCGTTAGGAATGAAACAGGAAAACAAAAATAAAGAAATACTTAATAACTACTCCATGTCACACTGACAAGTATCCAGAGTACTACAATACAGTCCATTACTGAATTTTTCCCAGGTGACTTAATTTGAGCTTTAACACAGTATCAAAGCAATTAAACTGATGGCAGTAATTAACACCGATTGTTTCTATCTTTAGTAGAAAATCAGATCACCTTTGTGTGGTATCTCATATGTAATAGGGTCTTCTCAATTTGATCTGTAACATACATGTACCCCAGGAAGGCATGAAGTCATAGCCCGTAGGGCAGGGATTGGAAGAAAGTTACAGGTACATTTGTATATCAATGGTCAATTCATGCATGGAATATATATGTATTTTTTTTCTGGAGAATTGGGCTGGTTAAGACATTATACACAGAACCCCCAACATTCATAGTGGAATGTATTTTTTAATCACCAAGCACAGAGGCAGTAACCAGCCTGATAAGACCAATTCAGCATCTCAGATCTGCACTAAAGGGTGTTATATTCCTGAAACAAAAAAGCTAAATTAACACATTTCTGCCAAAAGCTTTCCTTGGATTTCAGTAGCATTTAAATTGGATTTTTAAGTATTATTTTTAGTAGTGGTAGAACTGGAAGCAGAGGTGCCTGTGATGTGTATTAATTGTATTTTCTGCCTTCAGAAATGTGGATTTCCATCGATAAACACCGGGGCCCCCTGTGACTGAGTAGCCATGCTGAATGACTACGCTAATGAACTTAGCATGTGATATCGTTCTTGCGAGAATTTTCAGATGGCAACTGCGTGTCACGCGGTTTCAATCTAGATGAATAGATCTTCTGTCTGTCTTCAAACATAATCATACAATATCATTTATTGTTATTTTGTTATGTCTTTGCTTGCTACCATTAATGATCATTAACATTATTATTTCATTTGTGCATATATACTTTTTTTATTTGAACGTTTGATTGATTGCCACTGTTGCCGTAATTTTGAGTGAGTAAGTATTTCCGCCATCAACTGCGTCTCAAAGACCCTTGAGTGAATGGTTGGGATTTGCATGCGATGCCATGAGCGAGTCTTTGATCTAGAGCGTTGCCTTGTGTCTGTCCTGGACGGGGACAGGCAGGTTTACTCTCTCTGCATGTGCCTCCCCCCAGACTCTGGCTGCACTTACGAGAAACTCAATAAATCTGCTTCCAAACCATCTCGCACAAGCTTTGCATGTCCAGTCTGGTCCTGAGGAAATTAACAAGCGAATAGAGAACGCCATCGACTTACGGAGTGGCGATAAATTGAGAAGAGAGCATATCAAGCCTTTCTCACTGATGTTTAAAGATTCCAGCCTGGAGGAAAAGGTAGCTGGGTCTTTCTCTATAAGATACAAAAAAAATCTCTATATATAATATAGAAGCTTGAAAAGAAGAAAAAATTGTCTACCATACTTTTATCATGAGTAAGCTGAAGGATCGTCAGACTCCCAAAATGATCAAATGCTCTTCCAACCTAAACAGGCTCTTCTGTTATGACACATGAAGGCGATACAATGGGCAATGCAAATACCTCAGGTATCACACTTGCTATTGTCTTAATTACATTAAACGCATTTGCGTGCCAACAGTTGCTGCTAAAATAGTTCACCAAATGCCTGTCGAACATTCCAGAATAGTTCCAAAATCATTGATTTATTGAAAGTGAGAACATGCACGTTGATTTCTGGACCATGAAGGCTGTGTATAGCAACATTCAGAAGAAACAGACAATTTTTTTGTTTTCTTTTTGGACTTTTTGACACAAACCCAAACAAAGAAGATTGTGAACTGAAATGAAACTGAAATGTAATGTAAATGTAAATGAAATGTATGCTGAAATGGCAGGTTCTTCCTCAGCACCCAGAAATAACCATGAACCTTGTGAGGGATCTTGCCTGCTGTTTGCACGGTGTGACCTTCTCCTGGGCGGTTCTCCTGGGTGTTTATCATGATAGTCACAAGATGCACAGGCAGGCAATACAGGGAGTCAGAGGAATTTCAGCATAAAAGTAAACACCTCATTTCTCAATATGTAACACTGAGGTTTACATTTTGGAATGCATTTGATTGGTGGAATGTGATCATTGCATAGAAGCATTGAAATGTACAATTATACATGTATACATAATACGTAAACCAAATGGACTTTGATTTTGAAATACTAATAGTCATTTTTGTTCAAATTGCAATGCTTATTGGATGTTTAAGCGGTACAGAATTGACTTTAGTTTACTCATGACCAAACGTATGCTGTGGACTCAATGTCCTACAAGTATTGTTGAAAAATTTTCAGCTTTTTGAAATTCATTTTGTTTCTTTGCAGTTTGTTTCTCCTTTTTTGTTAAACGAGTGAGTCTGTTTGCACCCTTATATTTTGATTTGAATTGACTACTTCCTGTTTCCTTCTCTTGGGTTACCCATCTCAAACTGGTTTTCAGCCCCCATCTGGTTTGGTTCTGCTTAATGTCCCGCCACTTGGTGTTCCAGTTCCTTATTTTGGCGTAGCTGTTACTGACATATCCTCTTGCTAATTTCCCAGCACCCTTCTCCAAAAGAGGCAGAGAGCAGGGCAAAACGGGCTGCTGAGGATGGCAGTATTTTTCGGGACGTCCGGTCCTGATGAGATAAACCTCAGACCAGCTCTGGCCGACACTTGGGTCGTTTCTCAATGCGCGCACTTGACCATACTTGTGCTCTCGTATTCCCATTTGATGCCATCTCCCATTGCCAGAGACCAGTTCCAATACTCAAGAGTGGAAGTATGGAAGAAGGTAAAAATCAAGAATACATCGGTTGCATCCTTCGCCAAACGAGACCAATCCCATGATGCACTGCACCCCAAGTTCGTTCTTGGGAGGCAAGTTAGCAGGCCAGGACCGCAAGTACGATCTTGGCGTTCTTGGTATTGAGAAGCACCGCTAGCCTCCTGTGCCATCCTTAAGGGCCCAGAAATGCCCCACACTCTCTGCACCTTTGCCTGTGGACGTAGCATGTCCGTGACTGTGTGTTTGTGGGATGCGGGTGGCCGGCGGCCGCCTCAGCCTCTCGAACCCGTCTTGTCTGTCTGAATTCTTTCCCCCTGTCCCCTCCCGCAGTACTCCCAGATGAGAGATGAGGTCTTCAAGTCCAACCTGGTCTGTGCTTTCATTGTTCTCATATTCATCACGGCCATCCAGAGCTTGCTCCCCTCATCCAGGTAATGGAAGTAGTTGAGTGGGAAGAGACTGCCAAATCCCAGAGTGGTTTATGGAAAGGCCCCAGCTTCCCCAGTTAACGTTCCCAGTATTCAGAGAATACGTTTTGCTCCATTATTTACATACCAAGTTCATGGCTATGATTGTTTCTCCGAGCAGACACATGAACATCGTATATATAACTAAAGAATTGATTACATTGACTGAAGTATTTTTGAGAAGCCATAAGAGTCTTTCATTGCATTTTCACATCAAGTACACCTAGCTATGAAATAAGACACTTTTAGTATTCTGTGTTTTGTTTTTCTGCTTCGAACCCGGTAAGGTCATATGTGAATATATCAGAAGGTCCTTCTTTACTTCGGTCTAATTTTATACTGTAGTTTGCTGCTGAGAAGCAGGGAATCTCTGTCTCTATAGCAGGGGGGGCTCATGCCCGGTCCTGGAGCGCTACCCCCCCCCGCAGAGCTTAGGTGCAGCCCTAATTTAACACACCTGATACAGATAATCAGATCCTTCAGTACTGAGATACTGCTGAAACGCCAAATTATCTGTATCAGGTGTGTGACATTAGGACGGCACCTAAGCTCTGCAGGAGCAAGAATAAGCAGTCCTGCTCTATAGGATCATTTTAACGTTAAAAAATAAATAAAATTAAGTGTTCTTTGGTGGAGCATTGATGACGGTAACGGGGAGTTTGGTACTGGTTCATTTGATTTAAGTGGCAAAGCACAAATTGTGTGTTTTTAGTTATAGTGGATGTAGTTGTAGATTATTTGGCAATTTGATGAACTTGACCCTAGTCAATCTTGGATGAGACGTATTTTTACGTTAGAGCAGATTGTGGTGTCGATAGTGTACCTGACCATACTTCATATGTTCCACGTGTCGACAGGATGGTAACCATGGTGATCCAGTTCTCCATCCTCATCATGCTGCACTCGGCACTGGTCCTGGTCACCACAGCCGAGGACTATAAGTGTCTGCCCCTGGTGCTTCGGCAGGCCTGCTGCTGGATCAACGAGACCTACGTGGCCCGCAACGTCATCATCTTCGTCTCCATCCTCATCAACTTCCTGGCTGCCATGATTAATATCGTAAGTGGGCTGGACGGTCAGTCATCAATGGAAATTTGCAGACTGATGCTGGCAGGTGGCATAAGGTGTTAGTCATCATTTATTTTCCAAAGACTTTTCTGATTTATACATGCGATTGCAAATCACATTCACAGGCCCAAATATACATACTCTCAAACATATTTATACTCCTGCTTTATAAAGTCATGTAATATTTGTTTTCAATGAAAGGAAACAGTGCATTTTATTCCACAATCAATATTATTAATATTAATATCCATACTGAAAAAAAATCCTTTCCAATATCAAATTCCTGAGATCACAGGCTGACATCGATTAAATCTCAATATAGTTTCAAAACATAGGAACAAAGTATCAGATTGCAGCATTATCATTGGGCTGTCTGTCAGCACAGAGCACAAAAGGAGGGACCAAGCAGCCGTCAGAAAAATGCCCGTCGTGAAAAGATTAGACTTAATCCCTCAGATCCTTCACATCAGCGTTTTCTTTTAGTAGTGGGAGAGAAAAGTCAATTTCCTCCAAATCACTCCAATTCTGCATGGTCAGCCTGCATTGTTAGCGCTGTCCTCCGATGGGGCAGGGCAGAGCGCCTTTGCCGGTAACCGCTGATCGAACACCTCAGTGTACGCGCTTCCACTCCGCGGGGGCCCTCTCATCTCAGGGGCCTGTGATCTGCCGGTCGAGGCTCCCCCTAGGCATCACCTTACTCCCTCATGCTTTCTCTGAAGTGTGACCGTCCAACTCGTCCCCCTCTCTCCTGTGACGTCCAGCTCTGGTGTGACTTCGACAAGTCTAGCACGTTCCGAAACCAGACATTCAACGCATCAACCTCGATACCCGACATCTGCTTCTACCCTGAGGTACGGCGAGCTGTGTACATGTCAAGTGACGACACTCGGTCATCTTCTACTTTATTTGAGTCTGAAAATCACATGAATGAGAGAAGTACTTTAAAGCAAATGACTAAGTCTCTGTTCTTGAAGATAGTCTTAACAGAAACTTTAAAGAAAATGGCTTTCTGTTTTTTCCCAAATACAATCAAGTTCAATGTTTAGGGTTGGATTTGTTTCATGAAAAACATATTTCTGTGATATTTCTAATAATACTATCAACAAATTAAAAATTTACCTTTTTTGCAATGACATTAGGTTGTTAATCCAGGTCACAACCTTTCAGACTCATAATCCAAAAATGTTGTGGGCCCTGTTACCCTGATGCCAGGGTCTGGGTTACAGCTCCATGCCCCCTTGGAGTAAGCAGGTAGACACTAATCACCATGCAGGTGCAGAATGAGGCCTACTCCTTGAAGCCACGAACCAAAAATCGCCAGTATTTCATTTTAAACCTGAAACAGCTGCAGCTGGGACCATGATGTCATTATTTATGCGGCTGCTTCTCCTCCTGATTGGATGCAGCTATATCACACCGAGTCGTTAATTGGATGACTCCCATGAGGTCACAATCACAATAGCCCCTTTTCCCAGAGCATGCGGACTCTCATTGAGATTTATAGTGATTATTCACAGCGTAGTATTCCTGTGATCATCGATTTGCCATGGTAATCATGAACCACGCATCCTGTTCACCTTCGCCATTTGCCTGCCTCGTGTCTTTGCCCGCCAGTACTTCGTCTTCACCGGTGTACTGGCCATGGTGACCTGTGCCGTGTTCCTGCGCCTCAACTCCGTGCTCAAGTTGGCCATCCTGCTCGTCATGATTGCCATCTACTCGCTGCTCACCGAAGCCTTCTACACCTCACTCTTCGTACGCTACGACACCGTTCACCACAATGGCGAGTGAGTTTTGTGCCCCCCCCGGCATCGCCGTGACAGGATGCCATTATCTCCCTAACAAACAGCTGCCTGCCATTTATTACCGCACGACAAACCACAATGAGCCCCCCCCCCCCCCATTTACCCGGCGAGTTGCCGCAGGAGACGATTTCTGGTCGTGACGAGAACAGCTGGTGCCCCCAGGTCCCTAAAAATACACAAATAATCACTGCATGTGTCTCAGAAGCAGCCCGAATGCAAACATCGTAAATATTCCTTCACTTCTCTAAGGAGCTGTAGAGGATTTTCCACTCAATAAATCGCTTTCAAAACAATGAATGATCTTTGTTACTTGGCCCTGTGCATACAGCTCAGCATGGAGAAACTTTTTCTTTAACTACTGACTGACATCTTTCCAGAAATGCTTCCTCAATGACATTTTATGATAGACAAAAGTTAAATGGCTACTACATTAACTAAATTTGTGCAGCAGTTTCTTGACTATGAGTAATGTACATGGGCTGCCTACATTTGTTCCAGGAAAAATTTTCTGGGGACCAAGGAAACCTCCCTACTTTTGATGGCAATGTTTCTCCTGGCTGTGTTTTACCATGGACAACAGGTACGGCTATAGTACAAAATGGTCACGGTGCTGCTAGTTCGTTGGTGCTTGGGTTCCGGTGCAATGAGCACTCGTACAGCGTGTGGGTACTAGTGCAATGAGTGACTGTACAGTGTGTAGTTGTTTTTCAAGTGTGTGGTGCAGTGAAAGATTGTATAGTGTTTGGTTGCTGGTGCGGCGTGTGGGGCTGGTGCAGTGAATGTGTGTACCGTGTTTGATTTTTGGAACAATGTGATGATGCTGGTGAAGTACTTGTAAAGTGCGTTGGTGCTGATGCAGTGAGTACGTGTACAATGTGTGGGTATTGGTGCAGTGAGTGATTGTACACTGTTTGGTTGTTAGTACAGTGTGGGTGATGTTGCAGTGAAAAAGATATACAGTGCTTGGGAGTTTATACAGTGTTTGAGTGTTTATATATCACCCTCGCTTGGGATCCCAGAACAGTCAGCACTTCTCCTGTGATGGATACACTATACAGATATTATATATATGGTGCATTGTTTTTGCATTACCTATGTTCTCTGCATTGTGCTGTATCTTTTTTGTTAGCTATTGGCTTTCTATGATTTTCTTTTTTTAACTTATGTTTTCAACTTCGGTCTGCCTGAAATTTAAGGGAGAACCTTTGGGAATATTTCTCGTTTGTTGCCATGATGACCCGAAAATGATTTTGACCGACAAACTGGCTCTACGCTTCTCCTGCACGAGGCCAACAGGAGAGTAACAGGGCAGCTTTACAGCTTCTCTTGCTCTCAAAGAGAGTCTCTGATCATTCTTGAGCCTTTGCTTGGTTCTTTGCTCAGATAATTAGCGCACGGTCACAGCAAACCTGCTTATGTCAAAGATGGGCCGCTCCCGTCTCGCTTTTGAACCTGCTGGGAGAATAAAGAAGAAAACCAATTATGATTTTTTTTTTTACTTCAGTATTTAATTGTATTTTAATTACTTTTTATTGAAAAACTTTTTAAAGACCATTAACACACCACAGTATTTTCAAAATGTCAACATTAGTCTTTGATTCCAGCAACCAGCATAAAATGCTTTATACCGAATTTGCATTTTGATTAATTTTATCAACAAAGGCAGAAAGGATCGATGCTTAGTCGTAGGCGTCCAGTGCTGTGGAAGGACCTTCTGAGCCCACGATTAAAACGGCTACATCATTACCTGATGCTGCCATCTCATCCCTTCCAAGCTCTCATCCCTTCCAAGTACCTGCAGAAGATGACAGTAACCAGGGCTCAGGAATCAGTATTGACGCTGGTGTGTTCAGACCCTGAAGCCGTTTTTGAGAATATTTTTGGAGCTTTTGGTATGAAAAGTATGAAGTAACTAAAGGTTGATATTTGTGCAGTCATTTAATGCCAAAAATCAGACGTCACGAATATTCTCTGCCCGTGCGTATCGCTCCTGTTCTCAGGCTCATATCGTAAAATGTCATCAAGGTGGGGGCCGGAGAGCGGTGGAGTACCTGGGGGCTTCGGATGGAGAGTGGGATTTATATGATAAAAACATATTACTATGAAATGTCACCAGCTGTCAGCATCAGAGCGTCCGGTGCCCCCCCCCCTCCCCCTTTGGATTCCATCTGGCAATGAGATGAAAGTAATTGGAAAAAAAAAAAATTCCGAAGAAATGGGAAAAGCTAGCAGTCCGAAGCATCGCGCTTTATGCGAACCGTCCTCCATCCATCGATCTGCAGGCAGTGCAGCTATGTGCTTTAATGGAGGTTAATGATGCGGGGGGGGGGGGGGGGGGGTTTTTTTTATGAGTGGTCTGTTGCTCTTTTGTGGTTGGGCCTTTTTTGTCTAGGGGTGAGACTTAAGGGATTTTGTGTTTTAAGGAGGGAAGGATGATAAAC
>JABJVO010000078.1:1737276-1769414 GCA_026770805.1 Boulengeromyrus knoepffleri | reverse complement strand
CAGGGCCCTGCTGCCTCAGATGCCCAAGCAGAGGAGCTGGAGAGTGGTGCACGGCTGTCGGAGCAGAAGACATCGTTTCCTTTTCTCAAAATGCTTATGCAGAAGGAAACGACTGACTTCAGCATAAATGTGCAGTGTGACTGAGGCTCGCGTGCCCATCTTTCCATACGCAAGTACCGGGAAAATACTGAGCTGCTGTCCAAAAACCCAAAATCCGGGTATCTCAGCGTACGTATCTTCGGAGCAGACTCCACGTGCTTTTGGACCACACCCCATGCTGACGCTGAGGCCGTGCACCTGCCAACGGAGCCAGGAGGGGGCGCTCTTCATGGCGTAAAATTCCTGGGAGGCCTGGATTCAGCCTCGGTTGTGGTTGTGGAGTAAGGAGAGATGATCTGGGTCCTTTCTGCTTTAATCATCACTGCCGTGAATTGTAGATTTACCCAGAAATCTCTGTAATTTTTTCCCAGCCAGGTATCACTGCTGCTTATTAAACTCACAGTGATGTTTTGGCCAGTCAGAGCGGTACACATGAAAGGAACCCAAGCCGTCTACATCATAAACAGCAGGGTTCCGCCAGGTCTTTCTTGCAGCACGATATTCCATTACGAGGAACCGATTTTGCATAAATGGCCCAGTTTGTCTGCGCAATGAAAATTCCTAGATGAAAAGTTCACACAGACATCGATTTCAAAAACATCTTCCTCCACCGTGTCGCCGAGCCCCGTTCCATAATTCCCGTATCACCAGCTTGATAAGTAACGGCTCCGTCCGGAAAGCTGACGCCGTCATCGCATGACGCATGCACAGCGCGCAACACTGACACGCCGCCCTGCGGGGCTGAACGTCTCACAGTGCAATTTTGACGTTTTTCGTTTTTTGATGGCAGTCACTGCGCCTCTACACCTCAGCTCGCCTTCCAAGGGGCTGGGAAATGCACGGTTATGGGCTAACACAAACACGCCATCTTGGGACATCCTCACCGTTTTCCTCCTCGCTCTAATGCGGTCAAGCTCCTAGCTCCCTTTGCTGAGATTTCCAGAGACTTCATGAGTGGCTCCTCATGCCTTCATCTTCCTACCAGCAGCATCTAGTGGGATCCAGAACTTATCATAACTAAATTTTTGTCACCATCCATCCAGAGACTATCCTAGAAACTACAGGATGGGGAACCAAATCATTGCAGGGCAAACACACACACACACAGACACACACACACACACACGTTTGTATCCAAACATGACAACCTTTAACCTGCTACCCAGCCCTATCTTTGACCATAAATAACCAAACAAAATACTAGATTTTTTTTTACATTTTTAGGTTTTGGATAGCAGTCACAGAGATGTATAAAACATTGAATTCCCCCTTGCGGGGGCCGAAAATGTGATCCCCGCAATGTAAAAAGAAAACAAAGAAACAAGTTTTTATCACATTGTGGGGACATTTGGTAATATACACATAACCGTAATATATACATAACCCGCCCACACACACACACAGAAATTAAAGCGACAATATTTGTAAAATAACGAAACACCTCCCAGCCCACATATTGTGGAATTTTAAATATAAACACAACTTCTCCTCTTCGTTTATTAATTGTTCACTAACTATTCTTACATGCGACATTTTGTGTTTTCTGTCGTCTTCTTTGTAGGGGCACAGAGGCCGTCGGGCAGCTGCATTTATACTATGAATTGTACTTTATTTACTTGCTTCAGTACGTTCTTAACTGAAATCCCACAGCTTTCTCCTTAACATGCTACGCTCACTACAGCTGAGTTTCCCTCCCTCGATTGTTCTCTCCTACTTTTGTTCCAGTTGCAAAGCTAAGTGTCGTCGCATGGAACCGCGCAGGGAGGCCTTGCAGGTGGGGCTCTTCTCTGCCGAACGCACCCCCCAGTCCGGCCTCGCAGCGTCCACAGCAGCTCTGGGCCGCTCCAACAGCTGCATGGCTAGCGAATCTCATCCAGAGGTCCACACCGGAGATTGATGAGTATTTAGTCGGGGGCCATAACATGTGCCGTGTTCCGACTTTCCCTTGGGCGCCCAGCACCAGCTGAGATGTGCTTTGTGCAGAGAAAGAGGGGGGCAGGGGGTGGGGGGGGGGGTGTGCTATGAGTGTGAAACTAGGCCAGTCGATACTATTTCAACTCACCTCAGCTGGTGTTTCAACTGGAAAGTCGCGTCTCAGAATCAATGAAGCCTGATAATTAAACAAAAAAGGGTTTTTCAGGCTCAGCGCTAAGCTCCTGTGTGGCAAAGGGCATCTTATTGGACTAAATTTGCATTACAGCCAGGGGTCTCCCAGTCCACAAGCACAAAGGCACCTGGGAACAGCAGCCCCCACTGGGAAAGGAAAAACGATCGCAGGACCTTATTCTTCCAGGTCAAAACAAGATCTCCCTCCAAGAACAGACGGGACTTACTGCCCAGCTCGAAGTTCACAGGTTTCCCTTGTGAGAAATCTCAATGAGATAAAAAAGGGGAGAGGCACTAATTAATGCCCTCGTTAGCCTCAGAGATGGTGTGAGATGGGACGATAAGGTGGGCTCTAGCAGATTCCATTCCTCTGTGTGGAAATGCATTCCAGCAGCCGACTAAACACTGTGACCCCTAAACACATCTGAATCTAAATACTAAATGAACTTCCATAAAAATATGAACGGCGCATGTCTGGAAGAGATCTTGTGATTTCTGACTCTCTGCTGCGCTGTTTTTAATAAGCTTCCGCTCTTGACTTAATGGATCCTGACTGTGTCCTCCAGTGTTTTTATGTTTGTGTTCTTTGACGCTCTGACGAGTCTTCACGTCGCCTTTCCCCCCTCCCAGCTAAATCTGTTTAGCTTTATTATCCACCATGAGTGCCGTGGGAAGAAGCAGCAAACTGACAGTAAATCTGGCTTCACCCTTCAGGTCCTGCTTGGCATTGGCAGAATCTGCAGACGACGTTCTGCGATGTGACCTAGACTGCACCCTGACGTTCTGCGATGTCAACTAGACTGCACTCTGATGTTCTGCGATGTGACCTAGACTGCACCCTGACGTTCTGCGATGTCAACTAGACTGCACTCTGATGTTCTGCGATGTGGTCTAGACTGCACTCTGACGTTCTGCGATGTCACCTAGACTGCACTCTGCCTATCATCGTGTCACCAAATATTTACAGGAAACTGAAAGCGCTGCGCACTCATAAAAACTTAATTCTCAAATTTATACTCTGAACTTTCAAACTGTGAAACAATCCATTAACTGGTATTATTATGATAGTTATTATTAGTATTTATATTACTATTGTTATCTTTGATGTTTCTTCCCTTGTTGAATTCAAAATATTCATAACAGGAAATATACCTAGCAGAAAACTCTGTTATAACCACGATTGTAACTAGTTTTGGAAAGTCTTTAAAAAGCTATTTAGCACACACACACACACATACACACACACACACACACACAGTCGCTAAATGAGGTCCACTACACAGAGCTTCACCCCAAAACGTCGGCTAGGTTTGAATCCAGGATTCACCAAACACATTTTGTTAATTCAACATGTCCTTCAAAAGTATGTCAAAAATGAAACATTTTTTGTTCTGAAACTGGGACTTTTTAACCCCTGAAACATCTTCTTGGGATTGACACCGAATGTTAAATCTCACAATAAATTAAATAGGCTGGATACAGCAGTTCAGGCAGAAGGGAGCTGGGAAACACACAGCCGCGGACGCTGAGGACGGAATAATGAATATAAGCACAGAAACTCTGCTTTCTGTAGGCTTCCTGTCCAAGTCAGAACAGAAACGTCTCCTGGTGAGGATTCCATTCCGACAGTGATATTTTTGTAAAACAAACAGTAGTTTTTCTGCTGAAGGAGCAGGGGATAGACTGAAAACCACATAATAATGAAAATATATATATATTTTTGGGCAGAATTCCCCTTTAATAAACACACTTGTGCTTGCCACGGGCACAACGCATTAATGAGGCGAGGCTTATTATTTAAAGGGAAGTTACACATCCCCTCTGCCGTACGCAGCATTTGCGACGTGAGATGTGCAATTACAGCTGCCGTCTCGACTCTCTACAGCAGCTGACTATAAGCTCCATCCCTAATTGCAGTGCCAGGAGTGAGGCGTGGGCACACAAAGATGAATAAGACGTCTGCACACCCTCACTGGTGTAATACAGGTCCTTCAGCGCAACAGAGAAATTGTATTTTAGTGATAATTTTCAAAAGATTTTTCATTCAGGTGTCCATACTAGTAACAATGAGATTTGGGGTTTTTTTTTTAATGATGTTTCAAGACGTGTAGAGATGAGCAGATCTATCACAGTCTGAAATAGAGTCTGAAATAAGATGAGGAATAGCTGAAGGTGTATGGTATTGCATTGCCCCATCAGTCACATGACCAGCGTTGCCGTCGGTCACAGAGCGTATCCTCTCTCCCTGTCGTCGTACCATATGTTGCTTTACGCTTGTCATTAGTTAAATAGGCTGTCTCAGGGATGTTAAATATGTGTAGCTTTTTGTGTTTCTCAGCTGATACCCAGCTGAGGTAACTGTACCCATTTGCGCAATTTTTAAGGCTAAATCAGCAGCTCCTTGGACGTGAAACTACTGACCATCACATCTGCGTCATACATTACGAGGCTGCAATGTAACATCGCCTCATGTTCAGCCGGCCAAGACCAGCCGAATCAAAAGCTTGACTTGGTCTCATTTAGCTGATTTTTTATGGCTCCGCGGTTTCGTTAAATTTCATGAATGACTTTTTTTTTTTGATGAACAACCGCTTTTCTTCATTAGTGGGGGTCTTAACTGAATTTACAAGAATGTAAAAGTGCCTCTTAAGGTATGTCATTTGGAGCATTGTTTTTTTGTGTTTTCTAAATGTTTTCCAATTTTCCAAAAAAAAAAAAAACACAACAGCAAAAACAGACATCTGCTTTATCCTGAGACTATATTTGCACCTGGAAAAAATATCACGCATAGTAAAAATAGGGAATCTTTCCACATTCTGAAGACAGAAAAAAAAAAGAATATGGTTGCTAAGCAACAACATCACGTATAAATGGAAGTGAGGACAAAGAGAACAATACTTTGTTACCATTTTCCATTCAAATTTCAAAATTATGCCACAGAGCAAAACTAATAGAATTAATTAAAACTACAGACAGTTACGGGCAAATTACAGATTTTTATTTTGGTCCAAGCCCATCTCTCTTTTCACCCGTGCATTCGCGCATTCTGTGACGGTGACTGTGAATGCCATTTTAGTGACACATGCCAGAACGCTTGGATATTACAACAGTGTCAGGCCCCATTCTATGGGTTTATCTGACAGACTAACACTGACATCCTGAACATTAGCACTGAGAAAAGGCGTCCCTTCATTTAGACATTTAGAACAATGTGCTCAACCGCGAGTGCCTCGTTAAAATCAGGTGAGAGTGTAGCTTGACGGTACCACTGCAGAATCGGCATGAATAGAACGGGGAATTCACCAGCTATTATAAAGACGTCAGATATGCACAGATCTCGGCTAACAGTCGACTTCCTCGGTATCAGATGGGTGACATTTTATAGGCCTGACCCTTGAGTCCAATACTGGTTGTGTTTTCAAACGGTTGCAGAAGAGATATTTCCAAACTGCCTACCTCCATTTTGAGTTTATGAGGCGGCAGTGGAAAATACTGTAGGGAATTTTGGACTAATCTGCCAGTCCCCCAGGAGCCACCCTCCTCCCTGGCCCGAAAAGCACGTCCTCGCGCTTCTGTGGCGAATGCCTCGTGCCCTTGGGTGTATGCAAATCTGTAAACACTGTAGATATTCACGGAAGAAAGTCCATGATTGACAATTTGGTGTTGCAGGATCCCATGGAACATGGCTTGTATAATGAACAGCGTTATGTAGATAAAGATGGTCAAGAGAGGAACTAAGAGGTCCAAATCCTCTGAACCTGCCGCGATTGTGACCGTCGTGACCGTCGTATGCGCCGACCACAGTGCAGTGCTGGCCTTCGTGAAAAAAACTGGGAAATCGCAAATCATAATCACCAGAATCACTGCGATTACCAAATCACTGAAATCACTGCTCCTTTGATCGGAATGTCTATAAATTGTGTTGGTGTTACTGATTCTACACTGTTAGCTGACTCATACAGTAGGAAGCACACAAACATGTAGGACCGCGACTCATTCACTAGGGGAAAGACACAAGCCCAGCAAATCACCCGCCACCTCTATCCCTGTCTTACGAGAACTAAAACTAAACTGACAGAGCATCGCCAGTCCTGCAGCTCATCCTGACTTCCTTTGTTAATAAAACAAGAGGCTTTGACATTAAAAAGGCAGAATGGATTGGATGTTACTGCAAGAATTAAACATTTAATCCATTAGCCCATTATAAATTGCCACAAAATGCCAAAAAGTGAAGGTAATTTGAAATCAGGTAACAGAAAACTGAATGGCGTGACAAAAGTAATAGTTCTTCACATGATACATATGATATTTGGTAACGCTTTACATGAACTGCACCTTCATAATGCCTTTATAATGCATTCATACAACATTCAGTGCACCTTCATAATGCCTTTATAATGCATTCATAGAACATTCATTAGCAGCATGTAAGTATACCTTAACATCCTAACATACCTTAACAGCTTTAATATGCATAAATAACAATCATAATATGATTATACAATTATAACGTTTGTTATTGTTATGTAATGATTGTTATTATCATAAATGCATTATGAAGGTGCAGTTAATGGAAAGAGTTTCTGAATATTTAGTATTTTTATATTATGTACCTGTATATGTGTGGAGTTTGCATGCTCTCTCCGTGTCGTCGTGCGATTTCCCCCTGGTAGTCCGGTGTTCCCCCACAGTCCAGAAGCATGATACCAAATTTCCTCTAGGTGTGTGAGTGACTGGCATGTAAATGTGCCCGGCGATGGGTTGGCGCCCCATCCTGGGTTGTTCCCTGCCTTGCGATAGGCTCCAGAACCCCCACGACTCTGAACCGGAAAAGTCGTTACAGAAAATGGATGGATGGATGGATTTGTAGCTTCAGTCTTGAGCATCAAAATGCTAAAAATGTAATAATAACAAGAACAGTGGAATAGTGAATACAGTGGATTCGCCAACTTCATCATTCAAACCCTGTTAAATGACCTGCAAGTTTGAATTGTTTTTACATCTAACAGGCAGGAATAAAAGCATTTTAAGACAAAACTCTTAGAACGGCTACAGCAAGAACAAATAAAGAATCCAATACTGCTTGAAAGGGTAGTTTTTAAATTAGTTTACTTGTCAAACGATGGAGTCCAGCACAAGGTACAGTATATAGACCACGGTCTCATTAGCACTGGTGAGTGTGGCACCGTCTGATCAGAGAGGTATGAGTCACCGTGTGATTAAGCGTGTGGCAGCTCATTCTCTGTACAGCGGCCTTCGGGCTCCGCTGCCTCTTGCCCGCACGTTAGATAAGACTGAACGTTCCCGGGCCCTTTTCCCACACCGCGGAACGGAAAACGCTTGGCAGCCTGGCGTGCGTCGTTAGCCATTCCGGGGCGTGCCTGTCCTTGGTGCAGTACTCCCATTCCTAGTGTGCATGCAGAGGCGCACAGGAACCATTAGCCAGCAGTTTCGACGCACTCGCATTTGCAGTCGCAGCTTAACTAGATAATGCGGTTTAAAATACACACACCTGAGCAGCATACAGAATAATATATATATATATATATATATGCATAAATCTAGCATACAGAATAAATTTAGTTGCACATATTTCTGCATTACTGCCATTCCATTACCAGACTCACCCAAGTCCTTTATATTCCCTAGAATAGGGTCTTCTAACAAAACACGTCTGCTCAGTAATACATATGTATGTTTAATCTAATGTGCTGTGCGAATAATGTCTTAATTGCGTCGTAATTAAACTGCAGTACATGCATTTGCACCTATCCGCAGGCTGTGGACAGGGGCGGAGTGTTTGAGCGTCATTGTATTTGAAGGGGGCAGTGTTTCACACAGAATGGGAGATCGTTTTCTTTCCTTTCCTTTCCTTTCTTTTCTTCCTCTCCCATCGCACTGGTCTGGCCCTGCATGGAACACAGGGCTGCTTTCTGAGAGTCGGCCTGATAAGAGGCCCCGCCCCCTCAATCCCGTTCACCCTCCCGGCAGCATGGAGCCCGGCCTCTGGGGAAGGGCGCGGACGGGACGAGGGTGGCGGACACACTGATCTCAGATAAGGGTGAGCCGTCACACGCCCCCCACCCCCAACACACACACACACACACTCAGCTAATTGAGCGTGACAAGTGTACATTCAGGACCACATGCACAAATATCAGGCTTCAAGATTACATTTCAAATGATTCCAAAGTCTCTTGCCGAGTTTGGACCAAATGAAGGTCCGAAGGCACAGATAACTATTCCTGCAATGTGTTGCGGCATGTCTGCTCCTTGCGACCGGCACTGGAATTTCAATAAGACTTCGTTAAAGAGACGAGATGCCAGGGAATAGTGACTCATTATCTGAGGCGTAAAAGTGAAGATAAAACACAGACTTCCTGGCCTGTAAATTGTCTGGCTTTGAGTGTGCTGGGTGCTTTGCATATAAATTCAATAATGAAAATAGACTCACTACTGTGCACCATTTTTTAAATTAGCAATTAAATCTATCTTGATTTTGTATTGAATGTGTAAAATAAAACTGCCATGTGAAATAGATAACCTAATGAATAACTGCTTTGCGATATATATGCGCTTACTGTTTCTTTATTGCTGTCAGGCTCAGTGGACATTACTGTTGTCTCACACCACCAGGGACTAGGTTCGATCCCCCTTTCATTCTGAGAGTCTGAGACTTGTAGGTTCCTCGTGTTGTGTGTCAGGTTCCTCCTGCCGCCCAAAAGCATGCAGTCGGGCTGACTGGAGTCCCTAAGGGTGAACTCACCCTAGCCGATCCACACCAGGCTGAGCACGTTTGTTCAGGTGGGCCGGGGCACGTTTCAGTTGGTCTCGGGCATGGTTGGCATAGTGTGTTCGCTAGGCGTGCCCGAGCACGGAACACAACATTACATCAGTGATGTGACTGGCACACGCATGTGCACATGTACTCTATACATGGACCGGGGATTAGGAAAGGCTGTACAGATCGGGTAGCGACGAACATTTAATGAACACTGCGGCAAAGGGATCACTTTGGTCTACGGCAGAAGTGCACTGTTTGCTGGAAATATGAGCTCACGAGTATCCAGGAACAACTGGAACACTGAACAACACCCAAAAAGTCTGAGATATTATGTAAAATACGGGACCGTCTTCTTATACATGCAGCATGATTAAATGAAAATTGTTACGTTGCACGCTCAGTAAATCTTTGAGGGATATATGTCATCGTGCTCAAAATGACGCCAAATAAATCATAAAATAAGGACATCTTCCATTAATCAGCGCCACTGTGCTGTGTGATTGTGCTTTTCTTCCTGTGTCTTCACACACAAAATGTCGCACAGTGATGATGCGAGCGTGCTTGGGCCCAGAGCGTTAAGCACAATGTGTTCCCTGAAACGCTCACAGAACATACACACAGATCAGAGCGGCGAAGTCTGAGGGGCAACGCAAAGACGTAAACCTAAAAAGCGGGCGAGAGCTCGAAACCAAACAGCGAATCAGCCAAAGCCAAGGTACAGAAAAGTGCAGAGTGAAAATCAGAAATCTGATAAACCAAACAAATCATACACAGTAATATCAATCCAAGAATCAACTGGTGTTCCCTTGTCCATCACACCCTGGGGGGGATCTTTCTCAGACACAGTACAAGGCACCCAGGCTAAGTGTGAGTACATTCTACAGTAGGTGTGTCTATGTGTTGGATAGACTGCCTATCTATTGGGCTGTGTTCCTGGCCTTGTGCCCTATGCTCTCATCATGAGTAAGAGAAACCAGCAAAGTAAGATTGGATTTTAATTTTAGAAGCCAATTCACCATACCAGGATCACAGTCCAGGGGCAGGCAATGGCATATTACCTGCCCTGTTGGGGAAAATCCACAATCGTAAAACAAGAAATAGAATGAGCATCCAAAATAAAACCAAATGCTCAAGAGGGAGAGATGAGATTTTCCCATTAGGTGGGAGCCACTTCAGGGCCTATAGCTTAAACTGAAACTGAAAGTTCAATAAAAGCTTGAACCCAGACAACAATGGATTTAATTTCAGAAATTCAAAATCTATATGTCTGTCTGCTGGCATGAATAGTCTTTTAAGAATATTCATGATGCTGCTGTTTGCTCAGGCAGTATTGTGGTCAGCTTGACTGGTCACGGCCGACAGGACAGGACCCAGTTGCTTAGAGACAGGAGACAGTGCTAGCTATGAGCAAGCTTCTTTGCCGTGTTGTGTTTACAGACCATTGTCCCCAGGGACAAAAGAGAATCTGGCCCTTATCATGACAGGCCTCGAGCTGATGTAACCGTGAAGCCCGTCCAGCTGAAAAGCAGACAAGCTTGATTGTTCGTTTGAGGGGTTTATTTTTTTGCGACCATCTGAAGCTCAATATAGCTGTGACTGTGCTGAGGCTTTCAGGACGGAGCAGAAGAAGCACTCAACCTATTTCTCAGGAGGATATTACCCAAAATCCCGCCGTCCAGCCAACCTGGATCACAGAAATGCCTATTTCTGTGATCTTGTAAGACAGCCGTAAGTCATAACCATGCTTCGCTTTTAGTGGGGGCCAAGGATTGATATCCAGAGCAGGAAAGGAAAAAACGATAAATCTTACACCTTTCACGTTACACAAATCACTGCCTTGTGGGCTTGTGTTTTACATTAAACCCATAGCATCCGTGAGAGAAAACCAGGGCTGCCATAGCAAAGCAGCTTCCCCACATATGATGCTAATTATTATATTAGCACACAAGTCACATATCGGAATATACTCATGACCGTTAATCGCTAATTATTAATTAATTGATTGATTAATAATTATGAAAGAAAAGGGAATACATTCAAAAGCTGAACAGAAATGATGGCTATTTAAAGTAACATGCTATGTTATCATGGGTTACTCTGTTCTGACTGGTGAACCAGTGTAATAAATTGTTTCTTTGGATACAACAATCACATATTTGCTTTGACTAGCTTCACACTGCTAGCGACGGGAGATATAAGACTTAAGGCCTAAGGTGGGTGGAATGATTGCATGCTGTCAGTCCCTGACAGATTTTACTCACATCCCATTGGCTACTTGAATGGTTCCCATTAATCTGAACCTGGGATTGACTGACAGCACACCGTAATCCTACACGCAGTGGGTTTGAAAGCCTCAAGCTTCAAATGGAATAATTTCTGATTACAGCTATAATCACAGTGCTGCTTGACATCCACAGCCTTTGCATATGAAAGTTCGCTTGATTCCGTTTCGAAAAGTGTCACGAGGCCACCTAACATAGACAAGGACAGATCATAACAGAACGCTCATTGCAGCATGTTATGCAGACTATATACGAACTAGTTTGCCAACTATATATGGCAAATCAAACATGAAACTCAGGTGATCTCCAGGAGGTTCTAGGACTATCCGGATTGGGAGTGACGGATGAAGGATCATCTCCTGAAAGTCGTTTGGGTGCCAGGTGGATCTTCGGCAAGGTCCTCCCACAGCGCAGCCCTCAGCAGAGAAAATGGCCAAACCTGTACGGGGCTGGATGAAAGTGTCAGCTCAGTAATGAAATAAAAATGAGCGTCCTCTGTCGGCTGGGGGCCGTGCCGGTTCTAGGAATGGCTCTCCTCGTGACGGATGACAGGAGTCCAGCTGCTCATGGCATAGACTCATAAAAACTGGCTTGCAAGTTTCAAAGGAGTTGGGTTTCTCTCATCTAATATCTTTTGCGAAGGGTTTTTCTCTGAGGATATCTGAAGATACACTATGGGCCCGGGCCTAAAGGCCACGGTGCCAGTTTCTGCTTAGTGCACTTCCAGTGTGGTTTCCATAGTGGTTCTGGAAATGTTTCTGAGATAAGCAACTTGCCTTTGTATTTACACTGTCTCTGTCGTCAAGCAAAGTCCTGGGGACCTAAAGGTTCGGGCTAAAAACCAATGTGTTCTATGAAATACACATTATCGAATTATTACTACAAACAGAGAACCAAAGCATGCATTATTGTTCTCATAGCAACTGCATATAGCAGAAGTGGAATATAAAGGTGTGCTATTTCAGAGTGGCACTGCTTCCTTACAGCATAAGGAACAAGGGATTCATTACCTTCCTGGAATTGCAGCCAGCACTGCACACTCATTCGCTGTCGCGGTTCTCAACTGCCCTCCCCGGTCCCAGAGCTCAGCGTCACAGAGCAAACCAAGTGTGCAGGGTACAGTCTCACACTTAACCACGCTCCTCAGGGCCGATTTTCCTGGCCCGGGCAGACAGCCCTGAATGTAAGCAGGCCGGAGCGAGGTAAATGGAACATAAACCCCGATTTCAAAAGCAGAGGCACTTTTAGCATGTCTGACGAGAGAGGCCGCAGGAAGCGGGAGACGGTGGGGGCCGTACCCCCCCCGAGGTGCCCACTCATAAACACCAGGGTAGAAGGTGGTCCTCACCAGCGTGCCGCATCCCTGGTCTTGTCTATAAATGCATATAGAGCTCTATCTTTTCGTACATTGGCACAGTGGCATTTCATGATGGAAACTCAATCCAAGCCTTTCTTGGCAGAAGTTTTATATGCGAATGTTGAAGTTTATATGCAAATCCCACAAATTAAGGGAAGCTTAGGTCATAGGAAATGAGACCCTTCCTGTCTAATCAAGCAGCAGAATTTAACTGAATATAAAGGTAAACCATTGTCACACAAAGGAGCTGTGAAAATCACGAGGATTTAACACAATTAAAAAGCAAACAAACAAAAATCATAATGTTACTGTAACTGTCAGTTAAGGATATTCAACTGAACTATGTAAGGTCAAGGCTGGGCCATTTACATCCTCTTTCTTAATTCTTGAGACGTCTGGAAACACAACATAACAAGCAAGATACGGGCTGTTCAATGCAAACGGAATCTTCCCTGTAGATCCGTAGTCAGTGGGAGCTCAAGCACTGAATGAGACAGACAGGTGATCTCTCAGGGACACGTTGAAATTGCTTCCCCTAAAGATTTCAGATAAGTCCAATCCAGCAGTCTGAGACTTTGCCATGATTCATTCATGATGTACCAAGCTACAAAGATGGGTGCTCTCCAAATTTTAAAGTTTTTTCTGATCTTTTTGCCAGAAACGGGTTAACCCCTTGGGGAGTTCTGGTGGAAAATTTGACCAAAATGTATTTTTTACCTACATAGGTTTTTCTTCTTGATCAAAACATTCAGTCACAGGCACAGACGAGTATTGCAACGGACACGTTTATCAGTGTACAGACAGCTTGACAGTCCCAGGTTAAAGGAAATCTTTGGATGCTTCAGTAAATAATGAACATGTCTTTCGTCAGGTAATTAAGTGGGAGCGCAGAGTTCTCCTGGCTCGTGTCTGTCGGGGCTCACACTTGCATTTGTGTGAACTTATCGACGCTGTGCTCACACTAGTGGGCCATTTAACGGGACACGTTTCAGACGTGCTTTAGGCACCTGGTCCATCATCAATGGGGGAGATGTCAGGAATGAGACGATCGAGAACAGCACCGCACTGCTGTGCCATGAAAATCGGAGGAGGGGGGGTGGCTCTTTTGAACGCCGCCTCTCCTAATGTGGGTGGGCACATGTAGAGATTGTGGCAGGCACTGGAAAGCAGGCCACATCCTGTTACTCCTGTTGGATCAGGCAATTTCCACGTCATCCTGTGTTTCCTAGAGGATTTAAAGGTCTTCAAAAGCAGTGAGGTGATTGGCAGGAAGATCGGTCCCCTTCTGTCTCTCTCTCTCTCTCTCTCTCTCTTTTTTTATTTGTTTTTCCTTATATTATTCATCTATCTTTTTCAGCAAGGCTTAATTGTGCATTTGTGTTAATAAAGAGGTTTTTAAAAGTCAAAAGTATCTCTCTGTCTTGCTCTCCTTCTGTCTCTCTCTCTCTGTCTCGCTCCCCTTCTGTCTCTCTCTCTCTGTCTTGCTCTCCTTCTGTCTCTCTCTCTCTGTCTCGCTCCCCTTCTGTCTCTCTCTCTCTGTCTTGCTCCCCTTCTGTCTCTCTCTGTCTCGCTCCCCTTCTGTCTCTCTCTCTCTGTCTTGCTCCCCTTCTGTCTCTCTCTCTCTCTCTGTCTTGCTCCCCTTCTGTCTCTCTCTCTCTCTCTCTGTCTTGCTCCCCTTCTGTCTCTCTCTCTCTCTGTCTCTCCCTCTCACGCTCTCCCTGGTCCTTGAATCTCCTGTCTGATCTTGCTCTAGTGTGCCCTGTCTCACACATGCCCTCCCTCCCACTGTCAGCTCCTCTCTCCTCGCTGACTCCTCTGTCCACCACCGCCACCACGCCCCCCCCCTCCTCCCCACTCCGCCAAGCATTAATTAAAACTCGCAGCTCTGCTGAAATGGGAGACTGCTCCCGCAAACATTAGATCCAGAAGCATATATTAACCGGCATTATTGGGGGCGGTCTCTCGGTTGCCTGCGTATCTGACTAGCCAATCTCGAAGGAGCTGCAGAACAGCGCCCGCTTCGCGCACAGGAGGCGGTGGGATTTTCGGTTGCCGTGGTGACCCAGCAGGCCAATGAAATGTACAGACTCCCCCGAGATGGACTAAAACATGCAGTAGCTAAAGCAGGTGGCCGAAATGATCGAAGAAAGACAGCTTTGAAGAGGAAATTACAACAATTCGGTTTTAATCTATCTATTTTCGTCGAAACATCCCAATTTCAACCTTAGTCGCTTTGAGAAGAGGAAGTAAACGTAAAAAAAAAAAACAGAGAGGGAAGAAGCAATAGCGTTTCTTCTTGTAACGTGACAGCAAGCAGCTGCAGCAAACTATAATGTACAACATGCTACCCATGTAATCTGACGGTCCTGATTATCTAATCAGCGCTGGGGGGGGAGATCATGTCATTCCTAAAAAGTATATGTTTCTAAAAATGGTACAAATGACAGACTCTGCCTTTCAGCGAAAAAGCTCAGGATTAGAACAAAGGATGAAGGAGCGAGGGGGCACGGGTGCCATGACGCTTGTGCACCCAACAGGGGGCGCCGCCCTGGAAATTAGGGCGAAGGTGGCATTCGGGGCGAGAGCTTTCCATTAGGCTGAGGATCTCTGAGGAGTGAGGTAAACACAAGGTCAGCCCGGGGATGTTTGCAAAATGTCAGCCAAGGCCGTCAGCAGGGTGTAGCTGTTTGACAGTTCAGCAAGCCCCTGGACCCCTCACCCAAAGCCAAGCCTCCACACGCTCCCCTCTACCCACTCCCAACCTCCTCACCTCGCTTTGACTACCCAGTCCTGCTGAAGAGTCATCAAGGGCTCCATGTCCTAGCAGAAATTACCAGAAGACCATCTGGTTTGATCTCAGCTGGTATAATCTTGATTGAGTGAGTTGGCATCACCCAGCATGGACAGGTTGCATGGACTACCCAAAGCAAGCCAGTTCATCTGCCCAGAAACCAATCCCCAACATGAAGTTTCTAAAAGCCGCTGCATGGATATTTCCACATACAACGGCACTTTCTTCAGCTCTGAGTGCCTTAAGTCATCACCGTCATCAAGCTGGCGCTGATCGCCCAGTAATGCGTCCCAAAATCCCAGTTAAAATCTGGTGGAGTTGCCATGCACAGCTGATGCGGGATCAGTGTAATGCGTATGGCATGTATATTTTCATCGCCTGTGGATTCGGGGCCAGAGTTCAATAGCTTCCTTCTCCAACATCTTCTGTGAACATCCCTTTTGAATTCAGTAGAATATATTCTGCAGGAGTCAGCAGGACTCACAACCACAGATAAATATCTACATTATTCAGGAAACTTTGGGTTAAAAAATGTTCATCTATTGATTATCTGGACTTACAGTCCATACCCAGAGTGAAGTATTTCCTTTAGGTGTCTGCCGATTGGAAATAATTAACCCATACACAAGAACATGCCAAATATTGTGCGACATTCCTCTAAGCAAAAGACATCCCGTTACTTCTGGTGACTGCTGAAACACTCCGTTTTTATCCAGTCACCATCCTGGAGACTTATCTCTGTTCCATTGTCTCATTTTCCATGCCAAAATGAAGTTGAAGTGCAGACTGTCACCTGGAGAAAAGTAAAGGAAATACAGTCTATCGACCATGAATTCTGAACGCTTTAGATTCCCCTCTGCCCATCCCTCTTTCACACCTCACTGCATTGCCGTCTGAAAGCCAAGAAAGCTTCCAGATTACATTAAACATTAAAGCCACCGGTCTTAGCCTCAGTGAGGCTGTATGAAATGCACATGTGGTTTTGTCAAATGCAATCAAGCAAATTTCCTCTGAGTCAAATGAATCTGCCAAGATCCATTGGAAGCCTGTGGGAACGCTGACCCTGGGGTCGTTATTATCTAATTGTTAGGTAATCAGAGCAGTAAATTAGATGGTAGGGTCCGTCAGCTGGCAGCAGGTGAGGTTGGACGGAGTAAGGGAAGCTTAGGGAAGTGGTCGGGAGTGTGGATTATTGCACTTGATTCCCCACCCTGTTCCATAAATAAGGACTGGGGGAAGGGGCCCTTTGCCAGGCCTCAGCGTCCCATGATGCCGTGCAGCCGCTTCAGTAGCAGGAGCACACATAAGCTGGCCTACCTCGCCGAACCCCCCCCTTGGCCGCTTTGCTGTCGCCCCCCCCCCCCACGCAAGCTGGGTATTCGGGTCTGTCTATTCATTCTGCACCGACGCAGCCTTAAAACGAGCATTCCTGAAGTGAGGAAATGTGTATTTAATACCGGCACACAAAATGCTACGCTAAGCTAAAAGCCGCCAGCGGCTAAAAGCGTGTCATTCCGGGTTTTAACGGATGAAGGTGTTCGGCCTAATTAGGCATCTCCTGGAGCCTTGGCAGCCGCTGAGCGTATTCTGACTGCGGTGTTATCTGTTCAACCTGTGGCAAAAGAAGAAAAAAACCAGTGACAACCTGCTCTAGGGGGGTTAATGAGCTAAAAGTTCACAACCAGTTTAAAAATGCTTCAAAAAAAAAAAGGCATTAAGGCTCCAGCAGTCTTAGGATGCAAGCCCCTACATCACAGAGTCACAGGGTTAGCATCGTTAGCATTCGCTTGACTTCCAGCTTCTTCCAGAACCATGTAATATGGGGATATGTCAGCTTGTTAAATAGACGCCGCACGACGATAGGGGGCCGGAGCCCACGCATATCCCTGATGTGAGCTCTACTCCGGGGAATCCATGTTCCTGAGGTAACGGGCGGATTGAACAATGCTAACGCTAATACGCTTATCATGTTGCATCAGACTAAGGTACTCTGATAGGTCTCTCCCAGGAGATCGTGGGAGGTCGGGGGAGGGCGGAAGGGGGATTCAAAGCAAGAAGCCAAGGCTGGAACTCAGGGCCAGGTGGCCATATTACTGCTGTGGTTAATGCTGCCTATTAAAGGGCCGCTAAACATTCCTGTTTCTAGCAAAGTCCACCGAGAAAAAAGACAAATAAAGGCGTTTTGGGCAAACCGAGAAATCTGATTACTTCCCAAACACCACCGTACACTCCAGCTAGGGTTTGACGAGATGAAGTTAACAGGCTGGGATTCTACAGCGGCATGAAAAGGCCCATAAATATTTATTAGCTATCCCAACTCTGTGTTCCTGTGTAGTCTAAATTTATTCACGACTGCCAGCCTCCACCATGTTACCCAGTACAGCAAATACTGATTATGCAGTTATTAAAATCAGCTAGTGAGATACCTCAGGCCAAATATTAATTAAGTCCATGAATATGTATAGTGCTGTTCATAAATCAAGTATCGTTTTTTGATTATTTTTTTCCCGTGGTTTTAGAGACGGCAAGTGCCTCGTCACTGGAAGTCTACAAAAAATATTCATCTGAGATGTAAATCATGGCATCTTTAATTAATTCCAAAGCTTTTCCAGGCGGAAAACGGAGTGCAACGGTTGTATACGCTTTATCTGGGATGACAGCTGTAAGTCAGTAGGACACAAAATCTCTTGATTTGGAAGCAAAGTCGAGAATCAGCTCAATATCTAATTAACCCCGTGACCTACCGGCGTCTGATGCTTCCTGTGGTTTTGCTTTTGACAGATTGCAAGCTTGGAAACCGAGCACCAAGTGTGGCAGCCGCTCTCCTTCAGTGACTGGCAAGCCTGGAATAAGGCATTTGTGAGTTTGGCTGTGGACCACCGAGCTTCCGTGACCATGGCTGATGACATCTGTCAGGGTGCGTCGTTTACAGAACCATGCCAGCACCCCGCCGAAGATCCTCCGCCTCGTGACGTCTACGTCGCCTCGGTCGCCGTGACGTTTTTTCAGTCTCTGTTAAGCAACGACGGAGTCGCAGCAGGAGCCTGTTGTTCGCCCGAAGGCTCCCGTCGTCCTCCTGTGAAAAGCTGTCCCACAGACTCCTGACGCCCCAGAACTGACAAAACATACTTTGGGGAGGCTGCCTCGCATGTCGAATCACGGTTACCCCCTTCCCTTCCGACTTGCCCACTCTCAGATGCAGCCATGCTGCCGATCGCAGTGAGATCCAGGCCTAAGTGAACTGAGCGCCTTGACCTTATCAGGATCTGGATGCTACACATCAGAAACCTGTAGCCACCATGAGACCACAAAGACCACTGGAAGACACCACTATGAACACACTGCTGACGCACTGACAATTTGCAGACCTCCTTGGCTTCGCGTTCCTCAAGACGTCCTGTGATGCATCCAGGGAATTATTCAGAAGTCCACGCATGCAATGACTTGATTACAGATTAAACTGTTGCAAGAGCTGATGACCAGGAAGCTGAATGTCATCATTATACCATTTTTCAAAGTAAATCTATTCAGTGAAATCAATTTGTGCACCTTGATCTTAAAGCTGCATCAGCAGAGACAGTCATACATCAAACTTTGCTGCACCCTGCAAATTGAAGTGACTTTTTCGCGACCTTACAAAGATGATGTAGACATCGGTGTCTGCGTCAATTAACGTGACAAAAGATTAACGCTCCGCACCAAATTAAGACCCAAGTTCACAATGAGTGACTGTGACGCCTTTGTTACAAAACATGGAATATTCAGTGTGGAAAGCTATGGTAACACTTTACTTGAAGCGGTCACCTATAATGCAATATAGATACCTTCATAATGCATTATAATGGTCAGTATTAGAATTAATATAGCACTGCAGCATCTTCCATCGACAGTCATAAGGAATTATAGCATTGATTATAATACTTCATAAGCTCCAATGAAGCTCTTATCTACAATGTACTATACATACCTTTATAATGCATTACAATGGTCAATATAAGAATTAAGGATGATTAATAGTGCATTATGAAGGTATTTATACTGCATTATAGATGAGAGCTTTATAAAGCATTCATAATGCATAGTCAACATGACTGTGTTATGACTTTTTATAAATATTTATAGACATGGCATTCATAGAAAATGCTACCAGAGCTATTTTTCAATTTCAGTTTTGCTCATCATAAGTTTTGCTAGACTGGGTTATTTTTGTGGACAGCACAAAAAAAAATGCAGAAAGACCAGACTGCATGTGTTGTTATCGAGCCAGGTGATGGTGCATGCTATATCGGGCGATACTGGAATATTTCACACACCAAACAGTCATTATAATGCATGTAAAACATTCTTTGCATCAGTTTCTCACAGTATAGGTTCTGTAGGCACTACAGATATTAGTCTGTATGTATTCATTGCATTTAACTAACTGCAGTGAATTTATTTAGACACATCCTGCCAAAATGTTGAAAAATTCAACCTTGAAATGCAGGATACATTACTGTAAAATACTAGAGATGAAATAAAATATTCTTAGAGCATTGAGCTTTTTGGGAAGAAATGTAATGGTCCATGTTGAATCCTTTATGATGATTCCCTGATTCTTCTGATGATCTCATGATCTCTCCCATACCTGAAGTACATGTCCACTCTGAGCACTACACACGGTACCCAAAATGCCAGTTTATTAAAAAACAACCTGTTGTTTTTCTTTTTTTTGTTGAGACTCGGGGCTCCAAATGTCACTTACTAAAATGTTCACAGCTTGTGTGTGTCACGAAATCATTTCAAGTACCTAAATGGCCGTCAGCAGCTCTGCCCAGTGACTAAAAGAAAATCACTTCTGCGTCAAACGGCTGTAGCTGCGGATGCCCATAGTGCCAATGGGCGGCATTCTAACCGCTGGACTCGGTCACGCCGCGTGACAAATCGTAACGCGGGCGGCATGCAGACGTCCTGCTTGCGATCGGAGCCGTGGGGCCCTCACAGCATCAGAGGGTCTCATGTCACCTTGATGTTCACAGCTGTGGCTCCTTCTTGGAGCGAAATTCCACCACTGGCGTTATGATCAAGCCGGGAGGAGCCCAGGAGCACGATTCATCGGTGTGTCCGGGGACAGAGTGGGAGACAATCGATAGATCCTCTGGGGGGGAAGTTTCTCTGTAGCCCCTATTTGACGTGACGCTGGACTTAATGAAGTCTAGAGTCTCTTAATAGGGCATGACTGAGCTCCATTGCATCGCCTCCTATCTTTAAAGGGCCCAGCAGCTCACAGGTGTCACTCTGGATCAAACGGGAATCGGCAGCGGAAAATGTGTCATGGTCAGGCAGCTTCGACCGGCTTATCCCTCTAAGTGTGACGCAAGACACCTGAGAAAGGAGTCTGTCTACAGCCTAATGAATCAGGGAACATGGACGTCCTACAGACTCAACGCCAGTGCCTGTTTTTCCTTCAGCCAGCCAGAATGATGCGGTGGTGTGGAAACCTCTGGAACCCATATGTAGATAAGAAATGCAACGCAAGAGATGTAATGCATCACTTCTGGTTTAAAGAAGCAATTATAGTACAAAATTTTGGACCTTTACAGGGAATTTACAGCCCTTTACTGTTATTGCCAACCTAAAAAGCACAATTGTTGTCCTATTAGGGACTATTACTGTCGCTAAACAGTTCATCTTAAATTACATAAGTGTATTCAAGTGTATTAAACATCTGTAATAGATGTACTACAAAATTTATATTCCTGGGATACCATAATGGTAGGAATCATCTGTGTGAAAATGATTTACAGCTGCAGGTAAGTGCATATAATTAATTATAAAATATACATATACACACACAATGAAAAACATATACTATATCTTTCATTTCACATACTACATTGAAACAAAAAAAAATACATACATGCTACATAACAACAAGGCGTTTAAGGGTTTTCAGTCACGTTTCGGTTACTTCAGAAACATCAGACTTGTTTATGTTAATAGCCCATGACCATTAAGGTCTAATCTGGTGCAATGATTACGCCAATGAGGTTATTTCAGGATTCGGCAATAGTGACCTTTAGATAGGAAGCAAGTGCACAAGTGGCTGGTGACATAATTAATAGTTAACGTGTCAAATGCCTTCCTCATATTCCCCGAATAATAACTACATTTCAAATACAAACTGTGTGCAAGACACCCTTAAAATATCCTTATATGTTATGGGTATTAATTATTATGTTGGGTTGAATGCTGCGATGGTATATTGAGATGCTTATAAACGAGCAGCAGCAGATGTTTCGGAAGTGTGCGCGTTGTTACCCTTTATCTTGCCAAGATCTATTGTGCTCCCAGTGCAAAGTTCACTGCCTGTCTCCTGAAAGCTTGACCTATACGTGTTAGAAATCCCAAAGAGCTGCCCCCCCCATTGGCCAATTCTCTAAAGCAATACAGCAAAATAAAACACCCTTTCTTACTTAACCAGGGTCTTGGCTATAACAATCCCCATACATCTAGTTATTAAGTTATGGGAAACAGAGAAGCTCACGTTTGTTCAGGTAATTAAGAAACACCTGGACCAGATCCGATCAAAGCAGAATCCAAAGGCTGAATAATTAAACAAACATCAACTGCGACGGACATCTACAAGGGTATCTCTTGAAGGAGGGACACTCAATCTTATCTTCGAAAGATCTGCTGCAATTAGCTTTATTATAATTTACATTTTAGCGGTGATGTTACAAATTCTGAAGAACCCAGGATCCAATGGCTGAAAAACTACTGAAACTGGGATTTTGGATTTCAGGTTTTGTTACCAAATTTTGTGACAAGCCATCATTTTCCATCATTTCTCACCACTGGACAGGGAGACATTTTCGCCAACCCTCCCCCCCCCATATAACACAGGGGCACAAGGCAGGGGACGACCCAGATGAGACGATAGGGTATTACAGACGAAGACCCTCACGCAGACATTGAAACACTAGGGGCACGAATAAATTAATTTACTGTGTAGCACTGCTCAGGAAAGATAAAGCAAAACAAACTTATATAAAAATATATAAATAAACATATATAAATCAAATAAAAACATATATATAAAAAACTTGCTTTGAGACTGAAGGTACCATATTGAAAACAGACACATCATATTTACACACACCAGTCATGTACTGGGTTAATTTTGGTATTTCCCATAAGCAGCCAAGTAAGGTCACTTCTGTGTTGTATTCTGTGTACACCGTGGAGACTCTGCCCATCCATTTTTTCGTGTGGTGTTTATTGCTTGTTTTATTCAAAGGACAGACTGTGACATCTGGGCCAGAAGACCTTCCAGATGTCAGGCAAGCTGGGTCCGGCAGTTATACTGGGCTTTGTGTGGTCTTTACTGCCACATTGGCTCCAGTCTGGGGAACGGTAACAGCACTAAGAAGCGGCCTACTGCTTGGAGCCCCGGACCAGGAGGAGCAGAAAAGCCTCTGTGTCCCCATCGTGACGTAACTGAACGCTGGGAGCCACGCCCAACTGACCATGACTGAACCGCGCGTCTCAGCAGCCGGGCAGCAAACTCCCAGCACCCATCTGTGTTTCCAGTCTGATAGCCCCAAAGCCATACAAGAACAGACAGAATTTTTAGCCAAAATTTAGCAAAAAAAAAAACAATACAGTTATTATTGTCCTAATAATACAATCTTCACCCATGAAGACTAACAGATATTTCAGTCTCTGTTTAACAGCAGAGTCTTTGAAGGGGCATGAACCCATGGCCCACAGGTGATGGGTTCGAGCACGTAGCTATCCTACAATCAGACACTAGAGAGTCTAACAAAAAAAACAGCAGCAATAACTGGCAAAAGGCAACCATTTAAAAAAGGATTCGACGCCAATTACATGGTGCAAAGATGACTAGTGTGCCTGACGCTGGCTTGGATCATGCTTCCACACGCCGGAGCACTGTGCTTATAAACCGTTTCTCCATCCCTGCCAGTGTGAGCCGTCTGCTGTTTCTTCAGTGTGTCGATTCATGGAGATTGATGGAACTGGAGCCTGTTGCTAGGGGAGATATTCAACCGCAGGCAGTGCTAAAGCCAGTGAACCGATGATGTCAGAGCTCAGCAGCTATTACCATTGGCCAGTCTTGGTCAGCTGATGCCTTATTCCTCACGGTATTACTGCTAATTTGAGACATGGTGTTTGTGTGCTGTGATTGCATGTATGATGCTGTCGAAGGGTCTAAGGAATGCCACCAGGCAAAGGAACAACTGTTGTGGTACATTTCTTTATATTTGCTCTAATTTAAATTTCCTGTAATAGGGTTATAAATTCTAAATACTAGAATCTCTGTAACTGCCTTCTCCAAACATATATACTCATGATAAATGTTCAGTTCAGCTGACTCCTCTGACCTAAACACTTTTCTTTCTCCCTGCAAGAGAGACATAATTTCTTGTCACATTATTTAGCTCTAACTTAGACTAAGCAGCTTTCCCTGTTCATCAATTCCCCATTAGCAGAAGGTTTTGCTTAAAAATCCCATCTTTGTCCAGTCGGAGGGTGATGGATAGATAGGGCTGTGTTGCATCTGAGGAGAATCATCTCACAAATCAATTAAATCCACATGGATTAACAGTGCATTACAGTTAATATCTGTGCCTGGAGGCCTGAACAGAGACCGTATGAGTAAAATATGGAATCGACAGTATTTTAAAGGACACACTAAGGAACATGGTCTCTCACACATACACACACACACACATTATATTCCTATCTTTGTGGGGACTGTTCATTCATTTCCATGGGCATAACTCTAATCCCAACAATGACAACCTTAACCCCTACCCAGCCCTAACCTTAACTGAAAGTAACCAGACAAAAACAAGACATTTTTAGTTTTTTGATTGCAGCCACAGACTTTTATAAAATTGAGTTTCCCTTGTGGGGACTGGAAAAACGGTCCCCACTATGTCAAAATAACAGGTGTCTATCACATTGTGGGGACATACATAGCCCACATACACACACGCAGCTCTTAATAGTATCACCCTGGCTTTTTGATGCGGCACGTTGGCTGGTGAGCAGAGAGGGGAGATGGCATGTGTGTGACTGTTAAAGACTACAAACAGTCCCCCCTCCCGCCGGGCCTGCCGTCTGATGGCGAATCAGGCTTCGCTTAAGCGGGAGAAGAAGTGACATTTTTAGATCATGCGGCATTTCAGCCGTCAGCAGGGCCTCGTTTGGATTCCGTGCTTTTCATTCCCAGAATGCGCTGAAAGAGAAGCTCGCTGCGCGCCTGTCGATCCCCGCATGCGAGCGCATGTACAAATGCGCCTGCCGGCTCGCTTCCTATAAATGCGACGCAAAGGGCGGCAGGAACAGAATGAATAAATGCAGAAAATTTCATACAAAGACTGCATTTCGATGGTGTTTAGGAAGTGCGTTCGCTGCCAGCCCACAACATAACCCATTTCATTAGTTAGGGAGGTGCACGTAGAGCCAGGATTTCTTCATCTCTTACCTGAGAGCTGTTAGCTGGTGGAGTTCAAAGGCATTCACGCATTTTTTTTTAAGTCGCGGCTGTTTTGGTTCCTGGTTTAAGTTAATTCTTGTTTCCTGTAGATTTATGCTCGTGTCCATGTAACACATATTCAGCCTATGTTGGCACATCAAATTGCTTATTAGTGCCAATGAGATTCGAAACACACTTGTGCAAATTAGCAGCTAAAGCTTAAAAGCTACAAAGGCACCCACATCCACTGCGATTTCAATCTAACTTCCACGGTGATGCTACTGGGGGGGGGCGGCACTTAGACCACTGCACCGCCCTCACAGCGATGGTCCATCACGTTGACTTACCATCAATGGCACAGCAAGCTGATGGCAACTGCGAGCGAAACCCAGGTTGCGTGTCTGATCTGGGTGGGGGGCAGGGGTGGGGGCACAGAGGGTCGAGGTGCTTGGAGCCCCCTCTGATGTCCGCTGCTGTACCTGAGTAATGAGATAGGATTGCACACTGAGGCAGTAGTTCTTCTCCAGAATGTTTTCTATGCTTCACGGATTAAATTGATCCAGGGTAGCCTGAGGTAAAGAGCCTACCTTCGACAGCCTTAACGTATGTTACCTTCGCCAGGGAGAGGGGGATATCTTGCCCGCAAATGTGATCCAAATTATAATCTGTTCCTTGGTGTCTTCCTTAAAATCACACCCTGATTGTGCAGGAGGGGAAGGCGGACTTACAATTAGGATGGTTATTGCTATGTTAGACTTGTAATGTAGATGAACCCACGATTAAAATCAGGTTTTCATCTATTGTACATTTCCTGTCATTAGTTATACCAAATAGCATTAATCACCAATACCGGGCCACATAAATAAATGTGAACACCTTTTTTTTCTCCTGACCATGAATATGCATACGTTTAGTTTAAAAACCGACTGGAAACTTGTCATTAATCTGACTAAATGAAAAGCGAATGTGGGAGATATATCAGCAGATATACTTATTAACACGAAGAGTAAACACACTTCTGTAACTGAGACTCACAGCGCCGAAACTGGCAGGCTGTGATTCCACACGATTCCGGGGAAGTTTGGGTTTTCCCGGTTTTGATGGTTTACAGTCATCGAGGAGCAATGGCTCTCGGGGTGGAAAATCAGCAGCACGTGTGTTCCTGACACATCGACCGCTTTCGCTGACCTGATTCACTTTTCTGGGCCTTACTCATTTTCTGCCATAACGTTTGGTAAGGGATTTTGTAAGAGGTCTTAATTTTCATCGCCTTTTTAAGGAAAATGTGCCTCAAGTATTGCGATGCAGCAGCCAAAATATGGTGCTTTTTCATCAAATAAAAAGTTCAATACATTATTTTGGTGCTCATCTGCCCCATTTGCCACAGGAGGATGTAACATAAAATGTAGCAGACAGATCTGTACATCGTTCATGTCTTTTTTACATCAGACACTGAACCTCAATGAACGGTATGTAGTCATTTTTTAACTCTATGTAGTGGAAATCAAAATGGTTAGCGGCCAAATCTATCGGCAAATCAGCTGGTTCTCATTTAGTAAAGGAAATCAACAGTAAAAGCCCAGTCCCTTTTCCTGGACACAATACTATTATTTCTTTATTTCAAAAAGTGTGTATATAGGTACAGTAAGAGGTATAAGAACCTTAGTAACATTTCATTTTTTTATTTGCAATGAATATGTGAGGTCACCCCCCTATACAGCAATAAGATTCAATCTATTTGATTGAAATAATTAATTATCACTGAATACTATCATTACCAGGTTTGTTCCAGCAGCAAATTAACCAGCACAGCTGACGAGATAAAAGTAAATGGGAGATAAATTAAAGCCTTTCGGGGACAGAAGAAACGAGATTATGAAGAGGATTATGTTGGTTGCTGTTGCCCCCTCGAAAATGAGAGCTAGTGTTGTCGAGTCGGGGGCGGGGGTGTTTTTTGATCGTTAATGTAATGATGTCCACGTATCTGTTTGCGAATAAGTTTTTGAGGCGTAAAAAACCTCTAAAATATAGTTATATGGGGGCCCTAGGCTGACATCAGCATGGACATTTAGGTGCTGCCGAGTTCACTTGATCCATTCTTCCTGAGGTGGGGTGAGGCCCCAGGCTATAGCCTTTGCATTCGTTTGTCCTTGAATATGACACTGCAGGGGTAATATGGGTCACTGCCCTTTGTGACATAACTGCAACTTAATCTCATTTTTGCGTCAAGGTCTTTCTCAGGGTCCCTGACAGCCTTTCAGGACAGTTTAGTCCATGGACTTCAGTTGTAGCCTGATGCAGACTTAGATTGGGGGGGGGGGGGGGGGGCATTTTTTTTCTGGATGGGTCCTTTGCGATGGCAGCGTGGGCCAGAATCAGCTGTATCAAATGTGATTTTTGGTTTATAGAGGAGCTGAATCTTATGAGAGTATCAGAGCCAGCCTAGTAAGATTCATTTATTCTCTCATGACTTAAATATTAGAAATAGTTTTCATGACTGTGATGGATGTCTCCGAATGTTCTTGCAAGACCCATCCATACATAACTGCATATCCAAAGCAAATATACCGAAACCAATCCCATTGCCAAGGAATCATGAGACAGGGAACATTCCGGAACGTTTTCCAGGACACTCTGTGTCATAGAGACATGGAGCCCAAATGTGACCTTGCAGCAGCAGGGCCAAACCCAGAATGATACTTCAGGTCATGCTACAAATGGTCCGTTTTCCAAGAAAAACATATTTGACATCCAAAGATGCCATCATAGCGCCCAAACCCATCTGGCTTTTAGCTGCTACTGTTTGTCCTTCCAGCAAGCTGTTTGTCTGAGGGGGTGGGGGCACAGATGGAAATGTGATTGCTAGACCCACAGGGCCGAGCATCCCAGAGAATTTTTCATGTTCGCTAGAGCAAGTGGAAACAGTTCGTCGTAACTCACTTTTTGATCAGAGAAGCCCCCTGGAAAGTCAAATCAAGAAAACATGTCTCGTAGAGGGGAAAAAAATGGTGTTTGTGGAGAGTGGGGTCCAATGACCAATCCAGGAACCAGTGACTGAATGTCTTCTGGGGGGGTCCGATGACTAAACCAGGAACCTGGCTGACGGATGGTTCCCATTCCCGTTGTTTCCATAACTACACATTCCAGAACCAAGAGCATAAAATGAAGGTGCTGTAACAGGGAATCGTTCAAAAGGAGAGAATGGAGTTCCATTTCAGAATGTTCTGTTTTTCCTGGTCAACTGTGATATTTTTTTTTATTTTAAACGAAGGAGAATTTCATAATCAAAGAGGAATCCTCTGTAAAACAAAGGATTAAAATTATCGTATGAGAATAGCGAAAAGGACCCAGTGTAACGTGTTTAACAGCTGCATGCGTGTGTCGTGTGTCGTTTGGACTTATTGACTCTCTAATAGCGCACGGCATAGATGTGAGTGAGGCACAGAATAAGACAATACAGCTTCCAGCAATTATCTAACAGGAACAAGAAACCCCCGACGAGAATTTATGAAGTTAGTGTTTGTTCTTGCGTGAAGCAGTGGAATGCAGCCTCAGTTATGAGAATGTCAGCACCACTCAGCCAGGGGTAGCTAATGCGGGGGCAAGCGAGCATGTCTGTCCAGGTTAAAAGGGGCTGTTAAGCACCTATGCAGCTTCACAGGGCGCTGAAACAAGTCGCATGTTTTGATGGGAGTCTGAGTTACGAGGGAGTGGGGAAGGGAATTTCCTTTTGACTCAAACAGTCTCTTCAGAAGCCAAGATTGTAGATGAAAATATTTATCTTCTTAAAACGTGTCACTGAAGGGTTTCATCTTTTCAACGTCAAGCGGAGCGCTCGTGTTTTGTACCAGGCCGGACTCGTCCATCTTGGTTGACGGCTGAGTCCCACTGTGTTTTCTAAAAGGTCCAATGCAGCTTAAAACCCTTCTCACTCTGCCTCGGCTGACTGTGGCTGCACTAGCGATCTGTCAACCAAGAAGCCAGAAGAAGTTTGGTGACACTATAAAACTACAAAGGTTTCAAATTCTCTCCGTGACACTTTATACGACAGGCAGCTTGTGATTATCAATAGTATTTGATATTGAGAAATGTGTCCTTGTTTTTGCTGTGCTTCTGATAGATAATATTGTTAGTGTTGAGTCACTGCTCAAATCCCAGGGTTGGCAGAGTGATGTCACTATTGGGCCCCTGAGTGAGGCCCTTAAAGCCCCACTTGCTCCAGGGACTGGCTGATCCTGCATGAAATTCGAGCATGTGGCTCAGTGGGCTAAGCCTGTGTGCCTGTAATCACAAGGTTGCTGGTTCAAAACTAGCCTCAGCATGTCTGTGGGTCCTTGAGCAAGGCCCTTAGCCCCCAGCTCCCTGGGCACCGCTACCCAGCCAGCTTACTCTACAAAGAGTAAGTTGAGGGCGGTGGAAAGACAATTTCCCCATGGGGATCAGTAAAGTACTGATCATTATTAATAAATGGAGGCAGATTGAAAGTGCTGTAGAGCTTCAGTAGGACACATGAGCATATAGCCTATGACGGCAGGACCAGAAGAGCACCTACTGCTATGACCTGAAGCAGCTAGCACTGGTGGGAGTTGGGGGTGATTCATCCAAGGCCAGCGCTCCACATGAAAGACAGAGAGTCTTCGCCCAAGCATCAAATGGGCACCACGGTGTCTCACACAGAACGGCCCGGTCCACCATTTTTGGCACGCATGCGTCGATTTGCACCATTGCATTGAGAAGCGATTTAAGGAACTGCTTCTCAGTCACTGTGACGTTACGTTCGGTCTCTTTCTGCTGGCACAGCAGACAGTCCTAAACACGGACGGTGTGACCTGATGTCATTTGGCAGCTTTAGCGCAAACCGTCCAAAGTATTCTGGTCAAGGTTGGTGAGGGAGTTCCCCCAAATTGGCATGGATTCTGCTGGAGTGTATCGAATATAAATGTTTAGTTTAAATTCTACGATGTCTGTTCAAATGTGAACATGTAGCGTAAACAGAAAAAAATACTATCATCCCCATATCCACAGAAGTGTTTTATCAGAGCATTGGTGTCAGTGTTGGGTTCCTTGTCCAGGCCCATCCTGGTACCTAAGCACAGCATTATCTGTCTATGTCAAAGCCACTGTGGTTTTGTAATGATGTTGGCAGGTAATACATAGGAGAATAGGGCTGCCCTTCCTGCGCAGACTGGTACTGAACGCTAGCTGCCGTTCTCAGGCCGTGCCACAGCTTGTTATGTGAATTTCCCATAAGGCCTGGAGTCTGTAGTCAGATACTGAAGGAATGAACATGGCGTCGGCTGAGTAGCCCAAGTGCTGTTAATTTCCCAAGTGTAGGATCCCGTTAGTGGAGATTTATATCTTTGAACTCAGACAATAATATGAATTCATTCTAACACCCCATGACAAGCCTCCGCCCTGGCCAGATAGCGGGTATCGAAAAGGGGACTCTGTGCTGTTTTATCGCATCACTGCACTGGTAGTTTACCCATAATGCCTCAGTGGCCTCAGTGGCGGACAGGCAATTGTCTATCACTGTGACATACTGGATTTCTAATTCCTTCTAGCTAAAAAAAAATGTGCTTGAAAAATCCACAGCCAGCACCTGGCCAGACGACACCATCAGCAGAGTAGATTGAGCCGGATGCCTGTCAGCGAACCGTACCTTTTGTCCAAGATAAGTAAGCTGAGAATTTATCATTAAACTTCGAAAGGGGAATATTACACACCATTGGCTAAATGCTAGCCTATCGTGTGGAGACCAGTAGAGCAGATCTGACGTGGGTGCTTCAGAGAATTCTCTGGGCCTCTGCGGGATGGGAGTAAATTTGTTGTGAAAGATTCGTCCATTGATGTCTCCCCCCCACCCCGGGTGCCGGACACTGGAAGATGTGGGCTGATGATGATGCTGTGCCCTCATTTTAAACCCTTTTTCTTATCTGGACTCTCTGGAGAGATAAAGAGACACTATATGTCTCTGGCAATCTGAGTTGTGATTCAGAGGTTGAGATATCCTCAGTGCAATACATGATATGTCCTACATGGAGGATAGAGGGTGATTCTGAGATATTTTTAAGTCGCGTTATAAGTCATTTAGAGATGCCTTGTAATAATTAATAGCTGCCTACAAATTTAATGATATTAGCATTTATGAGCGCAAAAAATATCTTTTAATATGTGAATATCACAGTTTTAGGCATATCTAAACAGCTTCAAGATGACTTGAAAATATCTGAATATATGCTAACAAGGGAAATGTAGATGAATTAGAGACATGACCTTGTCTCGCTGTAAGACCTCTAAACGTCCAGGTTCTAACTTATCCAAAAGTATTACTGCTGGATCCCTTCGTACTCTGTGCTTTTAAAAGCCACGCGGTAAACAAAATATTAGCTTCCAGCCATTTTTTAATCCATTAATTATATTTTATTACTGTTGCACCATGTATACAAGTACATAGAATTTGAATGCATCCATTTTACATTTTTTTTTCCTCAGTGGTTTGTGTTTGGTGTCGGCGACACAGAATGAGACAGTGACCGTAACTGTAATGAATGCAGACTTTTTTTTTTTTTTTCCTTTTTTTTTTTAAATTCCATTTCCACTTGATCGATAAACAGGACTACAGGTGCACCCAACCACTGACATGCATTTACTTCGGTCAAAAGAGGAAGAGGTGGCCCGGCCAACGGAACATTCTGGAGACGTCGGGGAGATGTTTGTTTTCGTTTTTAAGCGCGTGGCCGCGCCATGGGGGGGGGGCGCGACATCGACATCCGCGGGAACGTTGCATGCTAGCCAGTAGAAACCTAAATAGCAAGAAATATATATTTATATATATCTATATACCTAGAGGGAAAAAAAGAAAATGAAAAGACCACAGAATGAGCAGGTAGGGAGGAGGTCGGTGGGATCAGTGTTTACCAGCCGCGCCGGACTCCGGGAATCTGGCTCGCCGACCCACCAGCTGTCAGCGCAGAGAGAAAAAAGGATGGATCCTCTCCCGCGATTTACCGCGGGAAGATCACTGGTACCGCCCTGGGGGTGTTAATCACCTAACACCGCAGAAAAAGACATGGACGGCAAAGGTGCAGGGCGAGGGCGTCTATAGGCAGTCCGGCCCGGGATGCAGGCTGGGAGACACTGAGACACCGACAGGCATGTGACAGATATGTAAGCTAGGAAGAGCGCGACGGGGGGGATGACACCGCTGGGAGCGGGCGGAAAGTGACAGGCGG
>JABJVO010000078.1:1715978-1737147 GCA_026770805.1 Boulengeromyrus knoepffleri | reverse complement strand
AGATGGAAAGGGGGGGGAGGGGGGGGGGGGGGGGGGGGGGGGGGGTAGGTGGGGGGGTGGGGGGGGGGGGGAGGGCGGCAGGGACGATGGAGAATCATGACGCAATCGATTCGGCGCTGGCCCTACACGCACAGCAAAAGAGCAGAGCACCCCAGGAGGAGGGTGTGTGTTTGGGGAGGGGGGCAGGGAAGAGGAGAAGGGAAAGAGGGGGGGGCGGGGAAGGTCCAGGCGGGCTCTGGAAGAGTGCATGTCCAGCTGGTAAAGAGATTCTACCCTTCCGGTTCACTTTAAGACATCTGCAGCGTGGATAGCCCAGGAAAGCGCAATGGTTTATGGTCCTGGGGCAACCTGGAGGAGGCGGGATGCATGGCGTGGTGGAACTGCATGGCCGCGGAAGATGAGGATGTATGGGCAGGCGGGCAGGTAAAACAGACCTGTATCAAAGTCCAAATACTACAGCAGAAAAATAATAATAATAATAATAATAATAATAATGTGGATGGGCAATTCAATTTGATTTTATTCTTTCGTTTTTTTTGTCGTGGATTCTGTTTTAAAAGAAGCTGTCCATTAATCCTGAACTGCTACGGTTTGATCCTTGTTGGGAACGGGAGCTTCTGTGGCGTTAGGCTCTTTGGGCGGAGCCGCGCTCTCGGGGCCGGCCGTTGTAGAGCTAGGGGCCGCCTCTTTCGCCGGGGCTTCCTTGGCGGGGGCGGGGACCGCCGCTTCCGTGGGCTTGGGCTCTGGGGGGGCAGCGGCCGCCTCGGGTTTAGCTGCCGGCGGCGCAGGGGCCTCAGTCTTTTTGGCGTCGGCCTCGTTCTTGCTGTCCGGCTTGCTCTCGGCCACCGGGGGCGCCGGGGCCTCGGCCTTCACCTCCGGAGCGGCCTCCTTAGCAGGGGCGGTAGCGGCAGGCTCCTCGCTCTTGGGCTTGGCGTTGGCCGTTCCTTTCTCAGGCTCCTTGGCCTCCTTGGCGGCTGCACCCTTGTCGTCCTCCTTAGCCGCCGTCTGCTCGCCGGCTGGCTGCGCCTCCTTCTCAGTCTTTTCGCCGGACGCCGCCTCCGCTCCCCCGGCCGCTGCCGGTGCCTCCTCCTTGCTCTCCTTCTGGGCCTCACCCTCCTCGGCCGAAGCCCCCTCCGCCTTGGCGTCCTTGTCCTTAGCCTTCTCGTCGTTCACATTGTAGCCCTTCTTCTTTTTGCTTAGCTTGCCTCCCATCTTTCCGGTCTCTGAGAAGGCAGGGAAACAAAGCGCGTTAGCTACGTGTGCTGACAAGTCCGAAGTGCTGAAAAAATGGCAAAAACACCAGCGTTAGTATTTCTGTAAAGGAACAGTGGCATTTCCGCCCAAAATCCGAGTGATTTGATTTTTTGAAAAGCTGGCCGTAATTTCAGACTGAATCGATTAAAAGGTGACTAACAGGTATACTGTAGCATATTGTTTTCGCAGATGTGAGCCAAAGCAGGTTTTTGCAAAAGGGATAAGCTGCTATGGTGTATCCAGTAATGGCGACTGCAAAGAGATACGTCCCTGGGTTACTCAGTTTTAGCGGAAAACAAAATCCCACGTAGAAATTGTGTAAAGTCTACAGATCAGATCACACAGTCCTGTAAACTGTGTAAGGACGTTGAGGCTAGAGCTGCCAATAGCTTTCAAACGGGCATTGCTGTTACTATGGCAACGCCAATGCAAAATGGCCGATTCATGTCAAAAAAACCTGCAGGATGTGAATTGGATTTTTCCAGGCCGATCATACGTGTGTAAGTCCAATTCACAATGACAGAATGGGGCCCTAGCTTACATCTGAAACACCTTGGGCATGTGGGAAGACATTTTGAAAAGGCACAGCCGCAAAGCTGCATGGGTGGGTCAGTGCCAGCGTGGCCAATCTGTCTCCAGGAAACCGGCGGGCATTTGGCACCTGGGTGGTGATGGCTTTATTGAACCCGTGGGGTTCGCCGGAAAAGGGCACACAATCGCGTTCTGGGTTTGCGATGGCACTACTTTAGGATTCGGAACAATGACCAAGTAGGGGGTCCGTCTGCATGTGTCGCGGCACGGAACACTAGGGGTGGCAGGCTGCCAGCTAGAGAGGGGCTCAGGAGTCAGTGCCACCGAAGACGCAGGTACCGGGATGATAATGAGTGACCGCCTCCCAGGTTGGGCTCAGTCTGCTCTTTGCCCCTGGGGTGTACTGAAAAGCTAAGCTAAGCTAAAAGCTAAGCTAAGCTAAGCTAAAAGCTAAGCTAAGGGAGGCTGAGATACACCTGCAAGCACAGAGCCTCCTTATCACACCCCAGCACGTCACTCCAACTGTTCTGCGGCATGCGTGCAACAGCTCCGCGCTATACTGTATAGCGCGGCGTTGCCATGATGACGTCCTCGGCTGAAATGCAACTGGTGAAGTACTGGGTCTGAGATGCAAGCAGATCCCCGGCCAGACTGACACAGGAAATGAGGAGGAGGATGTTTGACCGTGATCACATCTTTCCTGGCCCATGTGCTGAGCAGGCCTCATGGTCCACTGACACCACAATATCCTCTGTGTGGCCAGGGTAGCGGGCCGAAGGCTTGGCAAGGCGCCAAGGGCCCGGGCTCATGAGGGTAAGAAAGCAGGGAGCTAAATCTGTCTGAATACAAGCGGGCACCCCAGACACAAAATGGGCCAGACTGTAACAGCTATAACAATTTGCCAGGAGAAAACTGTGTCATCCTCTGGTGTGTTACCCGGCACATCGAGGATGCGTGAGGAATCTGCCCCTCGCAATCTTTTATCTTGTGCGAAAATACTGGATCCCTGCTGCTTCACAATCTCCACGACAAATATGTCTACCTGTCCAGTGGACGTGAGATTTTTCCAAACACAGCCTTTTATTCTGGCATTCAGCTGCCAACTGATTTTAAGAATTAAGACTCAAAAAAAACAGTGTGCAAACGTTTGTTTCTCTGCTCTAGAAGGGTATCACGTTTTCAGTTATGGAGGTCCATGGCTTAAAGTTCTTATTTTGGCCTTACTGGGGTGCCTTAGTCACCGAGGGCAACCGCATTCACGGAGCTCACATTGCAAACATACGCTTACAAGACCACAGGTCGAAGACTCCCCTTACAGAAGGAAGCTGGGGGATGGTTTCCTGGACTTGCTGACTCAGAGCCTCCATTGCAGCCTGACAATGCAGGCTAACCACACCAAAGTAAGCCAACGGTCACTGACCATGTGAAATGGATCAATGCTGCAGCTTTTAAGCTCCGGGGTAGACAGGCGAGCGGTGGGAAAAGACTCATCGTGGATAACGACATGCAGCAGGAGGAACGGACGCAGGCCGGAAGGTCACTATGCGGTGCAGATACGACACGAACCAGACACTTCCACTTAGAACAAAGTCTGTTCCGCTTTTGAGACAATTAGAACAATGTGTGGGCATCTGAATAGATATTCTCTTATTAAACAGACAATACAATACAGTGTCTGCTGTTTTAATTATATGTACTGAGAGACAGGAAGGTGCATTTGCTGGATGAATTGAAGTTGGATCCTTCACGCTGTAGGGACATTGATCTCTGTGCACCACACAAACATGGAAGGCCAGCATGACGAGGTCACAGAGAAGACAGAGCGGACAGAGGAGGGCAGGGTACCAGGAAGTAGAACCCGGCAGGAAAAAAAGGCCTGAGAGACACTGACAGAGACGTCAATCGGACAGAGGCCAGTTTTGCTACACATCAAATATGTCACAAAGAGGAAAGTAAACTGTAATAAAACATGTAGACCGAAAGCAGTCTTAAAGAAGTTGATGCTAATCAAAGGAATGTCGTAAATTACCGGGTTAAGCAGGGCCGCTAACAAACATGATGCTGACTAAACATCCAGCCAATATGCTGAACTAACATGGAATGCCTTTGGGTTCAAAGGCGAGATCTATTAGCTATTGATCGGAACAAACTGGCTAATTGATCTGCCATTCGGCGCAGAACAATGAGCCCATATTGATCATTCGCAGTGTGTTTAGTATATTTTTCATTTGCATTCTACGAGTAAAGTAACACGCAATATATTACTCCGACGTGTAGCGAGTCGCTGAAATACAGGAGCATTGTGTTGGCTGATAACGACGATGGATTTAAATAGACATTATTCACTCTGCAAGAACCACAAATTTCACTTTTCCAGCTTCCTTGAGTCAAACAGGAACAGAAATATTATTTGTCTTGGTAAACAATCACTAAGGCAAATATTTAACCTATGATGAGATAAGTGCAAGAGCAGATTGAGCATTTCCTGATGGGTTTTCATGTTGGTAAGATGACAAGTAAATGGTACAATGACTAAGACACCAAGAGGGACAGTGGTGTCTTTGTCTGCTGAGTTAATGTGTATAAAGTACAGTCTGACTCAATGGCGGTTTGAACATTTGAACATTGATTAACAATATTGTGCAAGTTACTGAAAATTAGCAATTAGTTACAGTTACTAGTTACTTCATTCAAAAGTAATTCAATTATTTTACCAATTACTGTATATAAAAGTAATTAGTTATTAGGGAAAGTAATTTTGCATTACTTCAGTTCCCTTATTAATGCATTTATACCCAGCACACATGTTGCTAGATTAAGTTCAAAACATTGTTTAATTATTGCACTCCATTTAGGCCTATTAACAATATTTAAATAATAACATATGCTAACTTGTGTTTCGGCAACCACATTTTTTTCAATCACTTTGCTTTAATCATTTCGGTATAACTGCCATTTTAATTGTGGTATTTAATTCGAAAAGGTAATTAGTTACATTACTTCTACCTGCCAAATATTTTGGAATGATAATAATGTGTTTGTAACATGTTACTACCAACACTTTAGGTCAGTGGCCTGCCTCCATCTTGACCTTTCAAGCCCCCTCTATCTTACGCTGATCTAGAACAGATTCCCCTGACGAGCAGAGATTCCTCTGCCCTATTCTACCCCATTTATAAACTATCACAAATATTTAAGAAACACTTCAACAGAAAAATCAGACGCAAACACAATCTCGCAGATAACATCGGACAATTCCGAGAAGTTTTAAATGAGGATCAAGCGTGAGTTAATGAAGCTATGACATTCTGTACACCTATTCAGCACCCAGCCCCGGACTATAACAAAAAAACTGCTTATCAAAAAATTAAACTGTCAACAAAACACCTGCAAATGAAAGCTGTGGGGAAAAAAAACATAATTTACAACCTTAATAGGAACGTCTCTCTTTTATTGTGCAGACGGCTGCAACTGGAAAATAAATAGTGGAAAAAAAGTTATAGAAATGAGGAGATCATAACTGTGGCCAATAATCTGTTTTTATGTCACTGGAACCCTCACACATGGTGCCATCATGCCGGATGTGGCTCCGGGAACCATGAACGATGCCGACCAGGAAATCTGGACTTCCCGTTCCTACATTCGGCACGGAGGGTCAGCTGGGATTCCGAATTCCAGGCCAAAGGGATGAAAGCTAGACGAACGGGCCCAGAAAGCGCATAGGGGAGATCGTGCACCGTCGCAGGCAAAACGCGGCAGCGAGTCAGAATGCATGGAACAGACCTCTGAACATTACATCTGGCAAATGACTCACGCGAGCACAAGCGCAGACATCAGGAGGATAGAATGTTAACAGATAACATCTCGGGCACCCGAAGCATCCCGCCATGCACGGCGAACGCACAGAACCTGACACAGAGCTGCACTCTGTAAAAACTGGATAAAGGGAGCCAACAGGGGCAAAGTGTGCTGGTTTTTCTTTTTTTTTTCTTCACTTAGATGCTACTGGGATGAAGTCTCCATGGCAACGGATGAGGATCCCAGCAGGCGGCGCATGACGACGCAGGTGATTTTCCTGCAGATCGCTGAGAAGCGTGCCAGCGCAAAGCAGATCCTTCTGTTCGGCACTAAATCCCACATCATATGCATATTTGGTATAGGTGTAAGCAGGGGGGGGCCCGGGGATGGGGGGGAAGTCTGCTGTCGTGGGTCAATGCAAAGAAATAGGATTTGGCTGTGGCCATTGGAAATAAAATTTTAAAAAATGCATTTCAAGTTCTACAATTGAAATTAAAAATGTATGCTAAAAAATTTTAGGCTGGTACAGTCGTTCAGTGTGCAGTTCTATTGCCTTGAATATGCAGGGTTGGGAGTTTAAATCCCCTTATCTTCGTGGATGGATTTTGTATGTCCTCTCTGTGTCATGAAGGATGTGTAAACACGTGTGTGTCCTTCCTGGTTGACCCCCTGCTTTACGCCCTGTGAATCCAGGGATCCACTCTAGGCTAAATAAGACCCAGTACTGGGTAAGTGGTTTGGATATCGATGAAAGTAATATATATTAAATATGTTTACATATTGATTCATTACTTGGTAGACATTAAATAAGAGGCAGGCAACAGAAAATCATTCCTCCACAGTATGGAGCCTGTTACGTTGTGTCAAGGAGCTCAACATCTCCATTATAGCACATCTGCCATGGCTATGCTGGGAATGTGTGCAGTAAATCAACAGAGCAAACCAATAAAAGCCAGATACATGCGTGACAGCCAAGGTCTCGCTTCAGAGATCTGACGGTGAGTTTCCTCGTCTCTTCAGCACCTCAGGAACTAAATATCTGCTAAGATGTGTCTGACTACATTGCTAGTATTCTTGTTCAATGATCTGTTCCACTCAAATGAGTTTTGAACTAACTTTCATTTGCATATTAAAATCGCATGCATACTGACAAAACTTGAAAAATACACCAAACGAGACTCAAGCTAACATGGGTTTATCAACGAGTAGCCAACCTTATTGGAAAAGAAGTTATTTTGTATCGCCTGCATGGGGTTGTGAGCAGACCCTAGCTTGGAGACTGGAAAAATAGAGCAGAAAATCTGGCACACTGACGAAGTGCTGAGACACTGGGTAACGCAAAGCATTCTGGGAGCTAGTCGACGAGCAAGAATAACTTTAACTCCAGTTCAGAATTCAGTCTCAGGCCGTCTCCTAATCAAATAGAAATTCTAAAAAAAAGAACGAGACCATGTCTGATTATAAACGTTTAAATTTGGGCAAACGCAACACATTCGTAACTAGTTACCAGCTACTGCCAGAGAACATCTAAAGAACTTTACAGAATTGTCACATTATGAATTCATTGATTCCCACATCAGCTCTACTGACAACATAACTGCTTTGCCATCATTTTATACATTAAGACACTAAGACACCACGTTGTCCACTGATGCAATGGGCATCCGTTAAATTACTCTTTTTACTAGATGAATAGTGACCAGCCTTTTTCCATAACAAATGTCATACTTTAGGCTTCATGTGTGTTCAGCTAAGGCTCAAACGTTAGTCCTGAGATGGGAAGAGAGGAGAGTTTTGCTTACAGTCCAGGCAAACTGCTTGTCTAGCCAGAAAAGGCGTTGGAACACAATTCATCAGTAGTTTAGAAGATCGATTCCCAGGCCGAGTTGGATGGTGAAACCCTTAGTTTGGAATTAGTATCGACCCAACAGTTGTGTGTGGGTGGATGGGTTCAGACAGGTAAGCAGATAGGTAACTATTAACCCAGTTAAAGGATGTTTTTAGAGAATAACTATAGAACAATTTACTGCAATCTTTTTGACTTGGATGACCCATGGCGAGAGCTTCTCGTGGCATGTTTCACAGAAGCGGGTGGTGCCTCAGTGAGAACAGGGAGGCGGAATGCATGTCCTGACAGTCTGGGACCACGACCTCCTCAGGCACGGACGAAGAGTGCGTCGGCGGCCAGGCCCAGGAGCCAAAATGGCCACAATTTATTTAAATCCATGAGTCCTGGAATCTTCCATTTCGGCTATTCTCTTTCAGTCAGCAAATAGGAACCATACTGCTGGCCCTCTGGTACAGAGGAGGTGATCTGGATATCCCTTGTGATGGAAAAGTGGCCCGCAGTGGGTTTGCCTTCAGTTCGGTGCAAACCCATCTGTCACAGCCATCTCTGGTAATTATAAGCTTTAATCAAAGGTCAGCGAAAAGAGAAATTTCAGCCATTAAAGCAATATGACAATAACCTAGATAGGGCCACATCTTTGCACAGACATTAATCCGATAGGGAAATTAAACTGGTGATATATGATATATGTTAGCTTGGACACCCAAATAACAAAGGGATTTCATAACATTCTGATCCGTCTTTTCCTCGCCACACTGCACCCACGAGGGAGCACTCAAAGTCAGCTGCAACGCAGAATCATTTCAAACTGGATCACAGCCCACCTACCCCAAGAAACACAAGTTAACATCCTTTATCAAGCTACTTAACACTGTACGCCGACTTAACAAAGGCATCCAGGGAACAAAGTGTATGTACTTATTAGACAATTACTCAGTCCCCCCCTCCCCCCCCCCTCCCCAACCCCGTGCTCATATTATTTTCAATATATTAATTAAAGGGTTAGCCAAGACACAAAGGTTTGCCAAGGCAAAACTGAACATCACTCACGTTTGTCATTGACTTATTGATTATAGTTATTATATAATGCATCCTATCATAATGCACTGAGTTAAATATTGTATTACAAATGGGTCGGTTGGCTTTTAAAGAGACTTCATGTATAATTTAGACGTCAAACAATTTTGCCGACGACAAGATATCGGACATGTTACCCTCTCCTGTTAATAACAGCATATAAATCCCACGGCAGGCGAGCCATGAATCTACATTCGCCTCGTAGCTATTCAGACATTATGCAGAAAATGCAAAACAATTAAAACCATGCTAGCTGAACCACATGCTATTTCACAGCTTCATCAATAATGATTTAAACAGCCTTGAGATTAAATTAATGAAAGATGCATGAATATTAAATGTATCCTGACATGCGTTATGTCATTATAATTATATTGAGCAATTAAGTAATTATTTAGTGAATTTTGGTCAATGTATACTCATATACCCAAAGAGAATTACGACAATACTCACGAGTACTTTGAGTATGCAATTTCATAGTGATACTGAGGCCAGTTAAAGGCTCATTTTGCAGGTTGTAATGAAGTTACTCCTGTCTCCGAGGGTCTGCATCGACCCATTAGCATCTCTATCAAGGGGTCAGCCCTTGCCCTTAACCTTCGGCACTGGCCGCTATGACGGACACAAGATGGCGGGATTAGCGATCGATGGCTGTCCGCCATCCGATACGTGGGAGACGACACGCTGTCACCCAGCGATCAGCTTCCCCAGGGCTTCGCTGTACCAGAAGGGGCCAGATGAACTCGTACCGCGAGCGCAGGTGTCTGATCTGCGCGGATACGTGGTCTAATTTCTCTGGACTATGGGGCAAAATGTAGAAACCCCCCACATTTTATTGGCTTATCAGACTCCTCCCATCCTGATTCCTAGCACCATTTCTCAGGCTTCATTTATGCAGCTGAATTTTTATTGAGGTATTTCAGGATTACCGGGCCCCAGTCTGCAACTACTGTGCTTCTTAAAAATCATTTCAGCAAGGAAACCCTCCAGGCGCAGGGAAAATTAGTTTTTTTTTTTCTTTCTCAGCTCATAATTATATCAAGTCATGAACGAGGCAGAGACTGAAATTAACCACATTCATCTGAAAACTCAACAAGCTCGATATCTAAAACTGTGGAGCTCAGGCACACTGGAAAAAGACATCTGGTGGTTCAAACTGGGAGCTTGCAAACTGGGTGATATGCACTGACCTAATTATTAAAGCATGACATGACTTAGCTGTTTGACATTCTTCATATAATAAACACATCAATCCATCTTCCGTAATTGCTCGCAGTTAACTAACTGTTGACTGCGTCCCGCTCAGAGGGTCACGGTTACCAGAAAAACGACAATTATGAATTAACAAATTGCATGGATTACTTGGATTACTTCATAGGTCAGGAATAACTAATGGCAAATATATCCATACTATTTAAGGTGCATAGTCATTTCAACCAAACGATTGGTTGGAAAAGATGAAGAATAAGGTAAGACGACTTTCTGTCTGTTGCATCTGAGATTTGGGACAAATTAAGATAACAGCAACAACAAGGCCCAAGTCTGTTAAGACACTGTGAGCCTCTTCTCATTGCAGAATTGCCTATTGAGCTGGACCGGCTGAGGGGAGAGACAGCCCAAGTCAAACAGTCGTTGCCTTTATTGCTTGCTAGTAGAGTGAGATTTATGTGCTCCTGGAAGTCGCCCGCCAGCAGGGGGGGTCGACACCTCCGGCCGGCTGGATCAGTGGCCGCAAAATGTCTCACGTGACCATCTCGGGTCCAATCCAGCGGATCGACCCGTCGGGTCGGCCAATCCCCATCTCTGAAAGGTATGACTGTCATTTAGCATCGCAGCTCTGCGTGCATCTCTAGTTAGTGTTATTCAACGGCGGCAGACGAGCCAGATGCAGATTCCATAGCCAGCGTGTCATTTCCGGGGGGGGGGCATATGGTGAAAGGGAGACCAGGAATGCGGACTCTGAATATTCCAAACGAGGTGCCAAACGATGACAGCAGTCAGGGGCAAATTAAAACTATAGTCATTAAGATGGTTTTTGTTGCCTTTGCCCTCCTCGACTATTCCAGAACTGCAACAGATGTAGGCAGGAGACCAAGATGTGGACAGACACTGTCCGTCCTACCTGCTCAAAAAAACAATGACTCTATCAGCTGAAATGGTGCCCAGTATGCTGTGTGTCTCCTGTTTCCGGTAAACGTCCCTGTTTCTGGTATTTTAATGCAGATCTTGCAAGCTTTCAATGTCATGAAGAAATTCCAATGCCCTTTGAAGACTTTTCTTTTTAAGGTTGCCTGCTTGTGTACTCTGTAGTTCAGTAATTGGCACATGGTCTCCGTAGCCAGGATTTTTGCTCCAAAGCTACGTGAAGAACAAGCTGCACTCTTAATATTACCATAATAACAGCATCGTAAATTCCAGGCAAGTCAATTGCAATGGAGGGATGAGGTAGATCGTCCTGCTTCTTAAGGATTGTGGTCTTTGGTCTGATAAATATTCAACCACACTCACTCTCCACACTGCCAACATTACATTTTATAAGTATGTGCTCAGGCAAAGGGGGTATTGGTTTTTAAAGGGGATGTTAACTTTCAGCACACTGCCTTTAAGGAGAGAATCGACATCTTATGGCATGGAAAGCAGGGGATTTTTTAAAAACAGCATGGTTGAGTCACAGATGTCACGCGCGGCAAAAGCTCTTCCCACATCGCCGCCGCGCCAGGAAGAGTACAAGAGGAGAAAGCCACAGACATGAGATTATATGAGCCCATTTATTATACAGCTATCCAGTGAAGCCAGAGGCTCTTGCTCTGAGTCCAATACGCTCCCCGTTCCTCCCAAGCTCCTGCAGAGGCTCTCACACCTCCGTCTGACAGAAGACAAGAGGGACTTTATGGTAGCCAGATCCTCTGAGGCATCATGCTTCACTGGCAGCAGATGGTCTGGACTCACATAGGTTCTTAATACCTTGCTAGTCTACTAACCCTTTTCAGTCCAACGCCAGGCACAAGGTGCCCCGCTCTCACCGCCGTTTAGCATCTTGGATAGACTACGGAGGAAGTGTTGCATTTAACGATTAAGGGCGACCTTAATATAACAATAAAAAAATCGATATCAAATAAAATAACTAAATGCACGCATTGTTTGCTTAATGCATGTTCGATTCAGGAATGGCAGATATGAATGAAAAAAGCCGATAAAAATTGTTTCGCTCCCCGATAATTTTGCTTCAGAAATGATTACGTGACTGATGACTAAAACATCCGAATATGTGTAAACCAGGCTGCGTGATTTAATTCCTCTGAAATGGAGTCAATGGCATGAAAGTAGGCGGGGTCTGGCAAAGCAGGCTGGGTCCCGGCCCAGGAACAGCCTACTTCTGTTTTTCATCGCATCAATTGTTCACGCGCTTCTCCTAACAATAATGTCATTCAGCCCAGGGCCCGGAGTGATGCCCCTAGAACCGTGTCCAGAGCTGCCATGGTGCCCAGGACGGGTCAACCGAACCGCAGATGGACGCGGTACCATCAGCCCACAATGACTCCTCTGCCTTCCCTCGTCCCCCAAAGGCAGGACCGGTGATATAATGCCAATGGCCGTGCAGTGACATACCCCTGATCGCCTATCATCCTTTATTTTATTATCGTTTTTTTTTTTCGCACTTAAGGAATTAAAGCGATTCAGCCCATTACATAATGACTTAATTGAAATTAAGTTTGGCATGGAAGAAATATCTAACTAAATCTGCCATTTGACCCAATTTGCAATGAATGGTTGGGGGCATGAGTGGCAGAAGCTTCAGGAGAACATGCAATGTGGTGAAGTCAGTGGGTCAGGAGTCACTTTGAGTACTTTGTATGAATACTCAATAAATACTATCAGCTTGGAAGAATACAGAATATCACATAAAATATATGAGACCAGGGCCAGACAAAGGCTGAAGCCCATAAATCAATAAATAAAAAATACTACAATGCATAATACATGCTATCAGTATATACTGTGAACTTGTGTAACACCAAAGTCAGATTAAATTGAGATTCTGCGCAGCTCGACATCCGTAAGCCACCGATGGAAACCCATGTTTAGTGAGAGTATTTTCCTCTAGCTCTCCATTGCGCTGGAGTATATTTTGTATGACGATTCGCTTTATGACACCGCTAAATGCAAACGAGTTAGCCGTCCTTTTTGTTGTGCGATACGTAGCATAGTTACCATCTGGATTTCATCCAGATTTATGATGACTGTAAACATATTTCTGTGCTACTTCATTGTATTTTCATTGTTCTTAGTCATGTGGGGTCAGTGGTACTCAGTGAAATGCTTTGGATAGTCTGTGCTCTGTGAGGCAGATTCATCACTCTGTCACAAGCGGTATGAAGCTCATCATTTCCTGAACACGTGATCTTGTTAACTTGAGGCATGTTTTACCCCTCATGCCGTTCACTCTTCCACACATCCCGGAATGAGTAATAATGTCCCATGAACCCATTTTTCATAGCTAAATTGAGAAATATAAAATGTAATATTCCTCTGGAGAGGGTTGTAGCTACTCAAAGAATTCGCTGTCAGATGGTTGTGGGTTCTGAGAGTCTCCAGATCTGTTTCCCTGTGAAATGTTGCTCTGGCCAGAGCAAAGGGCTCTCAGCTTTAAAATCACAGTAACCTATTTGTATTATAGATAAAATGATGACCAATTGCTACTTGTTTTTTTTCCCCCCTCGCTAAGGTGTCTGTCAGGTTTCGGCTGGGCCGCTCGATAGCCAATTATCTGATAGTTAAACAGTTTGAAACGTGGCGATCTTTTTCTCCTTGCCTGCACACTGGAAGAGAGTCGTCAGCTCCTGTCACAGCCTGGCGCTCTTCGGACACTAATTAGACTGCGTTTTAGCCTCTGGGTACTCCTCCCAAACCGATGTGCCAGGTGCACCATATGTGGAGGGCATGTTTTCGTCCAGATTCCAGAAGAACTGGCATGATTTTCTTATCTGTTCTGCTTGCATTCCACTTGGGGACTTATCCACGTAAATTTAAAGCTCATGTTTTTATCCCGAGGGCAATAGTCATACACTTTCCAAATACTCGACCACAGCCGATACTCAACGTTCTGCTGTTTCTTAGTCCATAGGGTAAATTTTCCAGCTAATTTTCACCCACTTCTTGAGCTCTTGCCTTATTTGTCATTATCAAGAAATTCCTCCCTATTGCAAGTAAACAGAACCATACAGAAATGCATTGAGTGACTCCAAGATAAATCAGGCTGTGTTTGAGAAGTATTCAAAACACTCTGAAAGTCTAACTATGCCAAACACCAACATAAGGAACTAATATTTAACTTGCACTCTTAAGAAGTACTTTCGACATATTTAACAAGTAAGTCAATGATTGTCTAAGATTTAAGCACAATAAGACCGTTTGAGAGGTGCAGCTGGAAGGAGAATCCTTATAGAAATATAATAACAAGGAGTTTGTTAACGAATCGGCCCGAAAACGCTGAGAAGCTGCAGGGAGGCCTGCAGGATAGGAGCTGAGTAAATAAATGTAAATGTTATTCCGCACTGGCTGCAGAAACTGGAAGTTGTTTAATAAGTTATTGCTAAATGATTATTCCTTCAGCGGTTACTTCAAAAAGTAAATTCCTGCAGCAGATTAAAGTCGATGTCGTACATGGCTGGAGAAGAGGAGCCCCGAAGACGGCAGCTTCAGCCCCCTGACAGAAAGGTAACCATCTGAGTAACAGGCTTTGTGTGCAAAGGCTCCATGATGCAGTCTGTCACCGAGCGGGTTTGAGCAACACCTCAGCCACCTCCGCTTCATTATTCCGGAATATATCGATGGTATTTTACAGAAGTAAATTCAATACGGACATGACACACATGAGGAACTGACTAAAAGTTCTACAAAGTTTAGAAATCAGGGCCTTTGAAATTATTTGATGTCAATACAGAGACTGACTCAGTGGCCAAGTACCAGATACGCAGCTGGAAGATGGATGGATAGATGAATGGATGAAGGGATGGAGGGACGGCTGGTGGATGGATGGTTCAGCAGGCTAAGCATCTGTGTCTGTGATTAAAAAGTCAGCAGTTCAAGTCCAGCTTCTACCAAATACTCACTTGTCTGTGGGGCCTTCAGCAAGGCCACTAACCCACCGCCCTCCCCAGGTACCAGCTACTCCCTTGCTGTGACCCCCCCCCCCCAAGTTTGCGCTCCCCTGCAGGGACAGCATGATGGGGCAAAGCAAAAAGAGAATGTCCCCACAGGGATTAGCAAAGTATCCCTATTCTATTCTGGATGGATGGATCTATGTGAAAATTGGTCATTCTTGCTGTGTTTGAATGTCTAACTATGACCTCAGTTGACAGCAGTACTTACCCCTGACTGTTTCTGCTTACACATCTGTGCCTGTAACATATACAGTATGTACCTCCTTCATTATACCTTAAGACTAAATGATTTGATGTTTTGGATCATTGAGTAAATTCTTCTGTATGTCCATCACTAATTTTGCACATTGCTATGTTAACACATGTCAAGGGATGGAATACAATGCACTCACTGGCTGAGCATGAAGCAGTGCTACACACCTCAAAGTGATGGGAATCCAGTACACTCACTGCCTGACCATGAAGCAGTGCTACATACCCCAAAGGATGGGAATCCAGTGCACTCACTGGCTGAGCATGAAGCAGTGCTACACACCTCAAAGTGATGGGAATCCAGTGCACTCACTGCCTGACCATGAAGCAGTGCTGCACTGCTGAGGTCACTTAGATGATCTCCTCCCCAACACTGGCAGCTCGTCGCTGGGATTTCAGCTCCACTTTGTAGCTGTACAAAGACAGAGCGAGGCTGATTCTGAAGATGCCAAGCATCCCTGAGAGGGTTCAGGAGTGTGGGCGACCTAATTGATGTATACAGTGCAGCTTTCAGCTGCGCTCATCGACTGAGACTGGCCAGGACCTCCCGCCTGAAGCCTGTCTCAGGTCCCTGTGGTGGCCCCATACATTACATCTGCTCCCCAACACAAGTCACCACTAACAGCATCTTCTCAAACGACCATGAAGCAGCAGTTTAGACGGAAAGAGCTTCAAATCAAAGGCCCCATCTTGCCTGAAGCCCACATATCAGTTAATGCCCACGCATCACTGCACTTATAAGATGTTTCAGCTTCCACTGGATAGCAGGGTAGCTAAAAGACAAAGCCGCCACTTATAAGGACGGCCCTGAAGATTCTTAAAAATGCAGAAAACGGGACACTTAAGGACGCGGAGTGCGAAACCATTCTTCATCTGTGTTGACAAAGTACTTACATAACTGGATCTGGTTTTAGATTCATCATAAGCACGCTGGAAAAAGTCAACAAGTATTTAAAAACGAAAGAATGTTTGTTTGGACATACCAAGTGCGTGCCAAGCGGCCTTCCTACCTCAGCGTGATATCTGCTCCGGCGCTTGGCTACGTACTTGTTGACTTTGTCATGAGGGCCTTCACACATTAATGGCCCCAGCAGGAGATCTGCACAGATTCTACTTGGTGATGCTGTAGATGAATTTAATGATGCAGTGCATTCCTTAGATAACGCCGCTCGGTCTCCCGTCTCTGACATCACGTGCCGTATTCTGCAGTCAAGCCACGGCGGCAGATTTCCCTGGTTTCTCAAATTCCACTTTAACGTGACAGCTTCCCACAAAGAATTAAAAAGCACTCAATGAAAAATTCCAATTTAAGGCATATATCTGACACCAAAGGACCAGCCAACTCACCCATTCATCGATTAATTTAAGCGGGGATGGATGTCAGCTCACTGTTTTGATCGCTTAATCGATCACCAAATAAAATGTGTCAGTTCAAAGGCCACCCCAGCTTGGTTGAATGGCTAATTTCTATGCAGGAGAACAACAAAATGTTGCTTCATATGAGCACTTAGTCAGAGAGGAGAGTGCAGGGGACACGAAAGCCCAACAGCAGACAAGGCCCGTAGCAAGCAGGGAACAATAAATGCCACAGAAGATCTTCCATCCTCAACTCCTCGTCTTCACTTTAGATTCACAGTCGACGTCTTGAGGGAGAGAAAGGCATGTTACACAACACAGGACCTCGGAATTACGACAGAAAGCCGAAGGCAAGGAGGGGCATTTCAAGAAATTTTATTTTGAGAGCTGTTCCTTCGCTAATGCCGATTTGATTTTCGAGTGCCCGGAACCTTCCGGGGGTTGACAGCAGAGTTAGCGCGGTGGTTTTTGGGCTGTGCTATCTGGGCATATTCTAAAATGTTCATATGTGGCTCTTTCTTTTCATGTGAAATTCCCGCACATGTAAAGTATGGACCCTGCACAGGTCCAGAAGTATGGAAAATGGATGGATGGATGGATGGATGGATGAGTAAAGTATGGAAACAAACTGAGGGCTGTTCACCATGGCATGGAGTATACCTGTGGGGAGCCCCACTGTGAAAATAAATCCCTTTAAAACGGGGGCACGATGTACACTAACCCCTTTAGTAAGCTCACCTATATAAGAACTTCACACCTACCTACAAAGCTGAGACTCATTTTAGAACGTCTCTGCGGCATGTGCCACCCTTTATCCGGGGTGCTTCTGGACCTGCTCCCTCCCCCCGGCCCCCCACTCAGGCTTTGACCGTCTATGTGAATAACGTGGGACCCCCCCCGAGCAAATAAATAGCAAGCCCGGAAAAAATGCACTCCTCACACCGAGTCTGTAATTTCAGGTTTATTTTGGAGTTTCTGATAAAGGACAGGCCACGGGGGAACCTAAAGGCCCAGACAGAAAACACGACATCCCAGCAAGTCGAAACCGACGTGACGGCACCTAATGATATTAACGATAATGTGAGATGCACAGACATGTTGACGGGGGCTGGGTACAGAGCTGTGCAAAGCTCCGCAGCAGAGAACTTCCTCGCCTGCGGATAGACTCCCATGTCGGAAGTGCCTATCCGCACAGTTACCGAAGGACAAGCAGTGCTGAGGGTCAAATATTTTTCCGACGGTTTGTTAAAGAGTTGCCTGGATGCTCGTTCTGGGAAATATGTGACCCCTGACCTGCCCAAGTCTTCCATTCTTTTTACACGTAATTGCTTGGATTCAAGGTTGCCATAAAGAAAACAAAAAAAGAAAAGCCTGCCCCTTTGAAAGCATAATGTAAACACTGCCAAACACACAGACCCTTGGCTTGAAGGGACCAAACCACCTCGGTGTGTTAACATTGAGAAGCTTCTGCACTCTCACTTATGTCTGCCTCCCTCCATTCCGCTGCCACTACTACTGCCCCCTATAGGTACAGCATCGGTACTGTACTTTGCTGCGTTTGCATTTATATGGGGCGCTCCAAAGCTTTGTATTCCCATTCTGGGCTTGAAAAACTCCTGCTTTGAGGGTGAGCAAAATCAAATCAAGGGGAGATTTGCATGTACAAACCACGTATCAGCCAGTCTGCACGCTATGTGTATATATACACAGTGTGGGAAGCGTTATCTATACAGGAACTAAAAAAGTTAAAGCTATTGTCACAAAAGTTCCGCTATAGTAAATTCGATCAGAGTGTAACTCTCCAGAGAGGAGGCAGCCAGTTGTCACGGCGACCACAGAACAATGAGGTCATCACTGTAGCCTCGTGCTCTAATTGGCCAGATAGCACTAGGGATGCCAGCCAACACTGTCTGTCCTTTATTTATCGCATTTAGGTAGATATTAATGTCTTTCACGGAAACGGGAAGGTCCCTGCGGCAACTTCCCAAGATGACTTTGGTGTGATGGGCGGAGCAAACAGCCAAAGGGGGAGGTTCTTGGAAATTGGAAGGAACCATAGCTGGGATGGCTGAACAACAAACCACACACACACACACACAAAAAAACACTCAACTCATTTGTAGAAGCCTTAGTTTATTTTCCATCCTCAATCTCTGAACTTGACCCAAAAAAAAAAATAACAGCTTTGGCGCACGGTCCAGACTTGAGAGAGGGGCCAACTAAATCACAGAAAAATAACAAAAAGAGAAACCACTGCAGAGAGGCTCTTCTCTTACGCGATGGTGAATTTTCCGACGAGCACATAAATACGTAAATCATTTTTAACCCGGCAAATCTGGCGGCCTGTGAACTTCCACATGCAAAAATGCAGAACAGTGCAGACGCAGACTGTTAGCGTAGCATCGGAGACGTAAATACGCTGAGCCGTACACTGGAAAACGCAATTATTTCTTGCAATATTACAATGATGGCATCTCCATAAAAGACCTTTTGAACCAGAAAAAGTCGAACCTATTGTTTATACAAGATAACTCATAATCAACCCACGCAGATATGAGAGTATTCAAATTGCGACAGCCTGATCGTTTGCATAATGAGTCAAGCTCACTGGAACGCGACTGTCAGTGGAACCGCGCCATCTCCAAAAGCTGCTTCCCCCCCCCCCCTAGGCTGACTGTGTGGGCACTTCCTGAGACCTGATGAGAGACAGCCAATCGCCTGAGTTAGAAGGGGTCAGAGGCGGGACTTAAGAAGGCAATTCCTAGATATCAAAATGAGAGAAAACCAGGGCCCACGGCTGAATGAGGGGCAGGGTAAACGAGGCACGGCCTCCAGCGCCACCGCCGACCTGTTCTCCAGTTGGGTCTTGAAGCCTTGTTGCCATAGCGACCGTGTCGCTTTTATTTCGGAGGGCGGGGCGCTGTAACCCCAGGGTAAAAGTGAATATTCACAAACTTAATTAGCCAAATGAATCAGGTGACAGCGGTGATGCCTCAGTGTCTTTCCATCTCACGAACGCTCTCTCTCTCTCTAAGAGGTTTAATTGAATTACCTACTGATTTCATTAGACAGGAGCACGGCCCGGCCGTGTCCTCCGGGCAGGCTGCTGTCACCGCGTAGACTTTCCGGTGCCGCCTCCTGAGGAGAATTAACCAGAACAAACCACAGCTCTCCGATTCCCATCTGCTCCCACGGTTCCTCTGCGGATTGCCGGTCGGGGACGTGGTTTCCCACGCGGCGCGGTATAAGGAACACGCATGCTGCATGGGACCCCGTCTGCTATCGTGCATCGGGCTTCGAGGTCTTAAGCCGGTCGGACATCTTCACCCGAAAAGCGAGAGGCGGAGAGCTGAGAGGGGAGCCACTTTGTACGAGACCTCCAGGCAAAACTAAGTCACGTGCCGGGAACACAGCGGGAAAGGGATTTCAAAGACCATCTGCCGTGATAAATATATCTCCCTCAGCCTCAGCTCGACCAATGAGGATAACTCCTGAAATAAAGGAATACTGATAAAAGAAAAAACAATCAACCAAAAACTCACACCCTTGAGATAACGAACAGGACACATTACATGATCTTAGGCTAGTTGTTCCAATATCAGTTAAGTGATAAAACAGTCTTGAAACCATAGTCTCTGATTCTAAGGGTACAAATTATTGGGACCTGATGTGACTGTTATTTCACTCCCAATAAACCGCTTCCCGCCATCTAATTGGTTATTGTCTTTTTCTAAAAGGTCTTCATGAAGACACGGTCCCAGATGCTGGCGTTGGAGCTATCGGTCAATGTCGTCATGATTTAGGGGAGTTACAGTATAAAGGGAAAAAACAGAGTGACTAAATCCTCACTTTGCTGTCCACTTCAGGATTGGAGACACCCAGCCGGCACCCTTACGGCGTTCAGAGGGTCTTTCCTGGGTGTCTGGCACTCAAGGCGGCCATGACTAATGAGCTCTAGAGTCTTACGTAGGATTAGCACTACGGATAGGCCTAGCTAATGCTAACGGATCTGCTCTCTGCAGCCATGCGGGTGAGCAGCACGCATGTCCCCCGTGGCCACACATCTGAAGAAAATGCGAATCCTTGGCAGCGATGTCACACATTTGAACTGCTGAAGGAAACATGACTGCCGCCCATAATTTGCATGATTCTTGTGGGAAAAAAGCACATACTGTGATACCTAATTTTTTTGTCGCGCCTTTAGTGATAACAGAGGTCCTCGGGGTAATTGGGAGACTAGAGAGTATGTACCTGTGCTTCGTTGATGGTGAATTTTGGTGATTTATCGCACACTTGCTGATTATGATAAATGCCCGAAAAAATTACCAATTACGATAATCACCGGCAGAACCTACACAAAGGACCTCAGAAGCAAGAGTACGTCTTAGGAACAAATCAATTACACGGAAACTTGTTTGATGACAACATTGTCATTCAAGCCTTCAGTGTGCTGATGTTGAGAAGTGTCAGAGCCTCAGTGACTGGCCACCCGATATCTTTTACCGGCACCAAGCAGGGTAGGGGCTTGCTAGTAGAGCCTGGTGCTGTCCACCCCTCAGCAAAATGGCGATTATCCCCTACCACAAACCCAGCAGCCCCCAACTAGCACGACGTCCAGATGCCGAGAACCCTCATTCCTGACGGTGCACCCGTCGCCTCAGTTCGCCACTTACCGCACGGAAAGCGATCCATCTGAGATCCGTGGACCCTAAGAGAATTCGGGAGGTTCACCTACCAGCTCCAGTAATCATAACAGGAAGTGGAGGGGGGGACATGGACCTCTGAGGTGTTCATTATGGAGAAGGGTGACGAGCCAGCAGCTACAGCTCATTTCATCCCAATGCGAGGCAGCTCCTGCCCCCGCCAGAGGCTGCTGTTCTCTCCCTGC
>JABJVO010000078.1:1677167-1700831 GCA_026770805.1 Boulengeromyrus knoepffleri | reverse complement strand
CTCGCGAGATATTCTGTTTGTCGAAAAGATTTTTGAGTTTCCCGCCAGAATAATAATAATAATAATAATAATAATAAACCTTGAAATCACTGAGGTGTGAGGCGTCGATTTTCCACACAATCTCAAAAGACTGGGCTATCTGTTCAATTAGAAGTCAAGCATCAAGTGTCTTCTTCCTGAAGATGATGTCATACTTATTTTCTGTGTATTAATTAAAGAGCTTCATTCTATTCACACTTTCCTATTTTAGCGTAATTGCAAAGGCATACAGGGCTGTCACGGTGGCTCCCCGTGTCGTCATGGGGTTTCCTGTAGGTACTCTGCCCCCCCCCGCAGTACAAGAACATGCTGAGGCTAATTGGAGTTACCAAACTGCATGTGTGAGTGAATTGGTTGGTGCCCCATCCTGGGTTGTTCCGTGCCTTGTGTCCATGGGCGCCAGACCCCCCGCGACCCTGAATAGGACAAGTGGTTACAGAAGATGCATGGATGGATGGATGGTAAAGGTAAACATTCCAGCAGAATCGAACACAGGCGTGCATTAGCCTGTCCATATGACGTCCTCTCATATGGGTTAATTTGTCCCCTGCATTGGTTGTGCTGTCAGTGATGTGGTTTGGCGGGGAGGAATGCTCCAACTGGCTACCCACAGACTCTCGGGGGCCGCAGTGTGCGGGGGAGGTGAATGTTTCAAATTAGTCACATGACTTTTGAAGGCCGTTTTTTGAGGGCCGTTTCTGTGGGCTGTCGGATTGCCGGAACGATTTCTCCATCCTGCGATGCATTGGCTGCATTCCCCCGAAGCTGCACCCCCAGCAGGATGAAGAATTGCGCCATTCCGTGCGCATGCCTGACATTCCGCGTTTTCTCAACAGGAAATGGCTACGACTTAATTACTGCCCCGTTCAATGTACCCGCACATCAGGCTGAATCAAAAGCCTCTAACCCAGTGACCCAGCGTCTGTTCTGGGCACTTACATTGTGTACTTAATGCGTTTCTGATAGCAAGACCCATCCCAGCAAAACCAGAGCTTCTCCAAACAGCCATTCCAGGGTCATCAAAACATCTTCCGACACGCCATATTCCTGAAGGATCCAAATCTAGTTCTCCGCTGAGCATAACATCCAGGCTTGCCGCTGTCAAAACAAGCGCTTCCTATTCTCCGTATACAGCTGAATGTCTTCCAGGTGCCCTTCTGCTTGAGTGTCTTGGGCTCATCTCTACAGAAGGGTCTCTCATGAAACTGAAGCCCAGGAAGCTTTACGAAACTGAAATCATGCTTCGTTTGGCAGCTGGAAAAGCATAAGTACAGGTACACTGGTATGCTTCTTGCCACATATTCCATCATGCTCTTCTTTGAGACGCACACACACATGAAAGATGAGAGCGAAACTTGGAGTGTGAGTGCAGGTTAAAAGTGTATTATTCGCTGCTTATTTCCTTTAATGTATCTATAGTAATTAAAATTATGTTCCCACTTGTTTTAGAGACCGATGAGAAGTTCTGGGAATATGTGAGGGATTTCCATCCGAATGGAACCACATGCATCAGAAGCCATGTATCGGATGCCTTGTGTAAGGCTGGGAATTCTTATTAACTTGCGTAACTGCTGCAGACTTGGCTGTGTCTGTTTTTGGTTTGATTATTACGATAAGGATCCATTCCCTTCAGATGTCACCCCCCCCCCCCACACACACACACCCCCACAAGCCAACTCAACTCGATTCCTACTGTAGAAACAGGCCATTCCTCTTTCACTTGCCCCTCATAAGCAGCGTATCAGCCTGGATCCCACTTAATGACGCCCCTAGATTGGCTTTGGATGCTGAGCGCCTCCGACTGAGCCTTAATCATCGAGCTGCAAAGACAGCGCCATATATTGGCTGCTATGCACCATCTGGGGTCATATTTATATGGAAGTCTTTTAAGCTCTTGCATTCTCCCAGTGGATAAACCAGTGACATTTGTTAAACTCCCCGTCAGACTTTCGTCTAATCAAAATAATGAATTTGCCTTCATTTCTGTCAACAAGGGCCTCATTACTGGTAGAAGTCACGGGGTCATGGAAAAGGACAATTAAAGATTGGTATCACTGCTACTCTCCTTTTCATCTCTGCTTTGTGCATTTGTACGTTTATTTCCTCCCGTATCACCGCTCGGTTCATCGTGCTGCTTCAGAGCCAAAAACCACCCAGCCTGCCAGCCTCCATCATCTGGCATCTGGCATCAGCTATGTGGACTTGTGGCTGATTCCAGCACAGCACTGCTACCTCTTCACTACCATACCTGCCTCAGCTTGGGTGCCCAGGCAAGCAGACCAAACGAGTCGATTAATTAGTCAGCCAATCCATTCAATTGGAATGACTCACATTGCCAAAAAAAAAGGCTTAACTCAATGTTCAGCAAGAGCACTCAGATAATCTCAGGGTTGTCAGCTTCTCAAGAACATCAAAGGACCATCATGCCTTAGTGATACAGGTTCTTATAAATGTACAGGGGCCAAATTATTCACAAATGCAAAAAAAAAGTATTGCCACACTCATCTTATAAAATTGTTCTATAAATAGCTCTATTGATATCTTATAATCCAGAATCTTCAGTGGAGTTTTGGCCAGTAAACAAAGGGATGTATTCTTGGCAAAACATGTTTGATTCTTCTGCAGCTCTAAATTTAGGGCACCCGGATCCTTTTCCTCAGTTCTTCTGTTTGAAGCAGTAAGCGAAGGAAATGTTTCCAGCGGGCGTCGCAGCGAGAGGTGAAGGGAAACGTGCCCCCAAGCCCATAGACATGAGGGAAATTTTTGCTTTCCTCTCACTGCGGGAGTGGTAGGGTCCGCTGAGGTATACGCAAACTTGAATGGCGTTCCAGTTGACGGACACAGGATCATACCAAAGTCTCTGGAGAATGGGGGGGGGGAAAGGAGGGTGTGAGCAGAGCCGTTCATAGTGCTCTCTTGCAGGCTGCACACACACAGGCCAAAGTCAGCGCCCCTCACGGCAACCCTATAGCCGTCGGTGTTAACAGCCTCAGACAGCCAGGCCACTTCGGAGCCAGCAAAACTTTTAAAAATGAAAACAAGAAATGGAACTACCTGCTAGATGAACATTTGTCTGTGTGTTTTATGGATGAAGACCAGAGCAGAGACTGGTTGGATCCGGCCCTCACCTCATCAGTTTAACAACAGCATGTAAATGTCAAAGGCGCTTTGTCTCATAATCATTTAATAGCAGTAAGCTGGGCTTTGAGGACTGACTCGGCGTTTGGCGACCAGTAGGGGGCGCCGGAACAAAATGACGGAATTATCCAGGAGTTTTGTTTTTTAGTTCCATCATACATTGAATATAATCTTACAGTATGAAAAGCTGCTCTATTTTTCAGGGATTTATTTTCAACAGCAATACTGACCCAATGTTCCAGGACGTTATCATCAGTTTATTCCTACTGATACTGAAAAATTTGCCCGTGATACGTGACATTCGGTAAAAAGCAGTGGAATAAAACAACAGACACCCATTTTAAGGCATAAAATATATTTTTAAGCATTGTGGTTATCATGCGGTTGCTCAATCTAAGATGTTAAGTCCCTGAAGTCTTTGCTAATGCTGTTTATAGCCATATTTGATGCAAATCATTCATACTGATTTAAATTAAGGTAATGAAAAGCAGTCACCGAAAATCCTGTGGGTCTGCTTTCTATAGTGTTAATTAACACCCTTTTAATTTCTTAAGGTGAATTTCCCTTCATAACCTAAGAAGCAACACACAACGCTGTCTTCATGATACAGGATGCATGGAGATAACAGCTTCCCTCTCTGTCGCCCGCTAAACTATGCATCCCCCACTGAGCGGCTTCAAGGCCATTGTTGCTGAAAGGGGGGGGGGGGGGCTTGGGTATCAGAATGTAGGTTTAAGGTCAGCAGGGCAACATTCACCAGGTAACGTGCCTCACACCACAGGGCAAGGACTGTGATCGCACATCTGTGAAAGTCGTGCAAGGAGCATGAATGTAGACGAGTCTCACAGGAAACAAAAAAGTACAGCTCTGAGTTACCCTGATGGTCAGAGATCCTGACCAGTGACTCCACTTTGTGCCCCTTGTTTCCTGGGACGGGCCACTGGCTCATTGTAACGCTACACTGGACAAGCGATATGGGAAACGGGTGGATGCAGCATTACTTGCCCTGCCGCACTATACCATTGGTATTAATGTTTAGAAACAATATACATGTTTTCTCACCACAATCATTACTCATCCTTACTCTCGCTGCTCTGTCATACTTAGTAAAGCCATTAACTGCTCTCCAAGGGCGCAGACTTCGAGCCTTAGAGTTTGGCCCTGAACAGCATCGATTTTGTATTTCCAGCAGATATTCAGGAAGTCAATTAACGAAAGCAGATTCCTCCCGATGTCCTGTAAGACACAGCCAGTACGGCTGCATGCCCGCTGTACCTGTGATTCAGTTTACGGGCTATTAACGCGCCTAAGTGTGTCTTACCTGACATCTAAATAAATGTAAAACACAGCGACGGTGATTACTGGGGTTGGAGACAATGGGCCAGGTAAATAATGAACCTGGACAAAAAGTCTAGGATCAAAACCATAAAGCCCACTAAGGTGGAACATCTTTAATCAGTGTCTGGGGCAGGGCAAACAGCGCTAACAACGACCAGGTGACCCCAGCAACTATGATATCAACAGGATGCTTACATCTGTGACTAAAGTATGAAAACCAGGCATATTTTGCATGTAATTATTGTACATGTGACTCTATCTTTCTATTTTGTACTTTCAGCGAACCCAGAGCAGCAAACGGTTGTCACGCGGTTCAAACAGATTTTCAGGGCTGAAAAACTTTTTTTTCTTTTCTTTTTATCCATTGCTAGTCGAAAATCTCGTAACTCCATCATTAAGTAGGGGAATATAGAAAAAAGAAAAAAGGTACAATTAGTTGAATAATCGTTACTCATATAAACACAAACGGGCCATTTGTCACGATGTCTAACTTGTAACGCAGCCTGATCTTTTTAAAAATCCCAACCCTTTTTTCACCGCATATAGTCCAAAGGTCATAAACTGGCACTTGGTTGTTAAAGCCAATTGCATCATATTCGGTCTCAGGTATTTTCTTCTAAACCAGTCACGGTTAGTCACAGTCTTTCGATTTTGCAAGTCAGAAAGTGATGTGTTCGATGTTCATTGACGACTTTGTTCCATACGTTAGATATGGCCCGCAGGGCACCAACACCCTGCGATGGGACATCAAATGTTGAGAAACGATGTTAAAAATAAAGCAGCTGCGGTCTGTCAATTGATGCTGAGTATATGTCAGGTAGTTTCCCGTTTTGAAGGGGGCACTGCGCGGGTTTCGCTGCGCTTTTGCTCGGGACAGCAGGCGGAGCAGCGAGACGCTCCCATGCTTCGCTTTAACATTCAAAGCGCTTCGGGGAGGAGCTTCGGAAATACATTCCGAGTCGAAATTTAAGTGTACACAGTTGGACAACTTTAGTTATAGTCTTACATTTATGCCTGAGCGTTTTAACATGAGAGGAAAGGGCAGCCCGTCCCTCTTTATACTTCTGCAAACTTTTGTCGATCCTCGGGATTTTATTTTGAATTTCTGAAGGCTGCATCTTCTGTCTAAATGAATATAAGGGCGCATGGTATTTCTGAGGTCTAAAAACAAAGGCAGATCTCTGGATTAGCGTTATTTTTTTGTTCCCCTCTAAGAAGAAATGGAAACGGGAATGTCTTAAATGGACAAAAATACGTATTTATCCCTGATGTCTTAGTGCCGCACAACATTAACACATATGTTTCTGCTGGATGTTTTGCATACTGTAACCTTACTGGATTAAATAAATAAGAAGGATGGATAATTTCTTTACTGTGGTAAGTTAAGTCGACTTGATAATAAAGTTAAAACACGGTTTCTAACTTTAATGAATTCATTGTGATATTCAGGTGCGGCGTCAATTTGACCGGTATCATTTCTAACTGGGTTAAATGAAGCAGCGTTAAGAAGAGATTTCCCTCCGTTTTGATTTTCATTGCATTTAATTTTCACTCTACTCCTCATCGGCTCCGATCTTTATTTGTGATGAGGGTTTCAATGTTCAACAGTTGGGAAAGCGGAGAGAAAGACCTGTTCCATAGTAGGAAGATTAGCTGTGAGTTTCCATGTGAAGCCCGACAGAGGCAAGCTCTATTGGAAGCCTGCCCAGAGTAACTGTGGTTTTTGGTATTTCCTTTAGGTTAAGTTTTTTTTTTCTCTCCCTCCCTCTCTTTTCATGTCGCAGCCAAGAGGTAAAGCTATTAATAGAAACTAAAGAAACATGCTCCAAACTACTTTTGCACACAAGAAAATGGAAATTGTACACCAGGACTAAGCATAACTGGATGCAATGTGCAGTGCCAATGCCCAGTTAAACATTAATTAGTGCATGCTTGTTTTGTAGTTCGGTTTTCATAAACATCCATAAGTTAAAATAAAAATATGCGTCTTTGCGTTATGCACGTGACTGCAGCAAGATCTTGAAATGCGTTAAAGAAGTTTATTTACAAAAATGCAGAAAACAGCGTGCAGAGGCGATTCTGTGAATGTCACGACCGGAAAACTTTAATTACACTAAGTGAACAATATCCTGATGACTTTGTAAAGGGCGAATCAGACGCAGACGTCAGTGACGTCGGGCGAGGTGGCGAAATGCGACATCGGTGTGTAGACACAGGATCGCACCTTTTCCCGGACGGCGTCGTTGCGGAATCGGTGCGCTGTGATGCCAGGTTTAACTATTTCCCGGCGGACTCGCGGAGTGTAACAAAAAAACATGATTTAATTTGTGAAATCGCTGAAAACAACTGCAGGGGGGACGTGTAAGACGCAGAATGCCTCTCCGGCACGCAAGCTGTTAGAATAAATAGCCGATAGGTCTTTCAGCCAAAAGTGCAGGGCCTGCACAATAGTCTCAAATATCAGTCTGCTGAGCTCCCTGCAAACAAAGAGCCAGTCTTTAAGGAAAAGGCCACTTGATGAGGAAACGAACTGCTGCAAGGGCAGATAGGGGTGTACATTATACGGTAGCTGAATAATAAAAAAAACGTCCATGTTAAGTCGAGCTGCAAGTTATGTTTAAGGTCTTCTGCATTGACACCAAATACCAAACAAGTTAACAGCTGTTAGGTTAAATTCTACCAGAAGCACTTAAATAAAGAGGGGGAAATGCTGTTTTGAAACATTGTGATTATTTCTGATGCTCTAGATAAGAACAGAGACGAGTATTTCATCCGGGTGTTCATAGATTTATATAGTACAGGCCCATATCACTGATATGACATTTAATTGGCTGCCCACTATTGACTCTGTGGGTCGAACAAGTTCCTGTTTGTTAGGGCTTGTGTTCATTTAAATTACCGTGCAGGTTTGCCATTGGCTCCTGAAGGTGGACTTTGCGTTCCCTCCTATTAGGAAGTAAGTACCTGCTGCAGCTAATTACAATAAACGGTCCTGCGACCGCAAGGACTGAGTGTGCACTTTGCTGGTGGACATTTACCGCCCATACAGCATCTCCGCAGCGTTTAGCCTGAGCTCGTAAAAATTCAGATGGCATTCAGAGCTTGGGAAGGCAGTTTGTTATATGGAGTCTCATTACTGTAGGAAAGTGTTGAGGGGGCTCGTTGGTGTTGCCCCCTCTGGGCGCTGCCGTCTCACTGATGAAGGGTCTTACGAGGTTTGTGAAATTCCACAGCAGCCCGTGGGGGCTGGGCATGGCCGAGGGCCGCGTCCTGCCCGGACCGGAACGCCGGCAAGGTACGGCAAGCCCAGGTGCCATGTAAGTCATTGTGAAGCCTGGGTTTTTATAGCGGTGTGCCTGCCCCTGGCTCCGGCGAGACAGCGACTGAGGACTTTGAACAGTTTCTTTCTGCTCCTTCCCAGAATTCCTCTGCACTGGGAACCTGCCGAAACAAGTTTTTTTTTAAATGGTGATTGCTGATCATTGCTGGTTCATTGGCAAAGACAGGGGGGGATGTGGACTGATCGCAAGCCGGATTCTCACTGCATAAATATGGATTTGCGTGAAATCGGTCCGGCTATTTGCGTTGGGTTAATGATCCTGAGGCATTAGGTCACGCTGATCAGGTCGTGTTCATTGGTGGAGCACTCCCTCAGTAAGCATGTTTCCTGCAAATCGAATACGCCACACAGTTGACCTCTCTGTGCGAAAGTTTCACTTCTTTAGGGTGACCTCCTTTGTCGAGAGAATAAGACCACCTCAGAGAGCCGGAGATTTTCCCCTAAGGAAGCGAAAGATGCTTCTGAAGCCCGATACCGCTAAAAGTGTCTGTGCACACTGGAGACGGCGTCTTCGGATGGATCAGTTTACTCTTCGTTTTGTCACTGCTGTTTTAACTGTATTTGTTTACACTGTGCAGCTAGTTGAGCTGCTATCGGGTTGCATTTACGGAAATGCATCTCTTTTTAAAGCGTAGTAAGCTGATGAAGTCCCATTAAAAAGTTGCCTTTTCTAGGGTTCAACATAAATCCCAGAGCAGATACTCCATCCTGGTCCTGAGCTGCTGTTATCCTCCCTTTGCCACCGTAGGCTATGACACATAACACCTTTTACAGGAGCTTTGCATAACAGTGTTTTTTCTGGCAGAATTTGATTTGTATTTTATGTACTATAATGGTCATTTGGTTGCATAGCCAATAGGTTTACATAAACAGGCTTCTATGCCTCGTGGTTTTTAGGTCCTCGGCCAGCAGGGTATTAGATTTAAAAGGCTCCCTTAATATTTCAGCTGTTTGAGCAGCATTAAAGCCAGCTTATGGTTTGTATGGTGATCTGTATCCCAAGCAGAAGAACGGGCATGGACCAAAGCCTGTGGATCTGCAGGGGTCTGCTCTGCGCCGCTGATTACCGGGGTGGGGGGGGGGGGGGGTCTCTGGGCTTCTCTCCCCCAGCCATATCTTTTTATGAGCACATGAGGCAAGAAGCCCAGGAACTTTCCCTCGCCTTTGAGAGTGATCCAGAAACACAAAATCAGTGCTTTAAAGACTTTCTCCAGATGCTTTTCCTTCATCCTGTAGCTAAAAATGGCCCCACTTCCTGTTCGGCAGGGATCAGTCGTAGGTGTTCAGTAGTATTTTTAGCCGTAGCCCTGTCTGTTTTATGAATGGCCGTGGATTGATATGGAGACAAGGCCGGGTGTTTGCGTAGTGGTGAGGTCAGTGTGTGGGTGCTTAACCGAGATCTTGGGTGGCTGTCAAAGTCATCTCCACCCCCCCCCCTCACTCTCTTGGACCCCCATAGTCTAAAGTAAACATGGGGGTGTGGATGCGTCGTGCTGTTTATGAGGAATCACCTTGCCGCTTCTGCCCTCTCTTGTCACCTGGGGTGGCTTCTGGCAGATTAGGGATGAAAGTGAGATCCTGCAGAGAGGAGGGTGTCAGCACTTTGCCAACAGTAGCCCACCTTCACGAAAAAAAAAATGTACATATGCACACATCTGCTGTTTCGAACCCCAGGGGGTCGACGGCAGCAGAACTGGGCGCCCACCAGTGCCCATCTGTGCCAATGGCCGCCCAGCTCCGTAATGGTCCTGTCACGTCGAGATGGCCTGTTTACCCTCCGCTAAAAGCTCTGCAGTCATTTCAACGGCCGTCGTGAGAGGGGGTATTTAATATGTGTCCATTAGGAGTCTGTTTGATCTGGGAGGACTTGAGGTAGCTGGGTGCTCCTGAGGAGTTTGTGTAACGGTTTCTGTGTCACATCTTGCTGGGTTTGGACACCATGTGCTGTGTTTCTCAGTACCAAGAACACAAAGATCGCACTTGTGGTTTTGGCAAGACCGGTCTTGCTAACTTGCCTCCCAAGATTGAACTTAGGCTGCAGTGAATCATGGGATTGGTCTCGTTCGGCGAGGAAATTTGTGGCAGGGCAAGACCAACAACTGGGCATTTACCCAGTACTCTGTACTTCTGTTCTTAGTATTGGAACTGGTCTTCGGCGATGGAATATGACATAAAACAGATATGCGAGGACACAAGTACAGATAGAGAAACAGCCAAGGTTCCAGAGTACATTCCGGTTCATACTGCCACAGGCTGCTTGACCTTCTGTTTATAAAAATAACTTGTATTTTGGATAAACCCTCTTTTAGGGAAAAATTGATGCTGCCTGTTTTAGTTTGGTGTAACTTTGTTAAACTGATGCATGACTGGCTTGGATGTCTGTTCCTGCCGTGTGAGCTGCCCAGATGTGTCTCTGATGGACTGGGGTAAGAATGCTGGTCTTGAAATGCACTGCAGTAACGTCGCTACGTTTTCATTCTCCCGTCTTTGTTTAATGTAGCGCGATGCCTCGACTCTGCATTTTCAAAATCTGATAATAAGCCACAATCGAGACGATAAATCAAATTTTTCTTGGGTCTAGGGATCTAGAGTATTAGTTTCTAAACAGGCGAATACTTCAGAGTATTGTGTATCCCTACACCCATCCATCTTCCATAGCTACTGATCTGGTACAAGGTCACAGTGTGCCGGGAACCTGTTCGCGGCTGGGATCAATGCCTGCTTGTGGTTGGGTACATAGTCAGCCACTATGGGTAATTCAGGGACACAGGCTGAACTGCATGTCTTTGGACTGCAGGATGAAACCCATGGATGATGCAAGCCCCTACATCATATTATTGACAAATTAGACGGCAGTTTTTTCAGATTTAGGTCAGCGCAGCATGATGCAATGGCTGAATCTGACCGGTTTACAGATAGGCGGTGGCCGTGGCTGTAGCCCAGTGGCCGAAACTCAACTGGGTCACGTCCAAAGAGTCGATTCTTTCCCATCGTTGTCTGAAATGATGTCGAGAGAATGTTCCGGAGAGGGTGTGTTGGAAGGCCGGGCCGCGATCGTCGGGTCCCACGGTGCGCTTGTGTCCCAGCACGTGCAGACTTTTATGGTGCGATGACGTCTTGCTTTCAAGCAGACTTTACCCGACGATGTCTGGCGCTTGATAATTGTTGTGAAATTAATATCATGGGGCCCCTGTTCATTCTAACCAACATCCTACGTCACCATTTAGCTTAAAATCAAGACTATTTTCCAAAATGTTTTTGGAATTTGTGAGCTTTGGGACACAGACTTTAACAAATCAATATGAAAGAAACCTAATCCATTTTGTATTTGACTTTGAATTTTAGATGATGTCGTTTTGGCTATAACCAGAAATTTTCTTTACTGGCCCTGGAAGAGGAACTTTTTTCGTCAGTTAAAATGAAGTCGTGACAAAAAGGGAAGGGAGAGATTTGTTGTCTCCCTCTCGTTAAACACGATGTCAGGCTGTAATTAATGCCCTTTTTAACGTGTGAAGTTCTTACACCCCAGGAGCGTAAGATGACACTTCTTAACGTTTTCATGTTTGCGTTGTAGCTTTCACAAGCTCGTACTTGTAAACAGGCCTCGTCAAACACGCCCCATGGAGGTGTGTTGCTACTGGGACAGCGCCCAGCTTCTCCTACCCCTCAGAGCTCACGCACAACCACTCCCCTGGTGTATTGTTTATGGTGGGGGGGGGGGCACCGGTTAGTCGGGGGGTGAGTCCGGGAAGGTAGGAAGTGCTTGTTTACATTTGGTGTGGCTCTGTAAGCTCTTGCCCATGGAAACCCCTGCCCCCCCCCCCCTTAGCCTTGGCTGACCCCCTACACAGCTGGACAGCACATGTCTGCCAACGTGCCATTGGGGGGGGGCAATGGAGACGTTTCTGAAAAGTAGGTCAGGTGATGTTAGCAGACGGCACCACCCCCCCCCACCCAGGTAAAATGCAGGCCTGGAAATGAAGACTCTGCCACTGATGCTTCCCAGAGCAGGATCTTCTTGAAACTTCTAACTTAGTTTGTCTCAGGCTGGATGCAGTAACATTCTTGCAAGCTGATCTTTACTTTGGGCTCTGATATTGCATCTTACAGCAGTGTTTCCCAATCCGGTCCTCGGGGACCCACAGACAGTCCGTGTTTTTGCCCCCACCTAGTTCCCCCGTAGTTCCCCGAATTGCCGCAGTTACTGAGCACTTATGATGAATGCACAGTATGCAAATGAGTGGGTGTGGTTTCAGTCATATGGTAGTGGGCGGGGTTATCTCTAGTATGGCATCAGTGAAGGTGGGGCTTGTGGTCAGTTTGAGTTGTCTTCAGCAGTCATGCCCCCCCTCACCGCCTCAGCCTGGCATAATTACTTGGCCAAACCGGTTCTCCCTCAGGCCGCTGCACGTCGGCGCACGTGAATCGTCGTCTCACGATGTCGCCGTTACCCAAGAGACACCCGGTGTCCTTGCCAGCTGAAACAGGTTCTGATCTAAGTGGACGTGAGCTTAGAGCCCACAGCCAGTCCGCTACCTTCTCCAGATCAGCACCCTGCAGACCTTATTTTACTCCTTACTGGTAATTACGAAGCTCTTACCCGGCTCAGGCTTGGGTACATCTATCTACATCTGCTCCTTCCTTCCTCTCTCCACATGCATTTCCATGTCACAGTGTAGCCTGCTGTGTGTGGTTTCAGAGACTATTAGATGAACGACTGCATCTTTGACCTTGCAGTAGACAGGTATCCCGCCCAGGGTGCATTCCAGTTTTGTGTTCTTTGCTGGTTGGGATTGCTCCCCCCCCCCTCCCCCTCCCAGGATAGGAATTTACAAGATATATGCATGGATGGATGGATGGTCTCGGATCGGAAAGCCGATGGCTCTCCACGTTATCTGTGACGCCGTTTCACGCTTCCAAACAATCAGCCACCCCGAAATGACCAGCTATGGAAAACGAGCACTTCTTGTTGTTTATCCTGTATTTGGGCCATTGTGCTTTGTGCTCAGTCCCCAGCGTTCATCCAAGGTGGCCTCTTCCGCTCTTCACCAAATAGGGCACTCCGATTTTCTGTCAGCAGCCTGACCCCTTCATATGTCGACCTCCGATAAAAGCCGTACGATTATCCCGTCCTGGAAGCGATTTTCCTGAAGTGTTTACAGACTGAATTCATATACAAACTGCACCCGAGCATTCGCTGCTTGGAGAAGTTTTACGTTTATTTAAGATTTATTTTACAGCTTCTTTCTGAGGAGAAAGGAGCCAGGAAAGGTGGATTTTAGCCGTGCAGGGCCATGAAGGTCATCACCAGTGAAGCGGCTTTACCTTTTTGTCCTCGTTTGAAACAAACATCTGTAATGTCTGTCTGCTTAGTGCCTGTGTGGTAAAAAATCAAACAAAACAAAATTACCCAGATTACATCCTTTTAACAAAGGTGGGCTGTTTTTCAAGCTGTTCCCCTGTCTAATGACTCAAACTAAAGTCTAAATTACCTTATATTTTTCAGCCTGGGCCACGGTTTGATGTAGGAAAGAGGTAAAGATACACATATTGTCAAATGATCCATTGACTGACACATCTGCTGCCCTCTGATTGGTCGAGACGACATTGAGTGAACATGTGTTCTGAAGATCAGCTTTTGATTGGTTCTCCCAGGGGTGGCTGATCCTGTATAAATATCAGGCTTTCCTGCTCCAAAACCGAACACTCCGGACACACGCTGGAGGTCCAGAGAGGTGGAGCAGGTCAGCCTGAGAGCTGGGCTCGCCCGGGATGAGGTCAGGTGACGGTCCATGAAAGCTCACGGACAAGGGCGGGGGGAAATACCCCTGGGCATGTCCACAGTGTTAATTAAAGGTCAACGCACAGAGCGGAGGCGGGGTTTAGGGCAAGATGACGTCAGTAGCAGACAGGTGCTACTCGCCTGGCTTTCTGCCTTCCATGAAACAAAATCTCTCACCAAGGTGGAAATTACACCTCGACTCCTATACCAGCGTGAGCCAGCCTGGCTAGCCGTGTCCCTGCAGCCAGCGGAGATCAGACCCGCCTTAGGATACTCATCAATGGTCCACATTTTTGTTAAACAGTGAAAACGCTGATTACAGTTTTTAAATCATTTCCCATCTGTCTTTCTCCCCCCCCCCGCCAAAACTCATTTTACAGATGTGCATAGGGGGAGTTAAATATGGGGGGTGCAGAGCTCGTGCCGTTCCAGTCGGATTTAGGAGGAAGAGTTCGTCATTCCCTCGTCCTGTTGCTACAGTTTGGCCCAAACGCGGTTCCCACAACAGATTCCCACCCATAGTAGTAAAAGCTGCTCAGTATACACCCTGCAGCTGTTGAGGGTCATAACATCGAGGACTCCAGGAATGTCCTGGCGGACAGCAGCCGGGCTTACGGGCGAATGGTACCGGTCAGACGGGCACCCGGGCATCACCTGGGGTCCCCCGCCACACGTTACCAACGGCACATGGGCACAGCTCAGAGTGATACGACACGCTGATTAAAAAATAAACAGGGTGGGTTTGTTCACAGCTGGCCTGGGGGGGGGGGGTGTATCTCCTGTCATTGAGCTTTTCTGTTGGCCCCGAGGGACTGAAAGCTGTTCCTCCCCCCGCCGGCTGACAGGTGGTTATCGCCGCTCGTGTTAAGGCTGACTCTCCGCTTAACGAGGGCAGCAATAAAGTGATACAGCGTCAATGTGAGATCGAGAAGATTATCTTCTCCAGAAAAGGCTAGTAGCTTATGCCTGGAAAAGGGGAACTTGTTTATATCCAGTAGACTCTGCTCCCCCCTCCACGCCACGTGTGTGTTTTCGTGGTTGGTAGGGGTCTGTTTTGGACAGCTGCCAATCAGAATCTGGCCCAGAATTCAGCTGTGGTCGTCTTTTCAAAGGTCGTCTCGTGATTCAATGCTCCGTGGTCTGAGAGCGCCCACGCCACGGCCGGCCTGCCGCGTCGTTAACCAGCCGCAGATGCCCTTAAAGGGGGCCCCTGGCATCCCCTAACTGATGGGCGTGACCTTAAAGAGTTAATCATAGCGTGTTACTATGACACACCACTCCAAAATAAAAGGGGGACTTTTTGAGGCATGCTTGGGGTGCATGATGCAGGATCTAAGTATATCTGGGTTACAGAATTAAAGTCGGTCAAAACTTGCTAGAGTGATTGTGTGTGTTTTTTTTTTTTCCAAAACGGAGGGGGTGGAGCCATTCCGAATGGAGGCCTTATCTGTCAGACCTGGATTAATAACGAGAGGTTAAATGTTTAAAGTGTTATCTCGTGATTTGTTGTCCTTATTCAGTCGCCTTTGGATCTGTCCTTCAACTTCTGCGAGAGATGGAATGTGATTTTATTGGCGGCCATGTTTCTTCACACTTTCGATGGCAAATCCGGCGATCTCGACTTCAGGTCACCTGCTCACACCTGCCACAAGTCTTTCCCGGATCGTCTTCGGTTTTGGGTTGGTTCCAATTGTATGGTGACAGGAATGATGAACGAGAGGGGAAATGTAGAGTTCAGACCTCCTGCCGGCCTGTAGATCTCTGGTTTCCCATGAAGCCAATCCATTCTGCAGTGTTTACCGTTGGACGTGGGGTATGAATCACTTCCGTATGAGAGCATGAGTTTACTGGAGAAGGGAATCAGTCAGGCTCAGACTATCTTGGGTTTTACCTCTGATTGAATTTGCCAGTGATTTCTAATACCTTGTTTGGCCTGGTTCTCGCTTGGTGCCTTGTGAGAACCTGTCCGTGTTTCCACCAGTTTCAAAAATGAACGTAAGTAGAAATGAGAGATAAGTAATGGTTCATATGAATTCTGATTTTTTGGATTCCAGTTGGATTCTTGATCTGTTTCATTTTTATCAGCTGCCAAGCCAAAAAAAAACAGCGCTCAAGGCTTTTCAGGGTATGACTGTTCCTATCGTCTGTATCCCCTTTCGTCAACGTAAAGGCTGCCCTGTCTGTGTCTAAGTTTATTCTCACTCGCTGTTTTCCCGCCGTCCTTTTAAGGATCGCGCAATAAAAGCGTCTGCTAAAAATTTTGCCGTACGCCTCATGATCTCTTCGCCACTCACACACCAAAATTTCATTTAATCGACCTGCGACATATTTATACTTTATTAATAAATCTGGCCAGCAGATCGATCTTTCATTTTACACAGCATAAGAAAACTTAAGATAACTTGTAACGTTATTCCGCTAATAAGCTGGCTAGCTGTTTCACTGCAGGCCCCGACGATATTAGAGTAATCAGTTATGGATTGAATTCTCCGGGTACACGGATGATTTGGACACTATAGCCCGTCCCAGTTTCGCTGATGTTACGGTGCCGAATTCTTTTCTGTGGTACTGTGCTGGAGCCATTTTTTCTGGCCCAGGGTCATTTTTTTGCAGTGAAAACGCACGGAACCAGTTCCAGACTGGGAAAAAGCCCGGCACCAGATCTGACACAGTGTTGGTGGAAACGAGGCATAAGCAACCTGAAAAGCAGGCGTGCTGTGAAGGGGGGGGGACATTAGGACGATTCTTAGGGCCCCTGAGTATTCAGAAGCTAATTGGATTGGTCTGGGTTGAGGGGCCATTATAACATGCTTTATATTAGCCCCCCTGCTGGAGAATCCATTGCTGTGACCTGGTAATGGACTGAGGCAAATTGCTCTTGACTTCTCTCCTTATGTGTTTCTCCCTTCTGTTGGTGTATATTTCAGTAACCTTTACCTGTCCGTGTGCATCTTATATAAGAAATAAGCGTGTTGCTGCGAATGTCACAAGCGGACAGTGATTCAGTTATTTTCTCTATGGCTGTCAGGACATACAATCCCCAAAACTTATTTGCTCAGCCAGTGTGAACTAAACCTTATTGATTTTGACTGGAGTCCCTGAGGACTCTGGTGGATTTTGCACATTGTATATTTATGATATATCTGTGTGTTTGTGTGATTTACATGCCATGTTTTCCCAAAATCTTGGCTGAGTCGGCATTTGCTGCTGGTTCACGTGGCCCAACAATGGGGTCATTTTTACCCCGTGTGTCTGGTTTTGCCCCTCGTCACACTGATCCGACTGCTCCGAGGCATTCCTGCCCCCTTTGTCTGCATGCCCCCCCCCCCCATTCCATGACTCCACACAGTGTGGGGTCTGTTTTCTGAGCGGGGCCAAGCCGCAGACAAGCCTTTGGTGTTTTGGAGATGGACACGGTCCTTGGGGCCTGGCCACTTAGGTCACCATGAAAGACCCCCCCCCCAGGGTCTGTGGTTTCTGATTGCCCTTTTGAGGAGCCCCATTACGGTCGTCCAAAAGCGCCACGCTCCCAGTTCTGTTTGACGCTGCTTTCAGATAGCCCAGCTTAGCTTCCGGTCTTGGTCTCGTTTGACGACGTCTGGAAGCGTCTCTCACTACTGCCCCAGTGACGCCCCCTGCTGGTACCAGTGTGTCACAGGTACACGTGCTCTTACACAGTCCCTGGGCCTATATTAAAGGCGTATTAAATTATTACAGGCAATTAGCATATAGCTTTTTTGTTTATGAGTTTATTGCAGAGTCACAGGCGCCTGCCAAGTTACGAATTAGGGCAGACCTTGCCGTCATGAGCTTTTCATTCGCGTTTGTATCTAATTAGAGAAAAGCTGGGGGGGGGGGGGGCGCCTGGTGCTTTGTGGGTCTGGATTCTGCACCGTGTTTATGTGCAGTTTGCATGTTCTCTGCTCATTTTTACAGTTTTTCCTCCCGCAGCCGAAACACATGTAGCTTTGCTTAATCCCGTCAGAGGCCTTATGTGGCAATAGATTCGTGAGTTTGTGGAGGGGAGCGCTTGAAGTTTTACTGTTATTTGTGTCTGTTTATAACTGTAAATTGTGGCGTACGGATACCCTACCATATAAATGCTTTTGCCTCCCTTAGTTTGAAGTACTGGCACCTCAAACACTGCTATGCTGCCCAATGAGAGACGGCCTCACATCCACCTTAACCAATTAGATTCGTCGCTATCCTCCCCACAGTTTAATCGCTCGGTAACATGACGAAGTTATGGATCTTGTCCCCTCAGCTCCTTTGTGGAGTTAAGAAGGTTTATTTTCAGACAAGCGAGCCCTCCCTCAGTCTGAGTCAGACTCTAGGCTGTCACCGCGGATCACTGAAGCGCTTCTGTCCACTGGATTGTCGGCATTAAATGTTGCAGTCACTGGAACTAGTCCTCCGCCTCACACTGCAAAGTTAAACTGCAGTTTACCTTATCAGTGGTCGATAGGAGACTGTAATGTTACCTTTACAGCTATAAGACAGCGTTAGCTTTATGCTGAATGAGTTGACAGTGTGGTTTTCTGAACTGGACAGCGCTATAAATCAACCGTATAAGTTATCTAAGCCTATGAATTTTATTTTGTATATCATGTGCATCTATGTGCGTACGGGTCTGGGTTTTAGTCAACCCTATAGTCTATATTCAAATCAGAAAAAGCAAAGGAAAAAGGTCACTGGTGAAAATGCAGGCCGCCTGTTTCAGTCTGTAACAGTACATCATTAATTTACAATCCATGACTGCAACCGTTTAAAAGTGACAATGTTCACCTGAAGTTTAAACAGGTGACATACTCCAGACTCCATTCAAGTAGTGCTAAGAGCAAACTTAGGCTCTCGGTTGGGCTTAGAATAAGCCTGAGTATGTGTGTTATAAACAAGCTTTTTGAGTGCTCTAGCATATCAGCGGTACTGAGGGTCTGTGTCTGGATATACGTGTCTCTGCTCTGGCTTCTTCTGTAGATCATCCTCACTCTCAGCACCGCAGGAATGTTTCGGGGCAGGCCAGCTAGAGGCCTAAAACTACTTCATTGGTACTTTTTAGTGCCGTGGGCCTGAGTATCTCTCCGTGTTATGGGGGTCACAGGAAATGCTGTTGGTTGGAAGAAAGCAAAAAAGGCGTAATAAAAATTAACGCTCAGCACAGTGCGGCTCACATGCTGCCGTTGGCCTGCCTGCTTTTGTGTCCGGATGTGAACGCAGGGCTGGTTCACCGGAACCGTCTCGGTTCCGCCCAAGCGGGAGCATCGTTTGCCTCTGTTGGGCAACAGCCTGTTTCTCATCAAGGGACGGTACCGGATCGCGGTCAACTGCAGGCTTCCGGATGTTGTCCCAAACGGGCCGCACCGCGCATTCATTGGCTCCGATTTCTCTTTCATAGACATTCTCTTTTCCCCACATTTGGTTTTTCTTCTTTTTCCCCTCCTGCTTTTTTTTTTTTTTGTTTCTGCGGAGGAATATTTTCAGAATGAAGCCTCTCTGCGCAGCTGTGGTTCCGGGCTTGGACGTGTGTAAACTAGGCCTTCAGGGACTCGCTGGCTTGTAATTTCCCTCTCAAAACCAGATTCATTAGGGTTCTCGCACGACGAGCAGACACAGCCTCCTGACAGATCAGCGCCGTTAATGTGTAAGAAAACACAAAAGAGAGCAAACGTAAAGAACGAGGCAAGCGCTAAGGTCCGTTAGCATCCTGCATGCTACCGGTTGCAGCCTGTGTGTATTAACCCTCTTATCCTGAAGCCGGATAGGCTTAATTGAAAATGCTTGTTTAGTTTTCCTAATGTACATCTCCCTCTGGATCCAAACGGATTACGGGATTGGTTGGTGGGGGGACGGACTGTTGGTCCTTCTCCCACAAAAGTCAATGATTAAACAGCTTAATCTACCCGAACACTGCTGGACATCTGTGTCTAAACAGCAGGGGTGCAGCAACTAATGGATTTCTGTTTGGACTCTCTGATACATGGGGGGCCTGTGTTATTTTGCTTTTACAGTGTGTGTGGGGGGGGGGGGACCGGAGGGATAATATTATTTTCTTGGTGAGTCTGTGATATCGACAGGCTGCCATTTGCAGTGACCGCATAGTCTTCCAGCGCACTGTGGGTGCTGAAAGTGCACGGCCTCTGCAGGCAGGCTGAGGTAAATCCGTTCAGCTTAGATGCTCCTCAGGAACATGGAAAGTAGATGGGTTCTGACCCGGTGGAAAGAAGGCTGGTGGAGACTGTGGGCCCTGTGAAAGTATATCATACTGGTTGTCAAAGCCAAACCAATCTAATTATGCTCCAGATCTTTCCAGAAATGGTCCAGAACCCTCAGTAGCCTGACTCACGTCATGTTTACGCTGCAGAAAAACAGAATTTAGCATATTTTTTTCCTTTCAATATTTTTGAGCGTTGAGGTTGTATTTTTTGGACCGAAAGGACATGGAAAGTTGTGTTTTGTGGGGCACTTTTTCGAAGGCGTGAAAGACCGACATTTATTGACGCTTTGTGAAAGGCAGGATGTCCTGTCTGTTGGAAGGGACACTAATAAACAGGAAGGACGGTCTGGTAAAGAGCCACTGATTGACTTCAGTTCGCTGGCATCTTGCTCTGCTGTGGAGCTCAACCCCCTCACCCCCCTCAGCTAAAATCATTCACTCCTCTGATGATTTTAAAATGGAAGGAAGGGTTACAATGTACGCTTGCTCTTTGGGATTCGAACCCACAACCTTCATGTCGTTAGCACAATGCCAGCCTTGTTGTGCTCTGGTAATAGCATGTTAGGTACGTTACCCCAGGTGAGACTCAAACTCACAAGCCCAGCATAGGTCCTGCCGTAAACGTAGCGCCCTCTGGCCAATTGCACCACAGGAGAGAGCTAAGATGGAGTGTTACGGACTCCCCCTTTCGGCATGCGGCGGTCACACTCCAGTGTGAATGCTGTCGCCCCTTCAGTGAGCAGTTTGTTCCCCGTGAGCGAGCGCAGTGAGCCAGCTGCACACTGGGGCCGCTGGAGGACACAGACTCCCTTGTTGGGGGCAGGAAGTGAGGATTTACAGCTGAAGGCAGCTGGTGGTTTGTGTACCGTAAGGGTGCGGGTGCTGTGCCCCACGCATGGTGGACCAAGAGGGGGTATGCACCGCCCCCCAGGGAAGCCAAACGTTAGGAGGGTGGGTGTGAGCAGCTGGGTAAGGAGGGGGGGTTTCCTTGGCCCTGTCCTTGGGGAGAATGCCCCACCTGTGATGGATCAGGTCCAAATGTGCTTGTAATTTATGAAGATCCTGCTATTATACAAAGAGACATACATTTCTCGGAAAGCCGGGTGCAGCCAGGTCTTTAAGCAATTGGGGTTCTGGGCCTTGGTCAGGGGCCCAGTGGTGAAAAAAATGGGATTTGAACCAATAACCTTCCACAAAGTCCTAATCCACTACTGAGTCGCATTAGGGCTGCGGCATGCAGGCATCGCAGCAGCTGGCTCTGTGGCTGGCAGTTGAACAGCAAGAGCCTGCAGGTGCTGGAGTCATGCTCAGATCTGCCCCCTCCCCGGGGGGGGGGGGGGGCGGGGGACTAGGGCGCCGGCGGGCCGGGGGCTCCTTTCCGAACCCGAGGGGGGGGGAGGGGGCCCGGGGATAAGGGGCCCGGCGGGCGGAGGGTCGCTTGCGGAATCAGATGGGGGTGGAGCGGCCCGGGGGGGGCCGACACACGACCGCTGTGGAGAAAAGAGCCGCTAATGCCCTTTAATGGCGGGGCACAAAGGCTGTCATTTAACGGTGCACGCTTCTGAACAAACAGCTGTCAGAGCGAGACAGGGGGCCTCCCCCGCAGGAGCGACCCGGCCGATTCATCCCCACGTCATCACGTTTTCTCTCAGAGTAACACCCTCAGACTCCTGCTGCCCAAGGGGTGGGACCAAAGGAGCATCGGGCTCCAGCTGAAAACTGATTGGCCCCCTCCTCAGTCAATAACTGAGTCACAACATGTCATTGGTTGGCCACATTGGTTATAGCTCCTCTTATGCCCCCCACCTTAAAAAATGGGCCCGGCTTCTAGCTGGCAGGAAGCCCCGAGGGCTGTGAGTGTTCTCTCATTGGATAATCGGTCCTGATGGGAGGCGGGTCTTTACCGGAACACAATGCAGGCGACGGAGGACGGCTGAGTAGCCAGCCAATTAGGTCCCCCCTAACAGGGTGGATTTATGGATGTTTCTGGAAAGCTCATATGTCGGAGTTAGAGGGAATTGTTTAAACCCCGAGATTAATGTTAATTAATTTCCATCCGGCTAAACAAAGCCAACTGTGTGTGCAGGAGAACTCAAACCGTGTCGTTGGATTTATGTCCTTGAAGCCGGTTAGATGCAGCTAATTGTGTTGTGACTCTCATGGTCTAGTTACAGTTATTTGCTGCTGTGACGACTGCAGTGTCCTTCAGTATTTATCAATCATTCATCCATACATCCGACTGGACACTAGCTCCTGTGATTGACACCAGCACAGTTGTTCCGTGGACAGACTCAGGCCTTAACTCCTGTCAGGAGCTCGGTATGTTGAACGTGAAGCTGTCTCACCTCTTAAGTGTGACATCATGGATTTGGCCTTGGGGATCCTGCTTGGGACAGCAAAGTCCACGTCACGCTTGTCTGTGTCCAGCACCCCCATGAGGAGATGAGGACAGACGGACGAATGAATGATCCCTGTGTGGTTAGAGAGAGAATGTTAAGCATCTTCAGTTACTTCTGAAATAAACATGTCCCGCTTTGCGAGAGAGCGAAGAGTGAAAAGGTCTTTCCTCCCTGTGGAACTTTGCTCTGGGTGTTTTCAGAGGATGTGAATAGATAGTGAGGTTCTGGAAGTGTCTGTCACCTTCATGAACTTCCTCTCTGGCTGGGATTTATCTCTTCTGGACTAATATCCAGCTTCTTCAAATGGTACGTTGTTCATGGCCTTCTGTACAACGTAGAGCCCCTTGAGTGTGAGGCTGATATCAAGGGCCTCTTCCCTGTCATCTCTCTCTCTCCCCCTCACCGCCCCCCCCACTTCCATCCGCTCGCCCAGTCAAATCGGCCTGATCCACGGCTCGGCTGTTAGGGGTCGCCGGTCTGTGGTCTTGGCTGGCTGGAGCACATGTGGTTTTGTCTTCAAGGGGTTTGAGTTCTGCGTTCTTCTCTGGGGAGGAAGGGAGGGGGTCTCTGGGGATGGGGGCTGGTTTTTCGCTCACGCTGAAAACCGGCACCTCTGGGGGGCACCTAACGGAGGGCCTTTCTGTGATTGATATTCGGGGGGGGGGGGAGGTCATGGCTGAACATGCAGAACTCCCCTATTCATCATTCCTGTTCACCGCTACCGCGTGACGGTAACCCCCTTCGCTCCATGCATTGTGGGATTCAACCATAAATAATACCGGTCACCGTGTGAGATCCCGCCCCCATCAGGGTAACCTGAAAACGGTTCAGTTGGCACATAAGATCGCGTACGGTCGCCCCGTATCCGCGGTTGCCGACGTAAACCTACATTCAGATATCAGATAAGCGTGAAACGTGAGGACTCAGCAGAAGCGCCGTCCCAGTGGTCCGTGAACACAAATGCCGGCCTTAAATCGGGAATCATACACCACTTTCCCTAAAAATGGGCATGGATCCGTGAGAGCTGCCGCCGGCTGCGTTTTATAGGTTAACAACCTTCGCTCAAATTACGTTTCGCTGTTTTTCTACTTAGATTTTGTGTTTTAGCCATAACCAGCGGAAGGCTGAGGATGGGAAAGGCCCACAGACCACAGCATCCTTCTGACGTTGTGATTTTCTTTCCCAACAGGGGGCTCGTGTTTGGCTGCGTGAAGATGGGCAGTTCCTGCCCAGCACAGTGTCCTCCTGCTCAGGGGGCGTGGCTGTGTTTACTACTGACTATGGCCAGGTAAGGCTAGCTTGTTCATTAACCTCCCCCCCCCCCCCACCCCCCCCCCCCCCCCCCCCCCCCCCCCCCTCCCCCCCCCCCGCCCACCGGCCACCCCACAAGCGCGCACCACACCCACAGTAATCT
>JABJVO010000078.1:1633997-1648522 GCA_026770805.1 Boulengeromyrus knoepffleri | reverse complement strand
TCCCAGTGCCTGGGGGGGCTGGCCACCTCCACCCCCCCCCCCCCCACCCCTCAATAGGGAAAGGAGTCACCGTATAATAAATTGAAACAAATTGCATGATGGCGTCAGCCTGCAGGTTGTTTAGCATACAGCTTGTGGAACCTTCTCCGCATCCGGTGTTTTCTTCGCTGATTGAGTGTTTCCCTCGTGTGTCGCGCTCCTGTTCTCCTCCGTCCTGATGTCTCCCCCTCCCCCTCCTCCCACAGCCCCATCATGGAGGCCTTCGGGAACGCCAAGACCGTCTACAACAACAACTCCAGCCGCTTCGGGAAGTTCATACAGCTGCACTTCTGCCAGAAGGGGAACATCCAGGGGGGCAAGATCGTGGACTGTATCCTGAAACCCGTGACTCTCACAGTGTCGAAACTCCACCGCCCCCCCAGCCCCTCGCAATGTTAGGGGTAGTGTAGGGGTCCCATTAGGAATACAGACCTGGGGGGTATTCCATGAAGGAGGATTTCTTGCTTAGCCAGATAACTTCTTGGATTTAAGGTAGTCTGGGCTAAATGGACTTTATTTTTGTTCCCTTACATTTAACCCAGACTACCTTAAATCCGACAAGTTATCCAGCTAAGCAAGAAATCCTGTTTCGTGGAACAGCCCTCTGGGAAGTCTGACACAGATGCAATTCTAGACCCAATTTTAAAATTTTATTGCCTTTGCCTCCCCATATATTAACACTATTTAGCGATTTGTCCCATATTTACATACAGATATCCCCCTCCTTGCCAAACTTTATCTTGGTGTTTGATAGTTTGATTGAGTTTGTCACCTCGTATTTTACCAGGATTTGACCCTTAGGGGGACAAATCCCAGAATCACCCCTGGTTAGAGGCACTGGAAATGGGTGGTTAGGGAAAGTGAATGACAGGTATTTATTAACTGCCTTCTTGCCCTAAAAACTGCAGAGGGTGAGAGCTAAAATACAAGGCATCTGCTCTGGGAAGGAGAAAAACCTATTTCTAATGGCCTGGCAGTAGCAGCACAACTTAAAATCGCATCATGATCAAACGGTTCACGGAGAAGGCGCTTATCTCCTTAACTGAAGCTTCTTGCTGAAGATCTACTAGAAAAGGTAAGACGTGCAGGCTGTAGTGCGGCAGCCATCTGCTCCCTCCCGTGGGGGCTCGCCGACGGCGGGCTGATCTGTGAGAGGTAGGGTGCCCACCGCTGCTGTGTTTGGACAGAACCGGGTGGTGAGGCAGAACCCAGGGGAGAGGAACTACCATGTATTCTACGCCCTGCTGGCCGGCACCGACGCGGAGCAGAAGGGTAAGAGACGACGGCGTGGGTGCGAGGATTACTTCAGCCCAACGGTGTAGGGGTTCAGTCCTGGGGGGGGTCCGGAACCATGCCCCCATGTAATACATGTGAATGACAATTACGCAGAACAATTTAGGAGGACAGTCAGGATGGGGTTATATATGACCAAAGAGGATGGGTTTTGTCATTTTGTCTCACGGGAGGGCACCCAGGTGCACCCCATGACAACTTGCCCTGTGTGTTTTCGCAGAGGCCTTCGGTCTCACACAGCCAGAAAGCCACCATTACCTGCGACAGTCCGGCTGCGTGGAGGACAAGACCATCAACGACAGGGACACCTTTCAGGAAGTCCTGGTAAGGCCTCACTCCGCCCCCATTTCCCGCCTCCTCGTCCACACCTCCTCCTCCCTGTTTACCCTGTTATGGTCCTCGCTGCTGCGGCAGGGGAGCACAGAGACTGCGCCAGCGACACAGGTGACCGGCTGCGCCCCCTGCTTAAATCGGAGCTCCGCGGGGTAGAAGGAGGCCTGGATTTAAGTGGCCCGGGTTGCTTTAGCCTGTCGCGCGCTCCATCTGCTTCTGCTCAAACCCACCTGTTTTCTGTAACCGCCGCTGCGTATAATTACTGTTCCCATAATGCCTACGTGCCTCTTTTTGACGCGCATAAGGTCTGCATGCCTGAGGAAGGATGGGCACCTGGTCCTCCCAGGACCACCAGAGCATTTAACTCTTCCCGTGCGATTTACACCACCTCGATTTACATATTCATCTCCTTTAGCGTCTTCAGGCCCTTTCCCTGCCTTTTAATATTCTGCATTAACCACCTTTGTGCACGGTATTCGTTAAAGGAGACCTATGCTGAGAAAGGGACTGTATGAAGATCAGTTCGTCTTAAATCGATGCCGCTTCTTCCAGGGATTCTTTGTGATCTCCAGCTGGGCCGTAGCCAGGAAATACATTTTGCAGGGTGGTCTGGCAACAGTACTAACGTGTCCATCTCAGCGGATTTTGTCAGTGGGACATGGGGGGGGGGGGGGGGCCCCTTTTTGTTGATTTTGCCAATTTGGGGCCTGAAGCAAATTTCGAGGCTGGTTCATATTGACTACATGCCTGATCTCCAGTTTATAGGGTAAGTTAACCCACTGAACTAGATGTGGGATCATCGTAACAATCCACCACTCTGTCCCCTAAAAAAAATACGACTTGCAAAAGTGCCTCTTGGCTGCCCCCTAGTGGCGAGCTGCCTGACTGTGGCTCTCTGTGTGCAGAACTCCATGCGGGTGATGCACTTCAGCGAAGAGAACATCCACGAGATCCTGAGGCTCCTTGCCGGCGTGCTGCACACGGGGGACATCGAGTTTGCCACCGCGGGCGGGGCTCAGGTCACCTCCAAATCAGGTCAGCACACCCAGGAGGGCAAAAACAGGATGGAGACTTCCCAGCAGACATCAGGCCTTTCTTATCATCCTACTCAGGATGTTTTTCTTCCTCTCAGAGTTAAGAAACAAGCTAAATTTAGTAGTGGGGGGTTTGGATCGAATTTTTGCAATTCAGTAAAAAAAAATGTACTGTTGTCCTCAGTAAACAAATTAAAATCAGAATGTGTGATCCTGCATGAGTGGTTCCATGTTGATGATTTGGCCTTGAGGTCCTTGTCAAGTGCTGATGATGTCAGCCTTAGGCGTCGTGTGCAATGCCTGTGTTGTGAGCTGGGACACACTGTCCCATGCTGACCGTGTTCCTCTGCCCTGTGCTCCAGCGCTCAGCTGGGCCTCAGAGCTCCTAGGGCTGGACCCGGTGCAGCTGGCCGAGGTGCTGACCCACAAGTCCATGATTTTACGGGGAGAGGAAATCACGACACCTCTCTCTGTGGAGCAGGTAAGACATGGCTGGGTGAATCACCAGAGGGTGTTTGAAAAGGGCTGATGGGTCACAGACAGGCACGTGGAAGGGACTCTTCTGGGCTGGAGAACATCTCCCATATGAATGTTTCTAGGCACTCCAAATAAGAAACTAGTTAATTTAATCAGTAGGATGTCTGAAGGGGTTTGCATGGCCTACTGACCCTCCAGTTAATCTTTCCATGTTCATGCCGATGTAGTGTGGAAGTACCTTGTTTTCCGCTTTTCATCTTGATAATATACAACAAAATATGACTGACTGAGTGAGCGTAACAGGATTGCACCGGTTCTGCTCCCAGAAACCATCCAATCACAAAAGTGCACTGGTGGTGGTGATTGAATTGTCTGTTGCTGAATAAGGAGGTCCAACCTCTAATCCCACACAAACACATTCCACGGAGTCAGATGTCAGAACAACATATATAATTTTGCTGAACTGTATACCCCTCTATGTAAGGAGGATCAGAAACCACACTTTTCATGTTACGTAGCATGTAATTAAAGCAGTTGTTGGGGATAAAGGGTAACCAATAGTGACTAACTGGTCCTAGTGTGCCACAACCTCTACTGGTTTCTAGTTACTGCATGCAAATGCACTGTATCACTGCAGCCTACTTAATGTATAGTTCAACAGATACTGATTATTGCATTCCCTGGATCAGGAATGCATATGGTTCGGGGACTGGTCCACTGCAGTCAACAATATTTACATATTTAGTGCAGTAACTCAAAAAGTATTTGACGGATCTATTTCAAACTTTACAAAAACATTGGATGGATGAATATTTGGAACTGCTCAAATTTTGAGATGGTTTACAGCAAAACTGAAACAGCGCTGCTTATTCGTAGCAAAGGGAAGACCAGCCTCTGCTGCAGATGTGGTGAACCGGATTGAACTGAGACAAGTCATTCAAAGTCGGGCTTTATAATAAAGATTTTTGGAGAGGTGTGTGTGTGTGTGTGTGTGTCGGGGGGGTGTTTAGGGGATGTGGGAGGAGTAGAGATTAGATGGTGGGAGGAATGACGAGGCCGTCGACAGGATCTAGTTAAAAAAAACCCTAGCAGGTGATTCTGTGGTCCAGCAGGGGTGTCCGTGGCTGATTCACTGCCCAAAATCACTGTCCCTACCCCTCAGGCTGTGGATTCCAGAGATTCCATGGCCATGGCTCTGTACTCCCAGTGCTTCACCTGGATCATCCGGAAACTCAACAGCCGGATACAGGGGAAGGACGACTTCAAGTCCATCGGCATCCTTGACATCTTCGGCTTCGAGAACTTCGAGGTGACAATGGCCACCTGTTTTCTCCTCCATCAGTCTTCTGTGCTTGATAATCCCACTACCAGTGATTAACACGTTTCATTAGATACGAATGCCTCTATTTTCTATCCCTCTTTGCAAATTAAGTCACTTGCCGGGTTATTAATGCCAGATCCTGATTGATAGGGAAAGTAAGGATGATTGTTTTTCTTCCTGTTGAACAAAAAATAATGGATCCCTTCCTGCAGGTCAACCGCTTCGAGCAGTTCAACATCAACTATGCAAATGAGAAGCTTCAGGAATATTTCAACAAGCACATTTTCTCCTTGGAACAACTGGAATACAACAAGTGAGCTTAACCGCGGGGGGGAGCCACGTTCTTTGCACGGCCCTCCGTACGTGAATAGCAGCTTAGCTGGAGGGAAAAAAAGCAGGAAGGCAGGGAGAGATGGATGAATTAAAAATGAGGGATCTGGGAGAGACTCACTCTTATCTCATTAGTTACAGTGACTCCCCTGTTCAGAATGACAGGCTGACATGGAACCCCCCGCATGCAAATAAGCTGCCCCGCGTTAATCTCATTCCGGAGCCTTTTTTTTCCTCTAAAGAATGCAGCTTCAGATTATAATTGAAGGATTTATTGTAATTAGGTGAAATAAAAGAGAAAACAATGTTACATTATCTTGGCACGTCATTTTTCAGAGCAAATTAGTCTAGCTGCAGGAGTGTCCTCCCAGGACTTGATGTAGATCTCAGATGTTGCATTTTTTATGCGATAATGTGTGAGGGGGTAGGAGGAGTCATTCCCACTGTCAATTTTTCTGTTGGGGGTTGGGGGTGACATGACATTTAAATCCCGGCTGCCTGAGGTGTCATGGGCAACTGCCAGTCCCCCGTGGAGGACATGGTTTATTCCAGCCCCTTTTACCCCCGAGCTGCCGATCTGTCATGTGGTGAATGAGGTATACCCCGCAATGAGGGGCGAACGTGCCCAGCGAACGTGCCCAGCGAACGTGCCCAGCATTACCACTATGACTTAAATAACCGCGTGAATGTCAGTCTCGGTTTCCGTGGCGAAGCTCCGCCTGTCCCACTCCTGACAGCTCCTCCACGTCAACGTGGCAGCAGTGACGGTGAAGGCATCTGTACGGGTTCATTAGGCGTTTTTCTACACTTCGCACTGTACACACGACGTGCACCAGATCCAGCCATCTCTTCAGTGGCGCCCCTCAGTGTTACTGATTGACGTATCAGGCACTTTTAGATACTGCAGGTAGGGGGCGCTGTTGTGGTTTAGGCTTCGTCCGTCAGTGCTAACTTTGTGTGGTCTTCAAGGGAGGGCCTAGTTTGGGAGGACATCGACTGGATGGACAATGGCGAGTGCCTGGACCTCATCGAGAAGGTAAACCATCTGTGATCGCACCCCCCACCACCACCACCCACGTATTGGCGCTCATTTGCCCGGTAACGGTCGCTCCTTGCCCCTGTCCTTCACAGAAACTGGGGCTCCTAGCTCTGATCAACGAGGAGAGCCATTTTCCGAAAGCCACCGATGACACCCTGCTGGGGAAGCTGCATATCCAGCACTCGGTGGGTCACGTGACATACCCCATGACATCATCGTCCTTATGCACCTGGGCGCCCATGAGAAAGAGCCCCATTGGCTCCATGGGCTCACTTAGCCTTGTTAGCCAGCCGCTATTCTATTCCGCTCAATTCAATTCATTTTTAGAGGACGGAGTTCCCAGCATGCCCCACAGCACAAGACAAAGCCATAGAATCGCTAGTCGATTGAAGCCGATTGCATACAGCATACCAGCCGGCTAGCAGCTACTATATCAAATGTTAGCGCTGGGGGATGGGGGTGGAATTCAGCGATGAGAATATGGGAATAAAAACTTCTGGGGGGTTCGAAGCTGGCTGACTGCCCAGCTCCCCCCAGCCGCGCCGGCCGTAAACAGCTCACACAAAGCGTGAGGTGAGTGCGGTGGGGGATGCACAGAGTATCTTAGAGCCACAGGACACTGTGTTTTATGGCCCCCGCACACGGAGTGGGTCGTGTCTTTCCCACCGTGGAGCTCGACGAGGGGCCCCCACTGTGGTGGGCTTTGTGTTGAAGGTCTGGACCTGCTGCTTAAGCTCGCTTAAGGCCGCTTAGCTGTGCGGGGATTGAAGCGGCAGCGAAACGATCCGTCTCCATCCCGACTTTGGGGTCAGCACTACATTTAAGGGGATTCGGTATAAAGTAAACAGGAGAGCCTGTTGATATTGGCCTGTCTTGAGTATAAGCATACGCAGATCTCTCACTTTCAGCCCCAAGGCGTTTCAAAATGTCTGCACTTCAGAAGTAGGTGCGTTTATTTCAGGCACTGGCAATCCTGGAGGTGGGGATCACATTGTCATACAAGCTCGTGTTACTTTAAAACTTTTTTTTTTCCAGGAATGTGCAGATGTTACTGACAGGAGGAGCCAGTGACAGGCAGCTGCGGCGAGACTTTGCAGTGACTTAGACGTTTCGAGAGGGTGTGAGTTGAGTGATGGGCCTGGACTTTTTACTAATATCTGTGTATCGCTGGTCTTTGGTTACAGAAAAATCCCTTTTATGTGAAGCCACGTGTGGCCATCCACTTCTTTGGAGTGAAACACTACGCTGGCGAGGTATGTAGTGTTCGGTCTGATTCTTTTTAATGACCACATTCCCCCTAATTTGATTTGGAGTTCTGTTACCTCTTACTTATTAAATCAAGCCTTTCCGCATAGTTGCTGAGTTCACACGCTCCTCTCCTCGCACACACACGACGTCATGCTTAGTTGGAAACCTTCATGTCCCTCTTGTCTGGGGATGTGGAGCTCTTCATTGCCCTCTGGTGGTTCTTCTGTGCACAGGTGGTGTATGACGTACGGGGCACACTGGAGAAGAATCGGGACACCTTCCGAGATGACATCCTCAATCTGCTGAGGGAGAGCAGGTCTGTACGCCCTCGCCGAGCAGGCCGATCAGTGTGTGCGGCATTCAGCCACATAAACACGCCAAAACTACAAAACACGGTAAAAGCTCTCGTATGCGGCAACTTCTGCACTGGTGGAGAGATGAATGACATTCTTGCACTGAATTGTAACACATTTCTTACACTTTAATCCTTTTATACACACACAATCAGGGGTCAACACCACTGCGGGTTCTGACAGACATTTTGATTAAAATGCAATTGTTACCTTGGACTTGGTATTTAAAACCATAGCCTACATAGTTTTTTTACTCAGTCAAAACATTCTGCTACAGATTGGTTGATGATCCCTGCACACAGTAATGATTGTTGTGCTACATCACACAACACAAGCGATTGAGAGGTAAACAATAGGGGGACAAGCACTGTGACCCCTAAAGCCTGCCACTGCTCCTAAAATGTTCCTTTTTAGTTTAGTTAAGTGTGATTTTTTTAGTTGAATATTGTTATTACTTATTGTTATGAATTTCAAATTTTTATACTGATTTTACAATTGTGCCGGTTACTTGAATGCCGGATATAAGAGCTCTTCTTGCATGAGAGTGTCCATGCCGGTTTGTGTATTGCATTTGGTCGCGTGTGTGTGTGTGTGTGTGTATACGCTTCTGCATGCTTTTACTTTCCTGTGCTGTCGTCTGCGTGTGCAGGTGTGTGCATGCTCCTGTGTCTGGCATTCCCGTGCGAGCCCATGTCTGCGTGCGTCTGCGCAGGGGGGCCCGTCTCCCCTCTGCCAGCGCCGGTCGGACCCTGCTGAGCGCTTCTCGCCCCTCCGCTGTGCAGGTTGGATTTTGTCTACGACCTGTTCGAGCACGTCTGCAGCCGCAACAACCAGGACACCCTCAAGTGCGGCTCAAAGCACAGGAGACCCACCGTCAGCTCCCAGTTCAAGGTGAGCGGGAGGAAGGCCTGGCCCGGGTGGCTGCTTAGGGCCCTACGGCCACCAGGGGGCCCCCCCATCTGAGCGGATGACAAATGACAACTAAGTCAATCAAACTATCAATCAAATCAAAGCCTCAAAAAGGGTTGGACCAGCGGTACCAAATGGCACCAGACCCAGAAGGGTTCATTCCCGGTCCTCTCCTCAAAACGGAGCCAACCTCGTGGTTTACGACACCGTGGGTTCCGGCCAGGACAACCGAGTAGGCAAACACCAGCTTGAGGGTCAAGTTCATGCGCTGGTCCAAAGCCCCAGGGGGCCTAACTGTTGTACCCTTAAACGAGGTACTTAACCTCCGGTTGGCCAGTAATGTGACCAACTGTCCTGCAGGAGGAAGTCGCTCCCGGCAGAACAACATGCTGATCATAGAGAATACATTTTTAATATGTTATACTCTGGAAAAGTGACCATGAGAATGCTGCATAATAACACTTCATTTAAACGAAGGCTCACCAGCACCCCCTACTGGATAAATGGAGATGGCAGATGAAACAGTGACGTGGGCTAGGGAATGTGCTGCCGGGGTAATTAACTAAAGATGGCTGTCCATTACCCTGCTGCCTGTACTCCCTTTTTTACCTGATCTGTAACATCTTGCCGTCTCATTTCTCCTCTCTACCCAGAATTCCCTGCACTCCCTAATGGCCACTCTCAGCACGTCCAACCCCTTCTTCGTTCGCTGCATCAAGCCAAACAATCACAAGGTAAGAAGTGTCACTTTAGTCAAGCCCCTCTCTATGGACACGCCCCTTACAATTGGCCCCGCCCCTTACAATTGGCCCCGCCCCTTACACTTATCCCACCCGTACTCGATCCAGGCCCCCATTCCAGCCCTGGCCACATAACCTATGGCTTTTCCTCTCTGTTCTCGTATTATGCGGATACAAGGGAGGCCTCTTCCTCCCTGACAGAGAGTCTGGTTCTCCAAAGCAATAAAAGGGGATAAGATTGTGGATATGGCCTCAACAGCAATCGGAAGCTAGCAGGAAAATTCAATTTATTATGTAATAAATGTCACCAGCTATTCTGCCTTCCCAGGTTATGCTTTTGAGTTTCCACATCCGCTAACCTGACACAGCTTAAAGGCCATGCCCCAAATGCTTCAGCGATGCGCAGGCTTTCCGCTCGTGAGCTGGCACTGAATTGCGCAAACGGTTCCAGGCTACTGTCATCTTCACACGTGGCCTGCCTGGACACGCGGCTCCGGGGGTGAATCTGTTAGTCAGAGCTCTACGGAGAGCCAGCGGTGGGAATCTCTCTGGCTCTCGCTGGTAAATGCGTCAGTTGAATTATCACATGGAGGCAAACCTGCGGGACCATTGTGGGGAATCTCTCCTGGGCTCTGGGCTGCAGGGGTGACTCTGGGATTTTTTTTTAAGGTGGGGGGCATAAGAGGGGCCATAATTCATACAGAGAAGCCAACCTGATCATTAGCCAATGATATGATTTGAATTTGTGAGTGACAGGGGAGGGGACTCTCTGCCGGCCAATCAGCTTTCAGCTTGGGACCATTCCCCTTTTGGCCCCGCCCCTGTATATGCCCCTGCTGGGCTGCATTCATTTATTGCATTTATTTAAGCTTGTCAGTGTGATAGGTAGAGTGTAATTATTTCTGGTGTGGGCTATCTGTTCAGCTGCACCCCCAGCCACACCCATTGTGTTGCACGGTTCCTCATGTCGTTGGATCCTTCAGGGGCTGTGAGTCGTTCAGTGGCCTGGCAGCCAGCAGCCTCACCCAAAGCTCACCCTTCTGGCACCAGAGTATCCAATCACCGCCCGGGCCGGTGAATCGCGTCGAGCCTGCGTGACGTTCCTGTGCGACATTCCCCCCAGAGTTGAGTCGCACGACAGCAATACTCAGATTTGTTCCTACATGTGTTCTGGCACCTAAGGGGACGAGCGCGTTTGTGAGTCAGACACATAATCCGGCGTCACAAGGAAACGTGACATTTGAGCCTGGCACCGGGGGGCAGTGTGAGGCACGGGGGGAGGTGGGCTGGGGCGTGGGGGTCTTTGGTTTTGATTTAGAGGGTAGTGAGACCTATTTCCGAACCAAGGAGGGGAAATTGTGGGATCGGCGTTTCCTCAATCAAAGGTAGCAAATCGCCCTCAATTCCAGTCAGGCATTTTCCTACTCTCGTTTGTCTGGTAAAGGAAACAAAAATACATTTTTACATTAAATATAATTGTGATCCAGAGCAGAGGTTCATTAGGGATCTCATGATTCAAATATATTGCTAATTATATTCCACAAAAAAAGTCACTCATTAATACATCTTGATGTTTTACGGAAGCCATTCAGGGCCTTTGAAAATGCACCGTTTTGTCCGTGAGCGTCGGCTGAATCTGGGATACCGTTTACACCTCTTGTCTTGCCAAAAAACACTTGCCTTAATCAGAGCCCTTTTTATCTGAATTTTCTTGCGGAGGTTGCTGTCATTGAGGAATTCCCCCCCCCCCCGCCCCCCCCGACTCCTATAATCCTCTGAAACTTGGCCAGCTCCATCAGCCACACGCGTGCACACATACACATGCACACACACGTGCGTGTACGCGAACGTGAACCCGTACACGCCCACACCTGCACTGACGTCCTCTGCTGAGGTCCCGGGGCCGGGCGTGATTTCCAGTCAGCCAGGAGAGCCCCGCCGCACGTCTCACGAAAGACCTGAAAAACGAGATCGCAGTGTGAGATCGGAGAGGCAGTCGCAGAGGCAGCGCTGGAAGCGGCCCCAGAATGGTAGGATCCCCACTCTCGTGTTTCCAGTGGAATAAACCAGAAAGAAATGTATAAGTAGCCAGTCCAGGTGTTCAGTTTCTGTGTTCGAATGTCAGACGTGATGTGTCGCGTTCCATCTTGGGGTCATCGGCTGTTACTTTGTTAAGTTGTTATTGACATTTGCCATGAGTTAAACAATCATCTAGTGGTTTCTAAACATTATTTTGTCTCTTTCTGTTGGTGACCTTGCTTTGCATGATGGGAGCTGAAAGCAGTATTGTTTGGAGGCTATTTGGTGTCTCACATAAAAACCTAACAGACTGTCAGTGATTCCAGGCGGTTGCTTTCTGCCAGGTCTGTTGCTCTTTCGTCTTGTTTCGTTTTGTCCTGTTGTTTTTGGAAACTGCACTACTTCTCCAGCCAGACTGCTCCCCTTTCAGCACAAGTCCCCCCTGGAGTCGTGCCCTGCTGGGGGGGCGGGGGGGGGGGGGTGTAAGGGGGCTTGCTGGAACGTGTAGCCTGGCTCGGCAACAGGCAGCGGGGGGTGGTCCTGTGGTTGGCGTGTCCTTTGTTTTCCATCTGTCCCTACCGCTGACAAACTGCGAAAGCGTGCTCCCATGCTCGTTAGGAAGGAATAGGCCTTGGTTTTACGTCATCGATGGTCACCGGGGCTCTGTGGTCCTGTTGTTTTAAAACCACGTTAAGATGCCAGCCAGAGCAGCATGATAGCCATACACCCAACTCATGAATGACTGTCACTACGCACTTTGATACCGACACAAGTGGCATATCTGTTGGAAAAGCCCTGAGCCCAGTCTTTACGCCATGCAGTCCTCACAATGCTGCTTACAATGCTTCCTTTAAACCATATCATCCTGGCAAGAAATCATACAACGAATCCTTTATACCATACAGTCCTTATAATGTATCATACAATGCTGCCCTTTCAGATCCAAAAGCAAAACTAATTGCGCAAGAATCTGTTCAATAATCCAGCCCAGTGGTTTTACAGCCCGGGGGTGAGTCTGGAGCTAGATGGGCCGCTGAATCTGGTGGGTTCGCTGTCAGGGGCATCTCTCAGGCCGAGACGCGTAGCTCACATTCACGATGTCCATGCTGGATGCTACTCGTCAGTCTCCTCTATCACAGGCATCTTAAACCCCTTGCATTTTTGCCGAACTGCCTCACCATTTCTGGCACATGATGGGGCTGGTGGTTGTGAGGTAGAAGCGAGGCTTGGCGGGCGTGTGGGTCAAAGCCCAGTTGTATCGGATCAAACACCCTCAGCCCCCTGTACGCTTAGCTAGTCCCCAGAGCCTCGAGGGCTCCTTCATGAAAAGGATTGTGGGTAAATGACAACGTGGCAGGTGTTACTCTGATTCTTTTGGCGAAGCACTAAAACCTAGTGATGGAAGGATGTTCCAGGGGCGTTTATTAGAAGCATGAAGTAAGTCTGCTGCATTTTTGAGACACCGAACGGGAGCGATGCTCCGGCTCTCCGTAACGTTTGCTCTTCTGAGTTAAAGAGCAAAATGGTTGTTTTATAAGCTGCTTGCCTGCCTATTCCCCCCTGAAGCCGCTGATAAAATCACGGTCCACCCTTCAGATCCTCCTGCCCTGCATCTGTTCCCCAGCTTCTTCACAATGAGCAACTTTAATTAAATTAATTTTTATAAATGTTTTCAATTAATTTGGTATGTTTTCACAATATATTAACTGGAAAAAGTCGACATTATATGTATATGTAAATAAGCTATATGATGTATATTTATTCATAGTGCGGCTGGCTATAGAGATGTCCCGTCCCTCTTTTGACGCGTTAAGATGCGTTGCTCTTAAATGCTCCCTGGCATTCTGTTCTGTCTCTGCTCATGTGTCATTTTCTCTCTGCTTTGTTATTCATGATGGTGTTCTGGTCAATAGGTTAAGCAAACAGTGAGAATTCCCATTTCAAAAGGCAGGTCAATTAATTCTCCTGTCTGTCTCAATTTAAGAGACGCTGCTGAAATCACACGCCCAAATGCTGTGGGCTCCCTCAGCCCGGAATGGGAATGGTGTGGCCTTTGGATGAGGCCTGACCTCCGGTTGCCTAGCAACACATCGCTGCAGGGCAGAATGCTCGGCCTTGCACCCCTTTACGCGGTAGCAAATCCTGGCGTTGAGTAAAACAGGGCTGGATTCTCATGGAGACATTTGGAGATCATGTCCAGCACAATATGATGTATGGAAGAGCCCATCTTCATGTAGGGGGCGAAAGAAGCCATCTTGGGGGGGGCGGGTATGAAAATCCCATCCCCTGCAGAGGGGAGATGGAAGAGCCCATGGCACAGAACCCATCTTGTAAATAATAAAGAAGGGAGAGTAAGTCTCCATAATGAAGTTAGAAAGAGAACGGTCAACCAAAACGAAAAGGTGTGTCATGGAGGTAAAAGCCAGCATTGCATTAAACTCTAGGCCATCGGTGGAAGATATTTCATCATCTAATTAATACAGAATGAACTTATAGGGAACTGGAATAGGCGCGTGATCACTGAGTAGTTGCATCGTTCTCTCAGATGTGAGATAGGGTTGATTATGGTCTGCTCTCTAGAAGTCTGACTGGTCAGTGTGTTGTACTAGGCTGAAGGGCAGGACTGAATTACAAAAAATGAGACTATGATATATCAAGCAGTGTATATAAAATATGGAGTTTTTTTTTTATGTTGTTTTCTCCTAAAGTCTGGAGTAAATCACTCCTGTCCATTTATGTACATATTAATCTTTGTAGCAGACGGCATGTATATGACACAGTGAAAGAGCAACCAGCCATAATGTTCTGGCATGATCTCCCGGGGTTTTAGACGCTCATAAAGGCATGATGTATATAATCCTGAATATCGGCCCGGTTTCGGATTCCTGCCCATAAACCCCAGCGAATCGCGGAGATGAAACAGCGATGATGATTTTTTTAATGAGGAATGATCTTTTAAGGGAGCTCCTCTGTACCGGGACATGGCTGCTGGCGGTGTTTAATCGGGACATGGGGGGCGTGACCCCGGCAGACGTAGGGGCCTTTTCCCCCTTTGTCCAGTGTCTCAGATCAGTGATGTTCGGGGGGGGGGGGTCCTTCTAGGGCGAGTGAGGGTGCAGGGCTGCAGGTGCTGGCTATTTAGCTGCTCGGCCAGGCACGTGCCGCACACAATTGGGGCCCCCCCCCGGGGACGTATGGCCCGGGATCACGGGGGTGACAGCTGGCCTTCAGGACGCTGCTTTTATAGATACCCCACAGACTCCTAATGGGGGGGGGGGGGGTGGACCTCCCGAATGGGTCTAAATGGTCTGAAGGAGGCTTTAAATTAACTATGTTGAACTGAGGGGGGGTCCTTCTAGGGCGAGTGAGGGTGCAGGGCTGCAGGTGCTG
>JABJVO010000078.1:1578628-1589784 GCA_026770805.1 Boulengeromyrus knoepffleri | reverse complement strand
GGGGGGGGGGGGGGGGGACCCTCCCCCCCCTCCCCCCAAACCCCAAAAAACCCCCCCCCCCCCCCCCCCCCCCCACCAGCCTGGATGCAAAATGCAGTGTTAGAATTCACACCCAATTAAATAAATATCTGGGCGTTGGTGCCAATGCGTCACGTTCCGAAATGCGCAGAAGAACTTCCTATTGTCTCTCTGTAACGAGATTTTGCGATGGTAGTTTAGCCCAGGAAGATGATGACTGGACAGCCAGGGCGGGTGAAAATGGTGCGGGGATGGAGCAGACAGGCCACCTGAAGTCGTAGAAGTCGGCGAACTCGAGGGCGGCGTCGCCCTCCGTGTACAGCTTGCAGTGGCTCTTGTCGGTCATGTGACTGCGCACGGCTTCAGTCGAGTAGAAGGACCGGCCTTTCTCATTGCACCACAGGCAGACATTCCCCACACCAACCTTCTCCCCTGTGGACACAAATCGGGGGCTTAGGGGCAGCGGGGACGAGTCAGTTAGTTGTCATGCCCCCACCGACTGAAAATCCAACTCGAGGGTCCAGTCAATGCGCTGAAATGAGGAGGCCTAACAGTCAATGGCTGACACTGGGATGACACTGCCAGTTCACAGTGGACAGCTGTCAAAGTAGCAGATTGTATCCATCCACCCACTTGCATGCTGCTTGTCCTACCCAGGGTTGCGAAGGGTTCGGAGCCTATCCCAGACGCTAGGGGCGCAAGACAGGGAATAACCCAGTATGGGGCGCCAACCCATTGCAGGTGTGAGGGACTAGTGCTCAGGAACCCAAAGAAATTCCTCGTATATTAATATCATGGCACTCATCGGCAACCCAGATTACGCGACGCCGTTGTTGTAACGGTCACAAGAACAACTTCACAAATAAATGCGCGCCGTCACTTTAAGAAGGCCAAAGCCGCCGCATTCCGAGAGGGATCACAGCGGCAGCGGAGGAGCCGCAACGGCGCCATCTGCTGTGAGAAGGCGGATCCCCGCCAGACGCGGGCGCTAGCTGGCTAAGGCAGGCCTGGCAAAGCACCACGGCCTGACGGCTCGGACGGCGCGGCCAAACCTGTCAAACGCCAAAAACATTCGCAGATAAAGCTTTTGTCTTACATGCTATTTTTAGCTGTTTATAGAGGCCTGCAACCAAGCAGGCAGACGGTCGGTCTTGAGCCTCCAGAAGGTTCCACTCCTTCGTAGACCTACCACAGAAGGCTGTTTCCTCGCAGCGGTGTGCAGTCCCATTCTGGACACACTTCAAACTTTGAATAACACCTGCAAATCGGTTTTTCCCCCATACATTTATGATCTATGCTTGACAGTGTAATGCCTATTGTCTTTGTTAAACGTTCTGGGGAAACCACAATGGCAAGAGGGACAACATAAAAATAAATTATTGAACATTACGGAAGTAAACAGAATGGATATTGACGAATTCATAAAATGCCAGCGTCTGTCAGCGAGAGAGGGCCATCTTCTAACCATATTCTCCTATAAATAACGTGAGCTTTAGGTTTCCTTCCTGCGCGGAGCGGGTGACTCATCATCCTGTGGTATGACAGAGCTCTGTTTTAGTGTTAATTGTAAGGTCAGTGCATTTCCTGGCTGGATTTTAATGCCCTTGAATTGTAAAGAATCTCATTATCTTTGATGCTCCTCCGATTCATTTTTTCCACGGAAGCCCCTAAGGTTTTAATTTTAATAGTTCCGCTTTACTGGCTGGCCATTACATGCATCTGTGACAGACATAATGTTACACGTTTCTTCAGACACGGGAGAGAGAAAATTTAAAATGCGGACGACAAAGGTTAGGGGCACACGGGGGGGGTGGGGGGAGGAGACGGGACCCTCCCCAGACAGTCCATATTTTTGCTTCCTCACGGGTCCCAAAATATGATTAATGATGCAGTAGGAACACAGGGCATTAAGGGGTGAGGGAAAAGCATGCTATGTGGTTTAATGCCCAGATGGGACCCAACACCACCATGAATACATATGTATTTATGAACATACATATTTCATATTACTAACATTCCCTAACGATGATTCATAGAACGACAGATCTTTATTCCATAGGGAAAATCATAACACAGCAAATACTATATAAAAAGTCTGAGGTTTGGCTTGGATCCTTCCCAGAAATCACAGCGAAATCCTTCCCAGTCACCATCTGCACACATTTAGGTAATAAATGCCGTGTTTAGTTTTTGCCCGTCACCTCCGCTCAAAAGCCGGTTCCCTAAGACCCTCTGCAGATGTAGGATCCCTTAAAGTGCATTCGGAGATGACTGAGTTTCAATTGGTCAGACGTTGACCAGACTATATGCCGCACCCAAAAAAATATATTTACCATCCCCCGAGGCAATGACAGGGAAGAGAAAATGCAATACCCTGTTACAGGGAAGAAAGACACAGCTGAAGGATTGACATAATTTGCAAGTCACTCAGCTCAGAATACAGATATGGAAGATTCCAAGAAAGCAAAACGTCAACGCGCAGAAAAAGCCGACACACACTTATCTTTGCCTCCAAAACAACAGTAACATTCATTGGTAAGTCCCTGCATCACGCGTCTTTAAGACATATTAGTCAATACAGAGAAGGAAAAGTGAGCAGGGCTTCGAAACAACAGCGGCGGCCATCGTGATGGAGTGAGTGGCAGTACTCACCCAGGTACCGAATCAGCCCCCTCAGGTCCGCCAGGTACTCCACATCGGGGATGAAGAAACTGTGCACTTTGGTCATGTGATCCACGTTCTTCAGGAGGGTGCGCGAGTGGTGCGAGCAGAAGAGGCAGTCTGTGACGGGGATGACCCCGGGCGGCACCTCAGAGGACACCCCCGACGCCGTCGAACCGGCCTCGTCTGTCACCTCCTCCTCACCCTCACCCCACTCCATGTCATCGTCATCATCATCACCATCATCATCATCCATATCCTCCCAGTCCCCTGCAGGGATCAATAAAACCTTGAGTCCCAGCCTTAAACCAATAAACATAACAGATTCTAATAACAGATAATACCAACAACGCTACTCCTAGCAGGTATGCTAAAGGCATCCAAACAATATTGGAAACAGGGATCCATCGTCGCAAATTATTTATTAACTCTTCTTGAAATGTATGTATTATATGAGCGAGAAATTCAAGTGTTGCCTGAAACAACCCAGAACTAAAGCTAAAAATGTGGAAAAGGCATGTGGGGGAAAGTCCTTCGAACAACTATAACACAGAGAAATTTGGTACTCAGTCTTACTTTGTAAGGCATCCTTCCCAACATAGTTGCCCTAAAGCTCTTCACTTATACAAATTGTATACATTACAGTGAAGCAGAAAAATCAGAAGACGACAGATGAGAATAATAATGCCCTTAGGCGGGTAAATACATGATAAAAACCTCTATAGCAGTATCTCTCAGCCCAGTGCACAGGGACCCCCCTCCCCAGACAGTCCACATTTTTGCTCCCACCCAACTCCTGGTACTCTGTGTTCCTGATTGGCTGAAAGCGGTGAGGAAGCAAAAACGTGGACTGTCTGGGGAGGGTTCTCCTGAGGACTAGGCTGAGAAACATCGCTCCAGAAGTCCACGGTTAGCTGGTTTCCCCACCCCACCAGAACTTCTACCATCAGGTACGCAGGTGTTCGGCTGGTCTCTTTATGGACCGAAGGGATCAGTCTTCTTGACCAAGGCTTACCATGCTGATACCAATTTCAAAACTGTCCAAATACCATCCACAGTTCCACACGTCGAGCATACCTCCTTCTGCAGCTGCACCATCCTCCTCAGCACTTATCTTCCTGGCCTGCTCCTCAAACCACTGCAACCTGGGCGGCTTCTCTGGTCGCTGTCGGGTCTGGCCCTCCTGCCCCGAGGCCTGGACTTTGGCATCCCTGGCCAGCGAAGTCTTCTGCTGCTCCCGCAGGGCCTGCTGGAGAGCCTCGTTGCGGGCATTGTTGTCCAGCAGCTCTGCCTCCATGCCCTTCTCCAAGTTCTTCTCGTTCATCATCTCCACCTTCTTCTGGGCAGCCTCCAGGGCCCGTTTCTCCGCCTCCTGGTGCTTGCGGGACTGAAGGTGGTTCTGGAAGGCATTTGCGCTGGAGAACTTCTTGCCGCAGGTGGCACAGGCCACGTCGCCACCCTGCGCCTGTTCCTCAGCCACCGCCCGCTGGGCCAGCACCCGCTCCTGGAAGTTTTCTGCCGTCACGGGGGGCATGTCGGCCACCTTCCGCTTCAGGTTGTAGCGGTGCCAGTCTGTCTTGTAGTGTGCCCGCTGCACCTCACCATCTGCAAAGGCCACCCTGCAGCTGATGCAGGTGTACGATGACATGTCTGAGGATAGAGAAACAGGCAACACTGGTATAAGCCACTATGATTGTCATATGATTGTCTTGTCACAGCCATTCAGTGTAAAGTATTGATAATTAGGGTAGAAAAGGGGCAGGGAATTTCTAGTTGATTCCCATGGAAAGTTTACAACTTTCCCAAAAATTCCCAAAGATTTTGCAACCCTGCTGGTAATTAGTTTCAAAAATTACAGTAAAAATGTTCTGACGCACACAAAGTTTGCTTGGCTAACGCTGGCGAAAGTTAAGTTTCGACCTACGCCTAAATGTACTCCATGTTGCTGCGGGATAGATGTATTTAAGCAAAGCTATACATTACAGTGTTTAAGTGGGTGACGATTGCGGGCCATTTTTATACTGTATCTAAACTCTTAGTTAAATGTTAAATATCACTCAATCAAGCTAACTAACCATTTGACATGTTCTGACACAACAATTAAGTAATCTAAAAATCCTTTTTAATTAAAGATATCTTAATCGACGTTTCAGCATCACGTTCTTTTCAGAATTTCAACACGTGACAAACCATAAAGCCAGCACTACTGATTAGCACATTAGCTACAGGGCGCTAACTACATATTCAAAATAAAAATACACACACCACCAAAACAGATATTTCACTTTCAAAAACGAATTTACCAACGATTTAACAAGACAACCATCTATCATGCCACACTGACCGGCGTAATACATATAAAACGAGTTCAACCTAAATGACTATCAAGTATCATAGTATGCCACACTTACCGAAATAATCCCAGTACCTACTCTTCTTTTAGGATTTATCTAAACTAGGAAAACCGATATAATATCACTTTAAGTCGACTCGCATCCAGCAAAATACGCACTAGAAAGCCCCTGTACCTTTCAATTTTAAAGTGTTGTATGTTAAATTAAACACCCCAAATGCGTGTAACGAGTGTAAATAACAAACTGATTCAGGATCAGTTTATAGTGACAGCGCTACCCACCACAGTACACCGTCTTCCGGTTGCATGTTGAACTTTCGTCGCTCTTATTGCACTGCCCCCTGGCGACTTGGATGGTTCACAACAACCGATGCCCTTTGCACAGACTAAAATTGCAGGTATATCAGCACGTAATATTCAACGCTGTGTTGTTCAACGTTAGTTCCTTTTCCGTAAATTACGGTACTATCTCAAATATTTTCTGAACACTTTTGGAGACGATATCGGTTCAATATCCACTGTTTGAAGTGTAATGCTGCCATCTACTGGCCAAATTGTACCATTAAATAAATTTAACAATATCAGTCATGTACGGAAGAGGCGCTCTTTTCTACTCCCGGATAGCTTAGGTACAGTCCTAATTAAACACATCTAATGTAGGTAATCAGATTCTTCAGGTCCTATGTTAACATTGCTGGCTCTAATACTGAGGTGCTACTGAAGGGCATGATTATCTGTAACGGGTGAGTTAGCCTATAACAGTGCTGAATGGGGTCAGTTCCATGCTCGCTAGAAAGCAAATTAACAATGCATTTCATGCTCCTTAGTAATGGAATGGAGTTCCCCCAATCTCACATACATGAACTCAGAAGCTACAGGAAATGTATAGATGCCAGACAGTATGTCTTTTAGAGTCTGTAAACCTGTCCTAACACTGAAAAAGGCGTCCGTAGCAAGACCATGGGCTACAATAGGCTACGTTTTTAAATACCATATCCATGTAAAAAAAAAAAAATCAAAGATGAAAATGTCTGTCAGAATGCACCATGGCGTTGAGCCCTGTTTGCAGTCCCTGAAGAAAACTCACAAGGTACAAGGAGAACATATGAACTGCAGATACACAGATACATGTGTGTAAAACGCAGCTAATTTACGTGGAAATGAGGTTGCGCTGATTTTCAGAATGAATGGAATAGCATAAAGGGAGAGATATGGAAGTTGTGTGAAGAAAAAATATGTGCACAGAAGTTGTTGAGCTTGATACAGGGATATTACATGTATAGCATATTACCAAAAAATTGCATATTATTTAAAGTTACTATAGTAAAGCATATAAAAGAGAAATTTTATGTGGCATTTTATCTCATGATGGGATTTACTGGATCCACTCTGCATAAACCAAGAAGCCTAATCAATCCTTCCTTTGCCCGTTTTCTCAAAGTGTCACAGAGCCTTACCCAGAATGCATTGCAATCAGAAGCGCCTTCGGCCTGCAGTAAGTTTATGTTCACCAGATCCATCTTTCTTCCAGGAAAACCAAAAGTGACACATCACCGTAGCCTCTGATTGGCCAGCTGGAAATCCAGGGCTGATGATTGGCTCTGCAGGACATCTGGGCTGACCACACACAGGGTTTGTCATGCACTCTAATGGCTGTCTCTGGATCTGTTTATACTTGGTTGTAAAATGCATCTTGGGTGATCAGATCACAAGTGGACAGCTGCAACACATCACTGTTCACTCCTGTGTCTGTCATGCGTCTTGACCTCTTGTGTTCAGAATTTGTTACCCTGTGTTACTTCCACTAGAAGGTCAAATAGCCCCACGCCATGTTACTGTGACGTCCTTGTCAGGGACACATCAGGACACATTAATGTTTACACTACAAAAAAAATGTAGTCAAATATGTCCCAGTCCACCTTGCCAAGTGGTTTGAGTGATCGGATCACAATGCATCTTGGGGTTGTTTACACTTGTATTTAGCGCTGTCTTCATGCGATCCGATCACCCAAGACGCATTTTAAAACCAGGTTCAAACAGCGCCTCAGCGTCTAGCATGTTTATAGTAGGACACTTAACTGTTACTGTCTGTCACTCTCTGCATGGGTTTCAACAGAATGAAACTGGTTCCACTGTCAACATGTGAATGTGTTTCCTTTTAAACATTGTTCACATAAAAACTTCCATCTGCACCGAAACGTATCACTGTAGGCTTTCTGACTTGAAAAAAACTGTCTCTCAGGTGACATATTAAAACAGCAAATACTCAGTCTTGGTCGCTCTCATTTTAGCAAAGCCGTCGCACGACTGGACTGTATGTTTGCTCTTGTGGTCCCAGTCATCAAACATGCTTCAATTTTCACTTCCTCTTCGAAGACATCAAACCTAAAGAAATTTACACACTGCTAATTTTTTTTTGCACATTTCAAGACTCAGGAAGAAAAAAGACTAACTTAATTACACAGGCATGGGAGATGCCCTGTCTCAACTGTAGACACCATTTTGTGTAAAATGACAACAGGTGCTGTACATGACTTACTGTGCGGCAAACTATCACACGTGAGGATGACATGCAGTATGGCAAAGTAGAAAATATAACGACAACGTTATGCATAACACGTTGTCAGGGGGAGTTTTGTAAATGGGTAACTGTGAAAAAAGATCACATTTGAACTGAAATGGCGATCATCTAGTAAGTTCTGATGCAGTAGGTTTCAGCTGGGGGACAATACGTTAAATTATTGTGTGATATGGGTCAGAATTATACCTATCAGTCAGTTCATCCCATTCAAAATCCATAGGCATCAATATGGAGTCGGTCATCGATCAGACTGCCAGATGTCACTCCACAGAACACGTTTCCACTGCTCCACAGTCCAGTGGTGGGGCGCTTTACACCACTGCATCCAACATTTCGCATTGCGTCGGTGATGTGAGGCTTGCATGCAGCTGTTCGGCCATGGAAGCCCATTCCTTGCGCTGGAGTTAATGCCAGAAGAAGTTTGGATCTGTGCAGTTATTGAGTCAACAAAGTGTTGGCAACTTTTACGGACTTTGTGCCTCAGCGCTCGGCGACCACGCTGTTACTTTACGTGGTCTGCTACTTCGTAGCGGAGTTTCTGTTGTTCCTAAACGCTTCCACTTTGAAATAATACCACTTACAGTTGACCATGGAATATCTAGCAAGGAAGAAACTGATTTATTGCAAAGGAGGCATCCTATGACAGTACCACGCTTGAATTCACTGGGCTCTTAGAAAGACCCAGGGGGTGTTCCACAAAGCGGGATTTCTTGCTTAGCTGGATAACTTGTTGGATTTAAGGTAGTCTGAGCTACATGTAAGTGGACAAAGGTAAAGGCAATTTAACCCAGACTACCTTAAATCCAAGAAGTTATCCAGCTAAGCAAGAAATCCTGCTTTGACGAACACCCCCCCATTCTTTCACAAATGTTTGTAAACCTGACTGCATGGAAAAGTGCTTAATTTTATACACCTGTGACAATTGGTCTAAATGAAACACCTGAATTCAATAACAGAGGCGTGTCCCATTACTTTTGTCCAAATATTATATAAACAAGGTCGTGCTGATTGTCGTGGTAGATGCAGGAAGTTGTGGGAAAATGAAAAAGTTACAAACAGACCTTGCAGAGTTCAAAAGACTGTGGTGACCGTAGAGCCGCCATTCTGTCAGTCAGACAGTGAATCTCAGTGAAACTAAGAGAAGTGTTTAAATCAACAGTTTAGTTTTAATCCTAGAGGTGACTGTGTTGCTCATTTCCCTGCAGCAATAGGATTTCACGCCTAGGTGTGTTTGCTGGCACAGGTCAGGATCGTCCTGACATATCACCACCCTGCTCATCTCTCAGCATCCCTCTGTAATCTGAGACGGGGCACAACATGAAGACGGTCTATGGTGATCTTTGTTTTGCCAGTAACTTTTCTCCCCTCTCCACCCAGATGTTTTATAGCTATCTGTTATGCTGCAGTGTATGAAATCTTATCTGTAATCGCACTGCAGATTAGAAATCTTTGAATCTTCACCTGTGTTAATTAAGCAACTCACATATTTTTTTGTTCCTCTGAAGGGTTCAACTGAAGTTCTCACTGTTGAAACTGTGACCCCCCCCCCCCCCCTTAGCAGGATGTGGTCTCCCACCAACTCCCTGCCTGCCCATTACCATCCTGCTTCTCAATGACATCAAGGTGAAGGCACAGAGTTGAGACTTCACAGGTACTGATTGTTTAATGGTTTCCTTAAGGTAACTTACACACAGCTAATTTTTTTTGCACATTTCAAGACTCAGGAAGAAAAACAAACTAACGTACACAGGCATGGAAGATGCCCCATCTGAGCTGCAGACACTGTCACATTTAAAATGACAAGAGGTGCTGTACATGTCTAACTGCACGGTAAACCATCGCAGGCGAGGATGACATATGGCAAAGGAGAAAATATAATGAATAAATAACATAAACAATTTATTTCATAATATATTTCAAAACAGTGTCTCTAAAAGCAAATTTATTTGATGTAAAAGAAGTGTCATAAGGCAGAACTTCACTAAGTGAAATGACGAGGGGACTGAGCACATCCACGTTAATGTTTCGCTGAACTCGAGTATGGCGGGGTGCATATAATGTATATATATTTTTTTTAACGACAGGTTGTGACTTTACTGGACACTTCTGAATAATCGCCACTGAATCACAAACAGGAAAATGCTATCGGATTCCCTCAAGGAAAGTCTGTAAGAGACGATGCAAAAGACATTAAAACCAGACTGATAATAAAAAAAAAGGATTAGTGACCTGCCGTTAATTATAATGCAATGGTAAATAAAACGCTTTTTTGTAGTTCTGTCCCGTGGCACTACGCTATCAGATTACGTTACATCAATGACACCAATGTTTGACGACTGTTCTCCCGTTTCAGTTTACCTTAATCCTTTCAACCGCCATTCTAATACTGTCCCTTCAGCGGTTAACCCTTGTTGTACCCCAACAGGAATATGTTCCAAAGCTACAGATGAGTTCACCCACAGGTGAAGTGAGACGGTCCACACCTATCCCGCCCACTTCATTCTCAGATACACTTCCTGATTCGCTCGTATCCCAGCAGTGAGATGTTTACCAGTTAATTTATTCCAGCAAATGTCCTGCAGAACCCGGGAGGAAATGTGAGAGACGTGAAAGTTCGACCCTTTCAAAGAGAAAAGAAATTCATCCCTCCAAAAGGAAGCCATAACTTCAGAGACTGTGAGGTCATTTCCTTTTAACAGAGAAATGTGCAGTCTTGTGTCCAGCTTAGTGTGTGTCAAAGACTGGGACTATATGAGGTTTTTATCTGAATGCTGTACAAAAGCAGGAAGAGAATTGGCCTGTTACTGTCGTTTAGGCCAGCAATCTGAAAGACCGTACCTAGAATGTTAAAAGGTGACCTGCTCAGTTGTGTGAACAACTTGAACCTGTAAAATGAGCAGGTTGCCTTAGAGCCGGCTATTTTACAGAAATGGATGTTTTATAAAGGTACATGAAGAACCCTGCAGATTTGCTGAATTCAGAGGGAAGATAGAAGTCAGGCTGACTTGCATTTAGGTGATATACTTTTAACATCCAAACTCTAACCCATCGTGCAGGCTGTTTTTCAGATCAGTCCCAGCTGTATATTATCTCTGAATTAACAGATTAATTGAACCGCAGAGTTTAAACCACCTTAAACTGAACACATTTTTCCATTGAGTTAATCCAAATTTTTATTTGTAAAATTTCTGTAATGGTGAGAGTAACACAAGTAAAAAGGACCCTTTCATTCAAATTAAATGTCATTCAAAACACCACTTGAGAAAGTTGATATAAACTCTCATTTGATTCTGGTTAATAAATCCTTTAGCTTAATGATGATTAAAAACGGATTAATAGGATTCACGAATGCTGTAGTATTTGCAATTTTATGTTTTCAAAATTTCTTACACATATCTGCTTAATATATATATATATATATGTGTGTGTGTGCGTGTGTGTGTATGAATATATATATATATATATATATATATATATATATGTGTGTGTGTGTGTGTGTGTGTGTGTATATATTTTTATATATATGTATGTATGTATGTGTGT
>JABJVO010000078.1:1532540-1578528 GCA_026770805.1 Boulengeromyrus knoepffleri | reverse complement strand
ATATGTGGGTGTGTGTGTGTGTGTATATGAATGTATATAGATATATATATATATATATATATGTGTGTGTGTGTGTGTGTATGTATATATTTTCATATATATGTATGTATGTATGTGTGTGTGTGTGTACATATATATATATATATGACTTTACCTAAAGTACATTGCAAAATTTCACCCAATTACGTAGCTAGATATTTTATTGGAGCAACATCTAGTTAAATGACATTTCCGAAGGTGTAACGATAGGATCCCCTGTGTATTTTAATCACAACGTTTAAGTAGCCCTGCTGACTGTTAACATGGACCAATGATTGCAAAGGATCACTGTGCCCAATCGCATGTGTCTCCACCTCTCTGCGGGTCTTTGTGTACAGACCGTCTCATTAACCGACAGAGGCCCCTTGCCCTAATACTCATGTGATGAGAATCAAAGCCAGAAAAAAGCATACAATGTTACATTATTACCAGTGCTACAAGTTCAAATATTACTTTATCCACAGAACGGTTCTACGAAATACCACAGCAAGGAGCATTTCCGTCAAATTCTACGTAGGATATAATACACTCATTAAAAACTAAGCAGTTCAGTTGAGGTCTGTACAATCAAAAATGGGACTCCATACAGATAAAATTTACTAAAAGACAAGAGGTCTAGTTTGGTAAGGGTCTTATGCAATGCATCGCTTTCATAAATTAATAAGGTGCAGGTAGCGTTTTGGGATGCAACAGAGGGACGCCGACGTAAAAACTGAGATACTGAGGAGCTTCTGTCATCGTCTTCATGATACCAGCTGGGTACGGAAAACCCCGGGCTACAGAAACCTCAGCCGTAAGAGCAGGTTTTCCTAATTAACTTGTGAAAAGGGAGCGCAGAAGATAATTTGGTGATTTGTAGGTACCAAAACCACTCGAGATCTAACTGACTATTCCCAAGATCGGTGAGAACAGAGATGATTCGGTCCTGATGCTGAACTGGGGGGGGGGGGGGTTGGTTGTCTGAGTGACGAGCAACTGATTGTCGTTTCGTTCGAACAGAATGGCTTGTCATCAGGGTTGGGTACTGTCTCTGTCGGTGGCATCCAGGAGTGTGTGTGTGTGTGTGTGTATGTCAAAAATCCACCACCAATGCCAATGGTTTGATCCTAAGGGTTGCTGGGACGTTAGGGCACACACACACACACACACTTACACACACACACACACTTACACACAGCCCTTAGGTCACACCTGTGACACAGCTGTCCACTTAATGCTACTAATACCAAGGCAGAAACAGACAGACGCAACATGACAGGTTGATAATAGCAGGTGACAAAGTCATGATCTCCTCCACAAACACTCCCAGCTACAATCAAGTACAGACCAAAGCTGTCCCATCTGGCCAAAAGATTACTCCCTGTGGGCGAGAGTCAGCATGGTGTAGCTCTAAAAGGTAGATATGAAGCAGGACCATCCTCTCCTGGCGGTGGGGGGTCTGTAGGACCCCACCACCACCCTACCACCAGGCTTTCTCCACCGGGCCTACGCTCACTGGCGCCTCAGAAGGGACGACAAGAACGACTTGTTGGGGGTGCCAGGAGTCTCTGCAGTCTCCGGCTCGCTCTCTAGCTGCTCCAGCTCCGACTGGTCCAGCAGCTCGAAGTCCTCGGCCTCGCTGTCCGAGTCTTCCACCGAGTCCAGCGGGGGCCGGGGCCGGGCCGCGGGCACCCCCGCCAACCCCGCCACCCCCTCCAGCCGCTCCTGGATGGCCGCGGTGATGGTGGCGGCGATCACGTCTCCCGCCATGCGGTTCACCAGCTCCAGCGCCGTCTGAGACGGCTCGCCCGACGGGTTTGGAAGGCCGATGCTGAGCTCCTCTTCGTCGCCGTTGGTCCCCACGCCGTTGTCCAGCGACGGGAACTCTGGGAGTCCTCCCATGAAGACCTCGTCGACATCACTGCGTCTGTCCAATTCTACAGCCCGTTGGAGACACAGAACAAAAGTCTTTGCACTTCTATTAAACTATATTATATTTAAATTATACTGAAAGCATATAATTGGCCACTGCTTGAATCTTAAAGGGGTCCTATTATGCTTCTGCGGTTTCTCCCGTTCCTTTAGCGTGTTATATAGCTTTATGTCCATTTAAACACTCTGCAAAGTCTTATGGCCCAAAGTGCACATTAAAGGGAGTAACTCTCACCAAAGAAACCATTCTTCTCTAATCTGCCTGAAACGCCTCGTTGGAATGCCAGCCCTTACTTCTGTGACATGGTGAGGTCACCTCATAACACAACATAACTGCAAACTGCAAGACAGGGGTGGAACGTGTAGGGTGAGCTGGCCAATCAGGCGAGCTGACCAATCAGAGCACACTGGGCTCATTGAGGGTCAGGCTTATAGCTTCTGACACAGGGTGAATAGAGATGTGCAGTATGATAAAAACAATTGTAAATCTATTCTAGATCCCCCAAATAACATCATGAACAGTGAAAATGAGCGTTATATGGTTCCTACAAGGCTTCGTGGGCTTAGTCCAGAGACCTGATCTATCCAAGGGTCTTATTGAAATTTGGGGAAATTCAGCCCTAGACTAGGACTGTGGTGATATTTGGAATTGTGGTGGTCACGCCTGGCATGTAACACCCGCACCCCATTCAGTCTGAGTAGTACGGTGGGCATAGCAAGGGGAAGCATGGTTGTTAAAACATCTGAGATAAATAAAAATCCTTCAGGGGGATGTTTAGATTCATCGGGACTTCAGTGCCCCAGGCTTGTGACACATCTGCATATAGTCCAATGAAACATCACGCCGCTGATATGACAGATACTAACACAGCCAGAAATACAAAAAAGGCATTAGGAATGACCTTCTGAATTTTCCGTCTGAGGGGTGTGTCCCTCTGAGAGGTTGAAGGTGCCATTATCTGTCCACGTCACCTCGGAGACCTCCGTGTCTGACACTGACATATCCTTGCAAACGGTTGAATCCAGCTGGGGGCAATCGGGGGGGATCGAAAACGAAATCACGCATGCAACTTTGGAACGGGGAATGAAATGTTTATTTTAAAGGTAGGGTTAATAAATCGGACGGGAAGGCACCTTGGGGAAGAGGGCCGACTCATCAGCCTCGCTGATTTCATCCCGTCTCTGGAGCGTCCGCTTCTCTGAAATCCCCAAAAGACCCGCAGTCAGGAACAGAGGCGGCTACACGGGGTAGGGGGTTGGGTGAAGAAGTGTCCTCACCGTGATTTTCCTTGATCCTCTGCAGGAAGTCGGCCACCCCGAAGTCCAGTTTCTGCAGAACTGGCTCCATCCACAGCCCAAACTCGTGTGATGAGAGGAGAGGCCACAAGAAGATGCCCGACACTGGGAGAGAAACCACAGACGGGGGGGTGGGGGGGGGTTCACACCTATTTAACGTCATTCCCGCCCGTCTCCCCGCCACATGGCACGCCTCACTTACCTCCGACATACAAAATGATGACCCCAGGAATATACCGGCCCAGTATCGCCAAGAACGTGCACAGACTGCAGACGAGCAGGCAAAACTGAAAGAAAGAATGGCTCAGGTTGCAGGGACCTCCGAGGCCGAGCACCACAACCAGAAGAACATTACCCACCACTACCCTAAACCAGCGTCTCCGGCATAAAACTTACTCACTTTGCCGTTGCAAGATAAAATAACCAACCTCCAATCTTAAAGTTCACTCTTCCTCATAAAATTACTGGACCTACTCTGCGATTGGTTTGTACCTCACTCATACAACAGAGATTACGACATGTAGAGATGACCATTTGCCGTGTTTATAAACCATCATCTACGAAAATTCAAAGCCCTCGGGACATGCTACAGCCTCTTTTGTTGTGATGGCTAAATGGCGTTCAGGTTGGACTGGTTAAGTCACGGAAACGCCCAAAATGATTCCTCGGAAGCTGCTATCCTTGATTGCTGGAAGGAAGCCACCCGTGTCCCACTCATTTTCCGGCATGTTGTCTGAGCCTCACCTTTCCAGGATTCTGCTGCTTGAAGGAGGACAGCTCCTGCAGGAACAGCTTGACGCTCACCCAGGAGTCAGTGAGCTGGCTGACCCCTGCCCTGGTCTCTGGACCTGAATCAATGACCTCCCAGCTGGAGATTGAGAGAAAGAGAGCTGGGCGAGTATCATGATTGCTTTGAAAAAGCCGGAGCTACAAACAGAGCTTCACCGTGTCCCAAAATCCCATACACGGTGATGGCAAGGTACCCCTCTACCAGTGTTTTCTGCATCATCATCCAGACAAAACTGCAAGTGACACAAAAAATCATTTTTAACACCTTACGTGTTGAACAATGGGACCAGAAGCCACAGACATGAGGTAAATCAGTTAGAATACCCACAATCCACTGCTTCTTTTTTAAGAACCAGCCTCTAGACAACAGGACCCATGCCTGCAGCCATAAAGTTGGCACTAGGAGTCCAAATCGCTTATGTTCTTCCCGCTAGTCCCAAATGAGGGGGACAGCACATGCTCTCCATGCTCACAGACTTCATGTGAGATTTTTGCGGCTTTGCTGGCTGCTGGGATGGATGCGCAATACGCCAACAGAAGAACAACAAAGCAAGAGATGACTGATTTGCCAGGTGATGTGATACCGTGGTGTTGGGCCACAACCCACAGCAACTCAGATTAATCGCGGTTGGGCTAGCTGAGATCATACAGTCGCCTTCTGGTTACGCAGAGGACAAAAATTTTGACGGAGCTAAATATATATAAGGCCCCGCTTTCATCTGTGTCATCAATGGAAGAATAACAATGGCTAAATTTAACATGGGCAGAGAGCGAAGACTACAGCAGCTGTCACCAGTCACTAGTGGCATGAAAATGCACTCCTTCTCTCGAGAGATCTGGTTGCAGCCAAACACAAGACAGTTCCCGCCATTTTGCCCCATGGCGATTTCTTGGGCGGGACTGGGTGGCACCACACTGGGCTCCTTCAGCATTACTGACGGCCTGGAATGAAGCCGACTATCCCCATCATTGTTTGACGGCTAAATTAAAAACACAAAACTGAAACCAACGAGGCCTTTCCCAGGTGCTGTCGTCATTCCCATCAGCCTTTGCTGTTTGGATAATGAGACAAAAAAAAAACTCCTGTCTCATGATTAAATTATAAGCTCACTATGGTCAGTAATTACAAAGTACACTCATGCCAGCCAACCATACTAAAGCTAAAGCCATTGAATGAAGGGTACACATTGTATCTTACAGTAGGACGGCAGAAGTGACAGCTTCCACAAAGCCACTCTGATGACATTGGGACATAGAAAATGACACAAGAATGGCATGAAGGAACAGGGAGTTTGTTCGGTTACGGGAGCAAAGGTTTAACACAAGGGCACTGAGAAACTAAAACGAAAGAACAAGACCCAAAGGCTACGACAGGCTATGGCTTGGGCAACGAGGGCCAGGAGAACGTTCTGCTGACCAGAACCCAGTCCAAGATAACTGGTAATCAAGTACAGGTGAAGTGGTTGAATGTACTCCCATTATGAGGCACATTATGGTTTATGGGAAATCCAGGACTAAAGGTTGATGACAGATTCAGCAGGAATTTGCTTTCAGAACGGGGATGGAGTGATTGTTCCATCTGTTTAAGACACTCAGATCTTCTGCAAATGTGAGTGTCACAGGCGGGTCACACGTACGCCATGCTTGCTATGCCCACCATACGGGTCAGACTAAATGGAGTGCTGGAAACGAAATGCCAGGCGTGACCGCGGCAATGCCGATAACTGCTTCACACCTTAACACACAGGAAGGACCAGAGAGGCAGTGGGAGACTTTCTGGAAAGATAGGAACGGCGATCCGAAAGGATTCTGGCGTTTAACTGATGGATCCGGGTTCCCGGACCTCACCACGCCGCAATTATCCGCTCCTCAGAAAATCACGCCGGCCTTCAAGGCCTCAGACCTCGGAATGTCTTCTAGCAATGTCCCGTTCTCAGACCCCTGAGATCTATTAACAGGACTTTTCACAAGTGGTGCCCTTTCATTTTCCATGCCCCCCACCCCCTCAACAGCTGTCTGACAAACAGCTGCTCCGTCACGAGAATTAGCCTCCTGCATCCCCCACAGCCTCATCATTTAAAAAATACATCCGACCACATGACAGCATGTTTAGCGTCTATTTCCATGGCAACGTTTATCCAGACAGTCAAGGAGACCCAACCAGCCGCAGACCCAATTTCTGGAATCATCCAACCTTAAATAGCAGTCCGGTTCACTTTGGCCATCACAATAGACCACTAATCTAACAGACTGGGATACATCTGATTCCCAGTACAGATAGTTGGCCAATGGGTTAAAAATAGACTGTTGACGGCAGGCATCCTGAAGTGTGTGTGTTTCCCGACACGAAACCAAACAGACTGTTCATATAAACCTCGAAACTGCAATGCTTCTGGCCATGCCGGCGTCCCCTTGTGCGTAACACGGCCGTGAGAGTAAACGGGAGACGTGCATCTAGCATCCAAAGGCGACAACACATGGGTAACGTGACCGAGCCGCCGAGCCCTCAGTGCTACCTCATGGCAGTTTTGAAGACGCCTCCTTTGGAGCCAGCAAGCCGAGCCGGCAGACCAGGCCAAGTATGCATCATAGGCATTACTGAGACGGCTGGCGGTATGCAAGTACACTACACAACAATGGAGAATGGAGAAAGAGGTGGGCATGCCTTAGATTGAGATAACGGGCTTCCACAGGAAATCCGTATCACCACAGCATCTCTGTAGCACCCACAGATATCCCAGGGGATTCTGGGATTGCTTCAAGGCAGACCAAATAAAAAAACAGGACAGACTTCATCATACTTCTCAAGAAACTAAAACAACACAAACACAAAATGACAATGAGAAGCATGTTCTGCTTTGCCAGATCCCGCCATCAGATTCAGCATATACAAGCCTCACTTTCTGGATGAATACATGATTCCCACGCAAAATCACATACAAACAGATATACGGTTACCTAAACCCCGATCCATTGTCTTCTGAGGACATCTCAATGGCTTTTCGGCACTGACAAGGACCCTTAGAAGACGACCGACGCTTTGTGTGCGATCTGAGCAGAGATGATGAGTAAGTTCTGAAGACCAAAGTCTCTCTGGTCCTGGTTTCCTGCGGGGCCGGATTCTAAGCGACCCTAAGAGAAACCAGCTTCTGTTTATCTTCAATGGGGACCTGGCCCGGCTATTTCAACTGCTGGCGTCTATAAATAAATGGGTCACACCGCATTCCAGAAACGGCGACGCATCATGAGGGGCCGAGACTAACAGACACCCCCGGTCGGTTGTAGTACCTCTCAGGGGAGGGGGGACAACAAGAGGGGTGAGAAGAGGGAGTGTGACCATAGGTGCCTCTACAAAAAGTAAAAGATTTTCATCGTCACCAAACGGGAAGAGCTGCTTTGCAGTCATGGTTGACTCAAAAATCAAAAGTCATGACATTGTCTTCATTGTAGCGAATCATTCTCTAGTTTCTTGGTACATCATGTCGTGCATCCCGACAAGAAATCCCGCCTTGTCCGAATCCTTCTACTGTACACACCGAGCACAGTACTCCCCCAAATTAAACCAGGACTCATTAGATTTACACATAAGCAACTAATCACTGACAAAATAAAACCAAACGCTGACAGGACCACTTTCTGCACATCATATTCGAGGGACCTCTTTTCATTAAAAATATAAATGATTCACAGGGCATTTAGCAGCCTCAAAGAGAGCCCATACTACTCACTCTGCAAGCATCCAAATATTCCATATGACATCAAGTCCAAAAACAGTCACACAAAACAAAGCATGACAGGAGCCTGGCTAATGGAATCAAAACAATATTGTCTGTCCCATAATGGCATCTGTGTCTATGTACACCTGCATACGACTAGTTTCTAGACATTCAAGTAATGCAATGTTTTTGTTACAAATTAAATAAGGCGGCAATTACTTATTCAGTCAATGCCAAAACTGAAACGTTGCACAAAAAACATGTTACTACCCTTATTAAATTAAAGTCAGTGTTAGTATTACAATAGTAAACCTATGTGTCCTCCTTTTGACCAATGACAAGCTCCAATCTTAGACACATCCCCCAACCTGTTAGTCTCCAGCCTAATGATTGGTTGCCTCCACAGGCTTGGCGAACAGAGCTAGCTGTTTACTCTCAGACTGGCTGAGGTTGGGATGCCGCAGGCCAAAGCGCTGATCCTGGATCAGCTGTGAGGGGCGAAAACCATCCTGGGTTGGGTAAACGGCTATGTCATCCCCTGCTAGGCGTGAGGAGAATGAAAATACAGACAGCATTGGGCACGGTGTTTCACAACAGTCAAGAGGAGTGCCAGTAGCCATCTGAGGGTGGAACAAACAGCACACGCTCGCTGGCACATTAAAAAACATGGATTATCAGGAATATGTGAGGCAATACATTACATCAATACACCCCCTACAACTGTCTACAACCAGTCTCAGTTTATCTAATCTCAGCTCATTTGTATTGAAATATTAACTCAAATCTGAAGCTGGGACAAATCTCCTCAAGTCATTGGATTAAAAGCTGTTTTAACGTACCAACCACCTACACTCTTGATAAATCAACATTTATTGATTCCGAGAAGCTGAGGTGCATGAGTAGAAACCTTCCCTGCTACGGTTACCAGTATTCACCCTCGATTCCCTGAATGGCTACCATATAGCATGCTTATTTTGGGACCCAGGAGCTTTTGACGAGTTCTGCTGGAGCATTCTGGGCTTCACGTGCTCGGGGGGGTGTCCCTCTGAAGACAGTGTGGGTTTCACTTCTGGCCGGGGGCCGGCGCAAGGCGGCTTTATCGGGAGGCGTGTGACAGGGGGTGGTGACGGGGGCACTGACGGGGACGAGGGTAAGCGTTGGAACGCGAGACGCATAGACGGCTCCAAGAAGCCCCCCCGAGCACCAGTAATGAGCCCCCCGCCACGCCTATATGTTATCAGGTATCTGTAACACACTGGGCTGAGAGGGATATCGTAAACACGGACACCGTGGAAAGAGCTTGCCAACTTTCTGGCCCTATAAACAGAGCTGCCATTGGACAAAGGGAAGAAACACGGCTTAGCGTGAAAGGCTACCGACCCAGAGGGTTAAGCAACCCTGCGCTGTCATTGGGCAAGCTAAGCTCCTATTGGAGGAAGGCACAAAACAAGGCTTAGCATGAAAACCTGGAGATCCAGGGAGTTGAGCAATCCTGTGTTATTACTGGGGGGGGGGGTGGGGGGAGGAAGTTCATTTGTTACTGTGCTGTGCAAACAGCACCACACTGTACAGAAGTGTGAAGTAACCAATCAGAGTACTGGCCCCGCCCATCACTGTCCATGTGACCAGTCAGGATAAGGTAATTTTCCTCTAATAGCAGGAGCACCATGTGCCGGGAAGCTCAACTACTTTGAACAACAGGTTGGTTGCTGCTGGGACACTGTAGTGGAAAAGATTCACTGTAACTTCTTGTTATAAAGAAAGGAAAAGGTTTGTGGGCTTTTGTAAAAACAGCGAGGGGGATTGAGTTTGGTGACAAAGGGGGCAATGTAATACAACTAAAACATTCTTAATTATAGTTCCGATATTACTTCAGACCCACAAACAAACTTTTTAACTCCGACACAGATTCACCGAACATAAGCCTCTCTGTGTTAAACCAGCACATAGTGGGATCTGCACCCGTACAGCTAGTACAGACCATAAGATCTCGTTCACACTCCTGGCCGACGTCTACAAGTGTAAAGGTACACAAAGACGGTTATCCTCCGGTTTGACATGTAAATCCCCTTAACAGATATTGACTTTTATAAGGACTGAGCAAATACTGTCAAACGCAGCTGTGTAAACAGGCAAACCTATTTCAGCTGGAGCCAGCTGAGACTGTACACTGTAGGAAACTGCAGAGTGAGCAGTACAGCATTATATATTTGTGTGTATAGATGCATTAATAACTATAATGTATAGTATAGAGCTTTAGTAGTGGGAAGATACTAATAAACCAGAATTTTTGAAATCTTTCTTTCTGTGTCCCTTAAGAAATATGCTAAACATATACTCCCAATTAAAAATATTAAAACATAAAAGTATTACTGAAAGCTCAAGAGCTGACCTGAAGTTAACACACCACAGAAGCGTTAAGATGTAGAGCATCAGATACGTAAGTGGACAATGTACAGCATTGTGCTAATGTAGCTATAGGCTACAGTGTGGAGGACAGCGTCATGCTACGGCAGAGGATCTCAAACCGGGGCGCAAAACGATTGGGAGGGATTTTCAGAATATGCCAAAAATGGTTAGGGTGTTCCCCTTGGTAGTATATTTGACCGATCAGTCTATCAGTGTATCAGTCAGCAGTGACAAGCGGATACAGGCAGAGTCAGGATAAGGAAACATATCCATATCCCAGACTTACGAAATATCCGCAGAGGGATTATAAGCACAATATTTGCTTCTCTCTGCTGAGGGCATCATGTAGGCCGTCACCAAAAGCGACACCAAATGACATCCGCCCCGTCTCCTTCGGCATTTTCCCCGCATCCCAGTGCAGCGCCGTCGGAGCCGGCAATCGAAGTGCGGTCGTCAGCACCCTCACACACACACACACACACACACACAGCCAAACCCCCGAGAGCCTCCTTGGCCGGCAATCCGAAGCACAGACCCCACAGAGCCTGATGGACAGAGACAGGTGAAGGCAGAGCTCTTCACCACTAACAAAGGGGGCGGGGGGGAGGAGTGACAGTCAGATGCAGGATGACATCCCTGCTCAGGCCTGTGACTCGATATATATTATATATTATATATTATATTATATATTATATATATACACTGTCCGCCCATCTGTAAATATGGCTGTTTCCTTTCATTTCACTTTTAGACCCCGATTCTCGACCCAGCCTGCCACTGCAGCCCCTCCCTGACCATTATCTATTCCCCCCACCCTCCCTGACGTCGCGTTCGTCCCCCGCCTCTCGCTCTCTCGACGCCACGCTCTTCGCGAGCCGGGATCCTCGCTCCTTCGGGTCACTGCGGGAGCCTCCTGTTCTTACGCGCGCGCACGTGCACATGAATTATATTAGGCATTACTAACCAAGCTTAAAGAACTAACCAATAAAAGCAGATACTAATACATATTAATCGCCAGTAACGGCATATTAAATTTCATACTAGCGGGACACAACTTAAAAATTTAAATACAAAGGTCTATTTATTGGGGGGATGAATTAAGCTAAATTAAATATTGGGGGATACAAGCCTCTTACTACTAGACATAAAATGCATAAAAGCAAAACCTTAAAAAGTTTAATGACTTTTTTTTTTACGCAAAATTCAATTCAAGGCTTTCAGTTAAGTACATCGCCAAAATTAACAACAGGTGGGACTTGATGGGCTATAAAACTATACGACTAAATGATGAAAAAAGACGGTAATAAATCACGTAAGAGCGATATTTTTATATTGTCATGCAGATCTCATTGTTGTTCCTCAGGCACGTAACAATGATCTGTCTTCTTTTTGTTTCTGCAAATTTATGTACCTGATCATATTCCGGACTAACTGGTTTTATTATTGAGAATGAGAGATTTTTATCACAGGGAGATAAAGTCATGCGGGCAGCCAGGACAAAAGCAGGTCACCCTCTGCACACAGAACTTGTGATTTTCTGCCACGTTGTGTTAGATGCCCCATTCTGTCAACATGTCAGTAACAAACAGACAAAGGAGAGCATGAAAAAGCTCAGACACACAAGACTGAGCTTCTAATCCAGATAATCCCTTAAGCAATCACACAATAGAGCAATTAAGCACGACAGGGCTCAAAACTCACAGGAGAGGGGAAGAGAGCGTGGAACTGCTGGTTCATATCAAAGATGGATGGGGGACGGGGCAGGGGTCAAGGAGGGGCGGCTCAAACTGGTTTGATGACACTTGGTTTTTAGGGAGAAGAGTTCATCCTTCAGCAAGATTGGAGGGGACAAGCAGAGCCTACACAGCAGAATCAGCAACCTGGAAAAACACGGCAACAGCCACAGCAGGGGCTAGATGAGGCGTGGCCCCAATGCATGCTGGGTACGGGCCTCTGCCAGTGGACTCCTAACCCTCTCTGCGATCTTCCTTTTCGGCGTGGGCGGTAAATGCCTAAATACCCTCAGTAGTTTCCTTTACGAGGCAGAAAAATCCTGCCTGATCGTACGACTTTGCCAGAGAGTAATTATGCTTCAACTTCAACATAAAAAGATGAAATTGTCTTGACTCAACAAATAGAGAGTTTTCATTGGAATGTAGCAAGAAAGCCTGACAGTCCTCACTGATGAGAAGAGCCCACTGCAACTTTACGTTAAGAGTTAAGAACCTACACCTGTCAAGCGGAATGCTGTAAAATGAGAGTCTGATTCTAGCTGGGATGTCAGACGGAAGTGCAGGATCTCCTGCAGGAGAATGGGGGTAACAGATGGAACGATGCCAAGCTGCTGCGCATGATCGATCTGCCAGCGTCCATTTAAACACCAACATGGACGCTATTGACGGGCGGTAGAGTCGGTTGCAAACCCTGCAGACGATTTACAAGGTAATAAAACTGTTACATACATGTAAATACGTATAAGTGTGTGCAGACTCGTCTCGAGACTGAGAATCCAACTCCGGCCATGCAGCTGACCTACCAACCCTGTGAGCTGGCTCTTAATTTGTAAAACAGATAAACTGCCGTGGTATGTGTGCAGGGAACGTCAGAGTAGTAATTTATACAATTAATAATAATAATACAAATATAAATACAATACGTTGCGCGCATGTGCAAAGTACACAGGTTGACCGGAGAACTATGAACATTTCTGCGCACACATACGTGGAAGAGACACTGGAAAGCTTACGGTCAGGGGTGGGGGGCAAGGATTAAACTAGCAGGACCTCCTCAGCGGTTCTCTGCACATCCGGCACCGGTTGCCACCCAAAATGGAACATTAACTTAAAACAGCCACCCCCCCACCCCCCCCAACTGCAATGGCCTACAATGACTTCATTAGCAAAATAAAATGCTAAGATCACGTACCTTTCAGTCATACTGCGCCATAAACTGGCCCCTGTGCAAAGAAACAGGAGATATCAAATTAACATGGCTGCAATATATCTCAGTGAGGATCACTGGATCAGATGAGAAGTACAAATGAGCAGGGGCGGGGCTACAGGGGTAGTAGCCTCACTGGAAGCTGATTGGCCTATGGAGTACCCATCCTCATCACTCACCTATTCAAAACATATCATTGGCTAATAATAAGGTCCGCCCCTCTGTCTGAGTGATGGCCCTTCTTCAAATCCTAGAATCACCCTTGGATTGGAGAGCGATATATACCAGATATATACCAGATATATATACCAGATATATACCAGCTATATATACCAGATATATACCAGCTATATATACCAGCTATATATACCAGATATATACCAGCTATATATACCAGATATATACAAGATATATACCAGCTTCCTCCCTCCCGTCTAACTTAGCCAAGCCGCTGCAGACATAAGCTCAAGCTTGGCTTGAAGTGGACATTTGAAGGGGCAATAGGATCAGGATCAGATGGTGTTAAATGGCGGAGGGAGAACTGCCAAAGTGTTTCCCAGCTAACAGAAATTCAGTGGGTGGGTGACAAAGCCATTAGAGAGGCACTGCCATTGGGGAGCATGATATACATTACTGTAAAGAGCTTTAGAAGGAGCCTCATTGCGAGAGTAAACAATACTCACTGGATGACCTCGTATGTCTGGAATGTAGCGCCACAGCACGTGAATGGGATGGATGTTTTGCATACCTCTTTTTCTGGCGAGGACCATGTCTTTCATCATCTGCACGGTGACCAGGACCATCAGACACAGGGTCAGCAGGTAGTACAGCCTCCAGGAACTGAGCGCCACCAACCTAAAGGAAACCAACGTGGCCGTCACGTGAGAAGAATGTCACCCTTCCTGAGCACAAGTGCACGGTGACTAGTTCTATTCATCAAGGTCGTGGTCTGGAATTTCAAGGTCAAAGAGAGGATGGGGCTGGTTTGGGCCACTGAGGTCAGTGAGGACTTCCCAAAGCCAAGTATGATCTTCTACCCATGACACAGACACAATGGCATGACAACACTCTCTAAAACAGGGGTGACCAATCATCCTCAAAGGGCCAGAATGTATCCATCAACAATGCCAAGGAAGCTCAATGGCTCAAATGGCCATCTCTCCTTTGTAACTCTCTTAAGTTCTTATGCGTGCGGGTTTTTGGTATGACCTTTACGTCAGCTGTTCAAACCCAGGTGAGGACTCTTCAGCCAGTCAGTCCTCTAATTAGTAATCTAATTAGGGAGCTGCAGCGAAAACCCGCGAACGGAGCGGCCCTTTCTGGGTAAGACTGCCCACCCCTGCTTTAAAAGAAAGTGTGCAACTGCAGTTCAAGTCATCGAATAGCCTTTTTAAAAAGTAAACAGCTAAATTAAACCCAGGGTCATGTCTGTCTTCCTTGCTTTTCCTTCAACTTTAAGCTAACAGAGACAAACGGTGATAAGCTCGACCTTCTGCCAATGTTGCGGATACTCGCTCTCCTTTTTGGTTTACATACATTAAGCTACCACTACTGGTCATGGGAAAATGGACAATGTGAAAATCTGAAGTTGGGGAGAAAAAAAAAACAGAAAACTACAATATTCTATTTTGATATTTTGTCTTCCAAACAAACGGCAATAATTAATGTTTTGCACTCTACGCTCTAAGGCAGGGAAAAGTATTGGAATTGTATTAAACAACGGCAGTCATCTTTGCACACATACACATTTATCGCAAATGTGTAAATATTAACCCTCAGTGTGAGTTTTGAAGCAACAGGTATTTTATGTCTAAGCAACTGTAGATCCATATTCTGTAGGAAGCAGTTTACCGGGTTGGGTTGATGAAACTGAGTTTTATTGGTACACCTGCAAAAGCTGGGCCTTATCAGCCAGTTCCTGAGTGGACTCCATGTGTAAGGCTGGTCTCAGGAGGATCACTGTGATTGGTCCATATTGGCCAATGGCTGAGTGACCAGGAGACCACCACCCATTAGGGGGCTGCTGCTGGTTTACTCAGCCGAGAGTCAATGGTGAACCCTAGCTCTGTGAATCGATTCTGGAAAACTGAACGGATGGATGGATGGATGGATGGATGGAAATTAGCTGCTGAAAATAATTTGGAGGGTTACCCCCCATTCATAAAGCAACCTTTTCAACCAATTAAGGAGTCTACTGAGTGACCAGCAGTGAGCCACACAAACACCCCTGAATGACTTGGTCCGACTACATGGTTTGCAATTCCTCTGCCAAAGGAAAATAAAGTGCAGCTGTTTATCTCTCTTTTTTCTTTTTAGGGTACAGAACAATCAAGTCTCCCCTGCCAAATTAATAACATAAGCCTCAGCACGGAAATCCAGGCCACAGCTTACTTACAAGGAACAAAACAGGAGTTCAGAGTTGACATAGCTGGAAACAAAAAAACTTAACCTAAATACATTCTGGTTTGTTCGACTGCATAAACCTAATAGCAAATGTGCCAGCCTCATACGGACAGCCGCAATGGCCTGCCACTTATTTTAACTCACTTTAATTCGAGATTTGCAACTAATATGAACCTCTGGCAACCCTGATGTAACCAACACGTCTACCTCCCCCCCCCAAAAAAAAAGTATCAGGGTGCATAAATCAAGGACTTAAAAGTATAGCGCAATCGTTAATATACACCAAAATGCTCATGTAAGTATTGAAAGGAAACGGTGACTTGGTTAATGTATGCCCGAAGTGTAAAGGCGTGTAGTGGAGGAATTATGAGATATTTAATTTCTACTCCTTCCCACAATGGGGAAAAATATGCAACATGTCATGCCGGCCCACAAAACCTAAAAACCCATTTACCCCCCATCCCCAAAAAAAAAAAAAAAAAAAAAAAAAAAAAAAAAAAAAAACATAACAATACCAGCTGTCAGGTTCCCCTGATACCGGTGCGTGCAGCGATCGCGCATTGCAAAGCAAATGAAAGTGAAAAATTGCATTAAACATTACATCAACAATGCATCAGTAAAACCGACAAACAAATAAATAAGTAAATAAACACAGATATGAAAATCAGTCGGTCCTGCACCACGCACACCTGTGCAGCCGCGGCACCCGATCCAGCAGGATACCGGTTCATCGGGGTAATTTTAATAGGGAAAAGCTCACTGCGACATGGCAGGCTTACCAGAATATCGCATTGGTGGCGATGAACAGCAGTGAAGTGTAAAGCGGTCTCTTCCAGGTAATCACGCTCGCTATGCAGCTGAGCAGAGACCCGCCTCTGGACTGGCGAGCTCCCGCAGAGCGGTCCCCCTTCCCCGCGGGCATCGCCCCAGCCTCGCCGCCCCCAGCATCGCCGCCCCCAGCCCCGACCCTGGCCCCCGCTTCCGAGGCATCGTCGCCGTCGCGTCTTCCGGCGATCGCCATAGAGGAGAAAGAGTGGCTCGGATCGCCCTCCGCCCTGGACTAAGGCAGCCTGCTCTCGGTTTTGTTGTTGTCGCGTTGACGTCACCCGGAGACATCCAAGGTTGACGCGCGAGGTGGAGGGGGGGGGCGGTGACGTCATTGCGCCACCGCGGCCAGGGGAGGGTACATGTGACCACAAGAAAAAGTGTAGCCACCTTTTGTATTCTACATGGTATAGTGCATTGTTCAACACTTTTCCAACAAATGTCTGTTTTTATGCTTTACAATAAATAAAATGATATATGATTAAAGTGCCATCGTTAATTCCTGTAATTATTCAACAAGCGTCTTCTTCAAATAGGAATATAAGCATTCACGTAACGATTTATAAATAATGAATTTGAGATGAGAGATAAACGAAACAGGAAGCTCAAACTGAAACACTTGTTTCAACTTTCTGAACTAGGGTGCACTGCAACGTGTAATGCCCACAAGTGCCACTGGGTGCCGCTCAATAACTAAATATGAAAACTCGACCCGTTTTAAAACATTTTTCATACTTAATCTCGTGGTAATTAATACACAGAATCTGTTGCATATATGGCAGCAAAACTTCATGCTTATTTTTTTGCTATTCAAGGTACAAAACATGGTTGATGATTGTTAGAGCCATAGCTGATAATTGCACTTTATATAAGTTGTATGCAATGACTAAAATTTGATATTTATTTTATTTTGTATACTTAAGGCTGAATATGTACTTCTTAGATTTTGTTATGATTCAGTTAACATTTATGTTTAAATTAAGACCCCTATATTGATCATTTTGGTATGACCTTTTTATACAGTCTGTGGATCCTTTGGTTTTTTTTTTTTTTTGGTTTAAGAAGATATTGTCAACTGGATTTTATTTACGTTTATAGATAAAGAAGATTTGTTGCATTTTACGGCTTTGCAGGCGTCCATTTTTTTTGCTCGAACAGTTTACGAAATGACGCAGGTACTGAATCTGTCGCCATAACAATGATTCAATGAATATATGTTTTTATGTATTTCATATTTGATGTTTAATCAAGAAGTTTTAATTAATTTACAGGAAGTTGGTGTTGCGGGGGAAAACGTTGGACCTGTGCAAATACTTATGCAGAGGGACAGTGCAATGCGTGTTGCAATTCTAATATTAAAAGAGAACAACTTCTTCGATGTTTTAATACGGGCCACGGTTATAGGCGAGGTGACAAACAGCATAAGCATGGAGTGGCAGAGCCACACACTGTAGGTCCGCGTCTCCGGGAATAAGGGCGTCAGAGTGGGCGTGGCCAGCCCGATTCCTGCACGGCGCTCAGGGGCCGGATACCAAGGACTTTCACTGATATATCAAGGCACCTGAGAGCCATCCTGCCGCCCTCACTGCTATCGTTTATTCATGTCCGTATCACGAGTTGTTCAATATGATAATTCTGATCAGTAAAAGTTCATGATGAATGAATCTAATGGCTGGGCACGCAGCCCAGCAACGGGCGCGAATCCGTCGGCCATTAGTCTGCACTGACGCCATTGTCCGTGCACCAGAAACTAACGGGGATCCGCTAATTGGAGCAAACTCACTGGCAGCAGAGAAAGGGCTAGAATATTCCAACCAATCTGTGACAGGGCTGGCTTTGTTCTTTACTGCTGTGTTAACAGTTATCTTTTCTCTTCCCTCCCTCTCTGGCTCAGGGCATGAATGGTTACCACCCCCCCACACCCCCACATGGACTGTCCCTGAGCTCAATGGCTCCGCCCATGCTGCTGAGACCTAGGAAGCCCCAGTGACAGACCCCGATGAAACCCCCATGCCAGCCCCTCAAACAGGGGCGATGGTCCAGGGGAGCCTGAGTGGAGAATAAGATGATGGAGCAGACCACAGACGACGTGGAAGAAGCCCATGGCTCTGAGGAGCTGGAGTGCAAGATCTGCTACTGTCCCTACAGCCTGGGCTGCCGACGGCCAAAGCTCCTGAAATGCCACCACAGACTGTGTACCAAGTGCCTTGCCAAGCTTCTGGACCTGGGAGACTGGCCACCATGCGCAGTGGTCTGCCCCTTCTGCCGCTACGTCACCAACCTGCCCGATGGTGCCTCGGGTGGCATTCCTGACGACGGCGGCCTGGTGGAGGCGCTGTGCAGCCAGAATTACCTCATGGACCGCTCCACCAAGCTCCTGCTCAGCCCCCAACGCCTGGGCTCGCTGGCGGACTCCTTCCTCTCCTCCTCCTCCTCCTCCAACTGCTTGTTCGTCACCATCATGGAGACCGCCCAGGATCCGGTGGGGTCTACAACAACTCCTGCAGAATGGGTCAACCGCTCTTCCAGCCTGGATTCCATGGCACAGCGCTGGACAGTGTGGACCTGCACCACCAGTCTGTGCCAGCTTCTAGCCCAGGCACTGGTGTGGCTCCTGGGCTTTGTTTACTTATGCTCCCTTCCTCTGGGTGTCTACCTTCTCATCATGCAGAAGACTCCCATGGGTATGTTCCTGGTCAGCCTGGTGCCTGCCACGCTAGTGGCGATCATGGTCTACGCTTTCTGCCGCTGCATCTGCCATGAGTTACGGGACTGCATGTCCTCCTAGCAACCAAAGGACAACTTTGCTCACAAGCCTGGAACAACTTTTCCCCACAACGAGTCCCTGGAGTGATTTTGCCAAGAGCCGTAGAGTCACAGTCAGACGCTTCACTGTGTTTTGTTGTCTATAAATGCTGAAAACATGGACTATTAGGGTATGTATAATTATTTGACAAAAAATGAGTTAAAGAATAGGCCTAATTAAAATTAATAATAATGTCTGTATTTCTGGTTGCTATATGGTGAGAACTGGTAATGCTGCAGTAGAATAACTGTGACATTTATGCATCAGAACATTGAGGAAATCAGCTCCATATGGTGTTTATATGGTGTTGTGACTTTTCTGGGCTGTGTTCCCAGTGACTAAGGAATATAGTCAGATTCCAGTTTGTGCCATGACCCATGCCCTTAAAAGGGGAGATATGGTCCTTTCAAAGGGGGGATATGGTTACTTCAAAGGGGAGATATGGTCCTTTCAAAGGGGGGATATGGTTCCTTCAAAGGGGAGATATGGTCCTTTCAAAGGGGGGATATGGTTCCTTCAAAGGGGGGATATGGTTCCTTCAAAGGGGAGATATGGTCCTTTCAAAGGGGGAATATAGTCCCTTCATAGGGGGGATATGGTCCCTCGAAAGGGGGAATATAGTCCCTTCATAGGGGGGATATGGTCCCTTAAAAGGGGGGATATGGTTCCTTCATAGGGGGAATATAGTCCCTTCATAGGGGGGATATGGTCCCTTAAAAGGGGGGATATGGTCCCTTCAAATGGTCCTTGAGAAACTACTACAGATTAGGGACTTGAGCTATTGGGACGTTCAAAAGTCTCAGTAAGAAAAGTAATTTGTTCTACAAGTGCTTTATGATACTTAGAAGTATCAGAAATGATCTGATTCACATTATTAGGTGTTCATGAATGAATAACTGTCTGTTCTTAACTTAAAAAATAAGAAAACGATCACCCCAGTGCCTTTATGTCATAGACATTTTTATATTTGTACTATTATGTGAGTGTAATGTATTCTTATAAAGCGTTGATGCAGGTGGTTTCATGATAACGGCTGTATTGTGATCACAGTGGAATTCACTAGAGTGGAATTCCCACTAATCCAGAGACAATTGCAAACCTGCGATTTGAACAGACAAGGACAGAGATCACTGTGAGTTTACCAGCATGATGGGTGGGATGTTACTGCTGTTTCTGATTGTTGTAAATACGTTTTTTTTTTTCTTCCCTTGCTTATTAAAACATCTCACTGTACTGGTTAATAATTAAGCACGGTGTTGGCACTTTCCAGCCGTTTAATCAGCTGTATTTTCTTACCCTCTAAGTTCAATGACAATGAAATGGTGAACATCAACTTTTTGCCATGAATGTTTACATTCTTAAAAATCAGATCTTTTGAAAATGTTTTATTTATTTTATTTTTTATTAATACCATTTAAACATGCGAAACAAAGAGAAATAAAATATGCTGGTGCTGGTTAGGTAGACAATTCTTCACAAAACACGATAATCTCGGGTATGAAGATCACTGCCGAGTCCCGTAGAATGTCAGTCAAACTGGCGAATAGCCACAGTTCATGACGTCGGGGATCATGACCGTAAACGCTGTCATCCACCATCTATTAACCTCAGTACCGGTCCTAGCCGGTGTGGTGCCCTAGGCGAGCATCATTCCCGGCGCCCTCCATCTGAGGCAGAGTGATACTGGCTGGCAGGTCGGGGCCCTATAGGCGGCCGCCTATGTCACCCATAGGATTCACTGGCCCTGGTTAACCTTAGAAGTTACTCTACCTACTCAGCAGGTTTCTCAGTCATTGTACTTGTCTTCGGCCACATGGGGGCAACCTGTTACTCCAAATTAGGAGGTGGGTGCTGACAGACCAGAAGGGGTTCATCAAGTGAGCCGGGGAAAGACCCCGGGGGGAGTTTGCAGGCAGAAAGCTTCGGTGTCTTCCTAGGAGTGAATACATCTGTGGAGGATCATTGGCTATATAACTTATTTTTATTTCGTTTAAATTTTCTGAGGAAGGTCAGTTGAGAGACGTCAGGTAAAAATACAGCTCATTGCCTAGTTTAATTATTTATATACAAGCTAGCATGTTTAGTCATTGAATAAATGCACCAATTCCGTACCAGTGTGGTGTTTATGCCTATGCCTTTCTTGAGATCCCATTTGTTCCGTTAAATAAGGGGTGGGGCAATTTCTAGTCACATGGTCTGCGAAAGGAGAGGCCAAGTCTGGATCTATCAGTAAAATATCAGTGAATAATAACCGCCCTAGGTAGGTCTTCAGTGACCTGTGAGAGGCAGCTTTTCCCTTAATAACACATACGTCTCTTGCAGGATTAATGCCTCTGTTGTTGCTCTATGGACATATTGCAGCCGCGAGAACATGCGGCAGGGCGGGGCACCCAGGGTACATTTATTTAAGAATAAGTCAACCAGATTTGTGCAGTTCTCTGAAAAGAGACTGCAGCCAGTGTGCTGGCGTTGTCCAGCTGCTATACAGGAAATACCCGCGGTGCATATTCCAGCGCTCCGCTGACAGCCGCAGGCACGACACGTACAGTGTCTCTCCGTGGTTAATCATTGCTTCATAACGCTTAGATTTTGAAATTTAAAATTCACCTACTTAAAGATTTATGGCCAAGCAGCTCAGCGCCGGGGATGTGCGAGGCTACGGCGCAGAGCAGGTACCAGAGTCACGTGACTGTCGCGTCCCGACAGAAGCCACAGTAACGTGTTCCAGGCACGTGTTCTCTTTTAATGTTTCAAGACTGTATTGTCATCGCATCCCAGTATGTGGAAATGTGAATCCAACCCGTGTGTGGGGATTTTTTCATATTTAATGTAAAAGGATACTACATTTGTTTGTTTTTTTATCATTTTTATTAAGGATGTGTCGTTATGATGAAACTTCCCATTGTTTTGTAACGAGGGGCCAGTTTAGGGGGTGAAAGATACTCTTTGGAAGAGGAAGTTGGCCAGGCGATTTGCTTTCGACATGCAGCAATAGAGACAATCATTTAAATGGAGCATAAATCAGTGAAATCAATCAGCTAAAACGCCGTGCGGGAGGGAGCGCTTTTGGCGTGCATGTGAAATACGTACGACTGGCCGGAAGAGGATGCACAGCGATCACTGGGGGCCGATCACAGATCAGGGACGGAGACGTTAGCGGTGGCAAGAAGGGAGCTAATTATCAAAGGTGTGTAACGGCAAAGAAAAAGACCTGGGAGGAAGATTAAACCCCCCCAGGGATGTCAGACACCACGGAGAAGCCCAGAGTAGTTACATGAGGTAGAAGTACGAGCAGACAAGATGAATCCCACTTTTTATCTGGGTATTTCCTCATTGTTTAATGTCATGTGGACATTTAATTAAGACATTTAATTAGGTATATATTCATCTTTTACAGATCTGAATAATATTTGATATGGTAACTGACTAATTCAGCCGAGAGCTGAGACTGAATTTATCCTCTCTATTTCTTCATTTCTAATTATGCATCTCTCTCTTATTGTCTCTGTATATTACTCCCAGTCTCTTGATTGTATCGAAATTGCATCTCTGTTCTCTGAAGGCTGCTGCCGCCCGAATCTCGGACGACCGTGTCCCCACAGCGCGTCACTCACAGTGGTGACTTCACCAGTCCCCCAACGGCATACAAGAAATTTTGATTTTGGGGGCGACGCAACTTTATGATTTAAATGCAATGGTCTGCTTATTGGGGTGGATGAATGAAGCGACAATAAACGGAGGTAATCGTCCCACCTTGCATTCCATTTCTTGTGTCCTTGCTGGTCCCCACCTGGATCAGACGGAGGACAGGGTGTGTCAGTCCTGTGACAGCCTCCCGGGCTAGAACGGGAGGGTTGGTACACTGGTAATCAGCCAAAGCTCACTGTCAGTCCAGGAACACAGGTGCCGAGAGGAGAACCTCCACATGTCAACCTTACAACTTCAAAAGTACCTTAGACACGTAATCTGTAATTTCCTTCGTGTTCTTAGGCTGCCCTTATGTAGAGATTTTGGTAGTAGATAACTGGACAGCACAATTTACAGGCAAAAAACTGAATCAAAGGCACTCTGGGATCGACACCTTATGCCTTGACGGTGGCTTGTCAGGTCAGGTAAGCAAGCCATTAATATCACAGGCGATTACCGTTCAACCATGTGAACAGTGATAGACGCAGAAGGGAAAGGCTTCCTGGTCATTTAACACCTTGTGAATGATTTAGCACTGGAATCTGTCACTGGTGAGTGCATAAGATGTGTAGAGAATTTTTTCCCCTGCAAATGCCTCTTCTACCTGCAGGGGGCATTACGGTTAACATCCTGTGCTTGTAAGCACATTCGAGTTTCTGGTCATTCAGCTACATAGTATGTTACCTTCCCTTTCCCTTGTACAAAAATTATCTGGAACAATCAGTAATTTTAAGTAAGCATAAACAAATAAGTAGTTGTTATTACTTAAAAAAAAAAAAAAAAAAAAACATTTTTTGTAATGTCAGGCTATATCTTTTTAAGGGTTTGGTGTGAACATCTTCACACGATAAGACAGAAAACAGCAAGGGACACGCACACACGTGCACACTCATGCACGCACACACCTAAATACAAGCAAAGCCAGACCTGTCTGTGGATGCATGAAAGGCTCTGGGCACCAGCTAATAGGATTAGCATTATGGGTCACAGCATGTCACTGGGAGCTGTGGGCTTACTGAGATTACCTCGCCTGCTCCAGAGCTGGGAATCTGTGGATATTCCGACAATACATTTCTTTTTTTTTTTCCCAACCCGTATCTCAGATCAGAAAACAATCCATGTTCGAAGTTCTTGGAGTTTCCTCATTAGAAACAAGACCATCATCTGATCCGGTTAGCTTGGCCCTGGAGGTCTAAAGGCTGCTGGGGGTGTGAGCCCCCCCTCCCCACCGGAGTGAGCCCCCATGGCCCATATGGATGGCAAGGTGGCTGACGATGGCGGCGGAGGGTCCCAGAAGCTCCTGGAGGAGGTCAAGGTTCTTGTGGAGACCCTCAACAAGGTTAGAGGGACAGATTTTATTTCAGACTTGTTTTAACAGTCATATGAATTAATACTAATTCAAATGCTTAGTATTCCAGTAAAGCACCCAACAGTAAGTTTTGTATATATATAGATAAAGTAGTTGTGTATAGAATTCCACTAAATGATCCTGCTGTAAGAACAGGCAGGACTGTACGCTGGTTTTCATACCACAGAGAGTGTGGGCAGCTCTCCTGTAACTCGCAGGAAAAGGTTTCGATGTGTAAACCTCAAAGCCAGTGGCAAAGTTCTGACGTATTCCAGAATCTTCTGCGAGGCCTCCTGCCGGTAGCTCGGCCGGAAAGGACACCTTGTTCGTTATGTCTGAAGCACCGGCCCTGGGTTCCGACCTGCTGATGGGCAGCGCTACCGGCCGCCTGCGGGGACAGTGCAAAGACCGGCCGTAACCGCGATCCAAAAAACACATCCAGCTCTCCAGAAATGGCTTCCCTATCCGTAAGAGTCACCTTGATTTTCTGCACATCAAGGTTAAGTTTTTCTCTTTCCAGTCATAGCTATACTATTGCATGCCATTAATCGAAGGCACTAAATATAAATACAGCCATGGAAAAAATTAAGAGACCACTCTATGTTTTTTAAAAGCTGCATTTTTAAATCCTGTTTTAATCCTGGTTCCACTGGCAGAAGGGTACACTGAGGTAGGCTGCCTCCAGGCTCAAAGTTTGTAAGACAGCAGTAGGCAAGGACAAGGTGAAGCAGGAGACACTGGGAACGACCAAAAACCAGCCAGGTAGAGCGCAGAAGCGACTTTCTAATGTGAGAGATGACTGTCAACTTATCTGACAGTTTCTCATGAATCATAGGATGACATCAGGTGACCTTCAGAAGGAATGGGAAACATTAAGTGCAGGTGTGAAGTGCACTGCTAGGACAGTTCGTATCAGGCCCCTAGAAGCAGGACTGAAGACCCATAAAGCAAGGAAGAAGCCCTTCATTAATGAGGAGCAGGGAAGAGCCAAAGTAAATGCCTTGTATGGTAAAGTACTTGGTGATAAGTAAATGGTTCTAATCCTGATTAAATTAACCAGGTCTTTCTGTAAATGGGTTAAACTGCTCTACGGAAAGCCTTATGCAAATATAGTGACAAATGGGCTAATGTCAAAACCGTTTGAGATACAACGGGGCTGTCGTCAAGGCTGTCCTCTATCCCCCTTACTGTTTTATTAATGATGTAACCATTTGCTATTGCAGTAAGGTCTAATAAATGCATAACTGGTATAATGGTAAGCCAACAAGAACACTGGATCGCCCTGCTCACAGATAATGTCATTCTCTTCTTAAAGAATTTGAAAAACTCTTCCTGACTGATTTAATTACATAATTTGGAAACTTATCAGGACACGACGTAAATAATGATTAATCTTCTGTAATGTTACTTAGTTAAACCACCTGAACAAGCTAAGCAATTTAAGATAGTAGATGGCTTCACATATTTGGGAATAAAGATTGTACCGTGTATCAAGGACACACGGATCACCGATTATGACCCTGCCATAGCTTCAGTTGTCACCTCCATTGACACATTCCTTTATTTGGAAGATTAAATGTCCTTAAAATTAACCAGTTTATCTGAAAAGTATACAGTTTAGTCATCTCCAGCATGGATATGTGCATGTTATGACTGCAGGATCACTGGCATTTCGCCATCCCTGAGCACATACAGACACTGTCATACACTTCAGGCACTGCAGGGTCGCCATGACTACACAATTTTGGGCTGTAGGGGGAGACCCAGGGAAAATCCAGCAGGGGAGAACCTGCGAATCCACACGTGCTGGGGGGGGGGGGTCAGTATTAATGATCCAAACCCTCAGGAGTCACAGTGAGGCAGCATTTTTATTTGACAGTAATAACGAATTGGGCTGATTGACCAAACAGAATCTGTTATCTGATAACCATGGAATTGATCCTGGGTCATATAACAATGCAGACAATCTATAGTAAAACATAACTATATCATGTATACAATATATATAATCAGCTTTTTTAATATGTGCCAGTCGGGGAAGAATTGGCATAGAAATATGCATCTGATTGTGATTCTGGGTGTTGATCTGCTACAGGTCCTGAGCCGCCCGCCAGTAGCACAATAGTCCACCTGGTGCATTCTGGGTTGCTAGGCTGCTGTGAGGATAATAGCCGGCCTTGCGCAGGTCTCCTCTCAGGAGGCAGGCTGTGTGAATAGGGCTGAGAGCGCCGGCTGGCTTCTGAAGACGTCCCGTCCAAGCCGTGCACAGAGGCTCCTCTGAAAGGGCCGCAGGTGGTCACTTCCTCTTCTCTACGCTCCTGGATGAGGGGGGATAGCCGGGCTCCAGCGCCGTCGCCTGGAATCTCGGGGCTCCCGTAATTACTGCCGGATCAGTCATGCAAATCCGGGAATCCTGTCTAAGAATAGCGCTGATGTGCTGCAGATAATCGACAGTTATCACATCGCCCTCTGCGTACAAACATGCAGCTCCGTGCTGCGGGTACCGTCTGTCGCAAAGAGGCCTGCGATTAAATATTCAGACCAATATTGATAATTCAGAAACCATTTAATAATCATAATGGAGTGGAAAGTTCAGGTTGAGAAAGTACAAATCCAGACCAAGATTTTGTTTCAACCCTGTGACTGACTCTTTATACTCAACTGGTTGGTTGAAACAAAATCTTGGTCTGGATTTGTACTTTCTCAACCTGAACTTTCCACTGCTGCCCTTCAGAATATCTATGGGAAACATGGGCTGCTTTAGCTCTTATCGTTCTGCGATATTCTGTTTAATGCAAGGTGTGACACCTGGGCATGACCATGAGGTCAGTCCCAGCAGCGGGATGTTTCCCAGGAAGCTTTTCTAATAACAGAAAAAGTGCCGGAATGTTGACCTTGTTTGGCCTTTTGCTTCAGAAGGCCGTTGTTAGGGTTGGAACTTGAAAGGATATGACATACGATAATAATAATCGATCCTTTATCGTCCCCGTGGGGAAATCCTTTTTTTACACCTCCCTCAACTTACTCTTCGTATAGCAAGCTGTCAGTGAAGGGCAGCCACCTGTTGGGGCGCCCAGGGAACTGAGGGTTAAGGGCCTTGCTCAAGGACCTGCAGACCAAACCAGTGACCTTGTGGTTACAGCCACACACTGCCCCCTAAAATAAATGGATGGATGGATGGTTGGTTGGAATGGTCACATCACATCATGCTTGTAGTAGGTGCAGGGTCTTATAACCAGAAGGTTGTGAGTTTGAGCCTTTTGCGCACTACTGTTGCAACCTGGGGCTGTGGGCTTGAGTTTCTCTACTGTACTGGTCATGCAGTGTATGAGTGAGAAGATAATCAAAGATGTAGCAGGTTGTTGTATCACTCCCAGGGAGGAAATGAGAGACATCTATCCATTGCATTTATTTTAATGATTATTTTTCCTCAGCAGAATATCAATGATTTCTGTTGTCATGGTGATTCTGGAATCCATTTCTCCTTGTGTGGATTGGCTAATTATATACTTATATACTACTGAACAATGTCCTGCTATACTGCAGGAGTGCAGTCACGTGTCATAGCTATATTCCAGTCCTATAGGCCTTTGTGTGCGGGATAAACTGTTTTGATGTGTGGCTACACATGCAGGAACATATAGTATTACATGCACTGTAAAAATGTCAAACATCTTGTATTCTGTTTGGTTACTTATGGTTAAGGTTAGGGCTGGGTAGGGGTTCAGGTTGTCATTGTTAGGATTAGGGATTTTCCCATAGAAATGAATGGATGGTCCCTGCAAAGATATGAATACAAATCTGTGTGTGTGTGTATGTGTGTGTGTGTGTGTGTGTGACACGCGACCTGGAGCCCGGGACCCTGGGAGGGTGACATCGCCCTCCTTCCGTTTACCCTGCTCCCCCCTACTCTCTCTTCCCTGGCTCAGGTGGTCGCATGCTACCACCAGCTGTCCTCCTGCGTGGGTGGCAGCACGGACAGCACCCAGCTGCGGCACGAGCTGCGCCAGACCCGGGAGCGGGCGCAGCAGCTGGCCCTGGATAGCCGGCGGCTCCTGACGGCTCGGCTGCGCGACGCATCCCTGGCCCCGCCCACGCGGCTGGAGGCGGAGCTACTGTGGGTGTCCTTCTCCTCCAGCCTGGAGCTGTTCCACGCAGATATGTGCAAGGTCTTCAGCGTGGGACAGAACTTCCCTCTGTCTTCCAACACTGGTGTTCTGGTACAGACCGGCATGCAAGGTAAGTCAGGTGACTTCAAGGTTAAAGGTCAACTCGGCGAGCAGAAGCAATAGGTTTCTGCTCCGTCCAGCTTTGCTTGTCAAGAGATTCACCTGCGCCGATTTCATGACCCTGCAGTAAATATACAATTTTGTGTTCACATATATAAAAGTGGTGCCTAAAATTGCAAGCTATTTTTACCACTTTGATTTTGTAAATAATTGTGTATTATTTAGTTATTTTAACTGTAGATGCTTCAGTATTTAGCTTATTCATTCATGTGTGTTTGTAATATGCTTTTTTGGAAATAAAATCTCCTCATTAGCAGTGTTGGCCGTTTCAGGTCCAGAAGCCACAAATCCAGACCAAGATTTTGTTCCTACCAACCAGTTGAATATTCTGTGACTGTGACTCTTTATGTTCAACTGGTTGGTAGAAACAAAATCTTGGTCTGGATTTGTGGCTTCTGGACCTGGAATGCCCAACACTGCTCATTAGCGTCATAAAGTCATACGTAACCATGGTGAAACCTCACCGTTTTGGGTGTTTCTTATGTAACCCTAGAAACACTGGCGTCTGACAAATTCTCAGCGATCTATGAGTGTTGACAAGCGTCAGCTGGGAATTTGGCCCCATTCTATAAAAGTCTTTAATGCCGTGCGGAGGTGTGACGTTAAGGTGCTCTTAGCTGTGCCCCACGAGCTCGCATGAACGAGGATTTCTGCAGGGGAGACGGCCAAGGTGACCGCCCGAGCGCTGAGCCTGACCGAGCCGGACCTGAACGAGGCCCCGGCCAGCGTGGACCGTCTGGAGCAGGGCGAGCTGGAGGCGGAGAAGGCCCGCGTGGACCAGATGATTGAGGACATGGAGCAGCGGGTGAACGTGCTCCGGTGGACGGTGGAGGCTCAGGGGCCGCAGTATGCCGAGCCGGTCGAGAGCGGCTCCTCGCTGGCTCTGCTCTCCGTGCTGCAGGCGGAGCCGGAGCAGCACCGGTGCAAGCGAGGGCAGATGTTTGTCGCCGCTCTAGTGGTCAGTCTGGCTGCTGTGGCCTTGCTTCTGTCCGTCGGTGTATTGTATCTAGGGTGAGCCCTGAGCCAGCCTCACGCTGCATTTCCACCAGGACCACCTAGGGGGAGCCATAAGGTAGCCACAGGCTTCCTGTCTGTCCACTTGCTAACTTATTGTCTCCACGTCCGGATCTACTAGATGTTTTTACAGCTGGGAGTGAACTTTCTATGATAACACAAGAGAGACTCCCTTTACTCAGATTTCTGCCTCTTTTGACAAAATCTATTTGCGTTTATTAATTTGGCCAGCTGTCTCACCCAGCTCTCTGTAGCCAGCTTACTCATGCAGATTGACGTTACATAATGTCACCCGAGACCATACTTTTCGGGGTACTGCTACCTCGATTCCGACTCTTGACGATTTTGACACTTCGCCGAGGCCTGGGGAACATGGACTAGCTAAAAATAAATCTTTAATCTGATTTATATAGAACACTTAGCGGCAATTTTCCCAAAACTTCTGGAACAAAATGATCATGTTACTCTGAGGCTAGACAAAGGCAAGTTGAAGCTCATTCTTCCCGACATCAAATCCAACGCATCCTGCGCCAGCCAAGTCTGGGTTTTTTTTTATTATCGTTTAAAAACAACACCTTTTGGACCAGGGGAGCATGACAAGGAGAATTACTGGTCAAAAGCCGTTAACAATACTGCCTTACAAAGGTGAAACACCGCAACTGCGTATTTTATCAAAATTGGGTTACGACCAAAATTGGGTCTCTTAGGCTCTGTCGTATCACGTGAACAATATCTTAGTTCAACTATGCTCAGTTTTGAAGAAAACACTGTCATCTACCTACCCTCTACACATACAGGTGGATAGTCAAACAATTTTGAAGCTCTTTTTCTTAATCTCTGTGTCAGATTAGTTACTGTGCTGGCAGAATACATCACCAGTCTGTAGCCAGTCAAGCTCCTTGATCCATTTAACAGTTTTCTGAAAATACAGTAGTATGTAACCAGATATGTACAGCTGGATTGATTTTAAAGTTTTACTCTAGGGATTTTTTCCCACAGAAACAAACTCATGGATCTGCATATTTAATATATAGCTAGAAATGCAATGTAATATATAGGTTAAAAAAAACGTTTTCCTAAAAATTAATAACATGACTTTTTGACCATCATATGAGGTGACTGGTGCTAAATGCTTCCGGTATTCAGATAAAATGTCTAAGCCAAGGTGCCACACTAGGATGAAATTAAACTGAATGACAGGTATTGAAAGATATCAGGTATTGAAAGATAACAGGTATCGAAAGATATTCTTTCTTACTGAATTGTTGAATATTTGATTACAGGATTGTCTGATAGAAAGATAACTGTCCCCAAACGTATAAATGATGGTAATTACTGTTGAACTGGTGCTTATGTTTGTGGGACTTCTATGAATGAAGTATGTTGTCTATCTGAAGGTGACATGTGGTTTTTAAAGACCCGCCTTTGCTGGTACTCCATCCCTCAGTAACTATGGTGACACACTCCGACTGTCCTACCCATGATCACTAGGATAAATTAAAATAGTGAATTCTTTTGTCGGGGTGTGCATATATTACCATGTCGTTTAGAAAAAGAAGACACTGCACGCTGAATGATGCGTGTCGATTGTCTGCTTTTCAGCATGCCGGACGTGTATCGTACTGTGCAAAAGACTCAGGCAGTCAAAGAATGTAAGTGTGTATTTGCACAGAAGAAAAAATGAATTAACGTTAGAACATATGTAAATTAACAGTAATACAATAAAAAACTTAAATTCTTCTGTTCTCCAAAAAGAGACGTATTTCCTTGGATGGCTGGATGAACACCGCTTCAGTTCCCAAACCTCTCCTCAGGGGCACCCCAGTCATTCCGTGTATTTCGTAAATTTGTCCTCGGGGCTCAATTAATGAATTAATTAACTGACGTGATTTGTTAACCTTCGTCCTGTGTTAGCTTTCTGTTCGCATCTCTTATGTTAAATGACTCCGTAAGGAATTGATTAACCAGACCAGGTGGGATAATGATCCAAGTCTGAAAGACATGGGCTGTATCGGATATTTGCTGCAAATGCTGGGGTGATTTTAGGAGAGATTTTGCAATGGCTAAGCTGACACGCTTTAGTAGACATAACACCACAGTTTTACGTCGACTAGAAGATTATTTTAATCTCATTTTCTTTGATTGCTTAAGACTTTTGCACAGTACTGTATGTGATGCAAAATAATTTGAAGCACCTCTAAAATTCTGTTTATTTCAAGGAGAAATTTTGGGCATGTGTTCTTTTTCCAGCAGCTGATCCAGCCATCCTTCCATCTTCTGTTCCACTTATCTGGCTGATAGCTGATAGGAGTTTCTTTCCCCACATTTTTCGAATGTTTTTAATAACTCCCTAAACTTTCTTCACCGAATACAATTTGATGTTCTCCTCTCCAGTCTGAAACGCCTTCAATTCCTTTACCCTCCTGTAATCATTTTGCTTGGCTGAGACTGATTCTCTGCAACACTGAGTTAAGTATTTTTTTTTAAGTATTTTTTAAGTGTCTCTGTCATTGTGAATTGATGATGCACAGTTTAGGTTCAATAACAGTTAAGGGTCCATTATCATTAAAAAAAAAAGTCATTTAATTCCTACTAAAGACATGTGACATTGTGTTATTTGCATGATGCAGGGCTCCCAATGTTCATGCCATGAATTAATCCATTTGTGAGACCTTCTAAAGTTCTACATTTACCTCAACATAGTTACATTATATAGGCAAAAGCATTGGGACACCTGGCCATTACACCTACAGGAACTTTCATGACATCCCACTGTAAATCCATTAGGCATCAATATGGAGTTGGTCCCACTCTTCTGGGAAGGCTTTCCCCAAGGTTTTGGAGTGTGTTGGAATTTTTTCCCATTCGTCCAGAAGAGCATTTGTGAGGTCACGCACTGATTTTGGACGTGGAGCCCTGGTTCACAATCTCCACTGTAATTCATCCCAAAGGTGTTTGATTGGGGTTGAGGTCAGGGCTCTATGTGGGGCAGTCAAGTTCCACATTAAACTCACCTAACCATGTCTTTATGGACCTTGTTTGTGCACTGGGGCGCAGTTATGCTGGAACAGAAAAGGGCCTTCCCCAAACTGTTCCCACAAAGTTGGAAGCATAGAATTGTCCAAAATGTCTTGCTATGTTGAAGCATTGAGAGTTCCCTTCACTGGAACTATGGAGTCCAGCCCAGCCCCTGAAAAACAACTTCATACCATTATCCCTCCTCCACCAAAGGTAACGTTCTCCTGGCATCCGCCAAACCCAGACTCATCCATCAGACTGGCAGATAGAGAAGCATGATTTATCATTACACAGAACAGCTTTCCGCTGTTCCAGAGTCCAGTGGCGGCGTGCTTTACAGCACTCTCTCTGATGCTTGGCACTGCACTCGGTGATGTGAGACTTGCATGCAGCTGCTCGGCCATGGAAGCCCAATCCAAGAATCTCCCAGTGCAGAGTTTGTATGCTGGAGTTAATGCCAGAGGAAGTTTCGAACTCTGTAGTTATTGAGTCAACAGAGTTTTGGCAACTTTTACGGACTTTGTGCCGCAGCGCTCGGCGACCACGCTGTTACTTTACGTGGTCTGCTACTTCGTAGCGGAGTTTCTGTTGTTCCTAAACGCTTCCACTTTGAAATAATACCACCTACAGTTGACTGTGGAATATCTAGCAGGAAATAAATTTCACAAACTGACTTATTGCAAAGGTGGCATCCTATCACAGTTCCACGCTTGAATTCACTGAGCTCTTCAGAATGACCCATTCATTCACAAATGTTTGTAAACCTGACTGCATGGATAAGTGCTTGATTTTACTCACCTGTGGCAATGGGTCTGAATGAAATGCCTAAATTCAACAGAGGAGGTATGTCAAGAGGTACTTTTATCCATATAGTGTATATTTCAATGCAGTTACATTTATTTTTGCATAGAAATACCACTGGAATATTTACTGGAGCAATTTTTCTTTGGCTTCTATAGCAGGGATTCTCCTGGGTTGGCATTTCTGGGGTCATGACCCAGTACAATTAGCCAATGAATTACCAGCTATTTGAATAAGGACCTGTAACCCCACCCAGATGACCCCCATATTCTCACTAAATAAATAAATAAATGAGAAAATGCAGGTGCCAGTTTTCTGGTTTTAAAAATGCACAATCACTTCAGTGTTGCTCCAAAAAAAACTATAATTACAGTTCCTGCCGTCACACAGATAAACACATCATAGCATTCGCAGGCCAGCAACACTCTTTTAAGCGGAGACTTCAAAGAAACAAACACACCCGATCCTCGCTACACCAGTTTACCATTTCCCTGAAGCACCTTGAAAGTTACCGCCCAATATAAATAACAGTCCATTCCAGATCGTTTCACTTTGGATGATAATTCATAAATTCCGAATATAGTCACGTGGTAAATCTTAACAACGTATGCATAACTAAGTTCACAAACTGCAACTCGAAGAATGACTTTCGAGCCAAATGCTTTTCTATAAAGATGTGCACATTATTTAGTTTGTTTTATGTATTTAATGTTCGGAAATTTAAACAGGAATTAATTCTCACTTTTGCTGTTCTGTGCTGGTGGAATCGTATCAAGTTGGAAAACAATTAATAAAAAATAATCCTGCTGCACTTCTGTACCTTGTCACAGGACCTTTCAGACGAGTGAAGTATTGCCTCCATCTTTGTTTTCAATGTGATCTGGCATTTTTGTGCCCTTGGTAATTTTTTCATCACGACTGGCGGGTTATTTGACTTGGCCTGAATGGTCTTTGAACTTTTTCTATTTTACAACTGTAGATCTGAAGCTGAACGCCTAACATGTTACAGAGTAAATGACGTCTCCTATCTTTAGAAAAAAGTTCTTCATATGAATGATAGATTTGTAAAGCTATATGTCTATTAAAAGAGAGACTGGGGGAAAAAAAACGCATCGTAATAATTACTCTGTAGAGGTCTGCCATCAGACTGTATTCAAATATGTCGACAGGCTAAATTAAAGCTGAATTTAATTGTGGATTGCTTTGTTTGATTTAACCTAGTTTCCACCAAAGAAAGAACCAAGATACTGAGAGATTCAGAATCTTCAAAGTCTTTCAGGTATTGGACAGATATCCATGCTGCACAGTCAGGGGGATGTAGGGTCATTTAAACCAACAAAAAGGTACCCAGACAGAGATTCAACAAGCTGAGACAGGCAGCAATGATTCGAGTACAGGCTGGATGGATCCACTTCTCCTGCTGCATGGACACAACATGGCTGGAAAAGCCCAACAAGAAGTAAAATAAAACATCTGGAAACATCAGCGCTGATCGATGCATCACTCACAGTACTCCATTTAAAAGATTTTTTTTTAAATGTACTCTAAACAATATTTCTTGACAGATTTGTATATAAATTGTCTGATTTGCATATTAATTTGTTGAGCAATACCTGCTGCACAATCTAATTACACTGAAGCTGTGAATTGCGTGTCACAGCTGAGATAACGTAACTGGGGCACGGTGAATATCACTGATCTGGAAAAGAATGGGTCACCCTTAACATAGAAATTCTTTATTTAGCAAGATGCAGGTTTTCATTTACAATGAATCAACATTACTAATGCCTATTATTCCACTTCTGCTCTGTGTGTGTGGTGTTTAGATATGGGTACTCTGATATCCTCCAGAAATCTAATGATGCGAATTTAGACTCTAAACTGCTCAAAATGCATGTTTGTGCATTTAGGCCTTAAGAAGCAGAATCCAGGAACTGCCCTGTTCTGGATAAGCAACTGGAAGACAGATAAATGTTATATGCAGCATATTCCTATATTAAAATTTCAATAATTTATGAGCATTCACATCTCGACAGTGCAATTCGTTTATAATTTGATAAACAGTTATCTTAATCTATAGCTGGGCCCGCTGCCTGTACGCAGTCGGGTAAATATTCTCAGTGAGGCGCGTTAAATCAGGCGTGCCCTGTCGGCACTGTAGGGGGCAGCAGCGTGACAGCCGAGCTGCGGTGCGGTAATCTGATGCGCAAAGAGAGGCGAGGAAGACGAAGAATAAGAAGTGGAAACAGGAGAAGTTCGGGCATTGATTGGTTCTGTCTGTGCACGGATTCCGCTCTGGGGGAATAAGTGTGTTTTTACTTTGACTGGGGCTTCTCCTCTCCAATCAGAACTGTGGATCATGCACTGACAACAAACAAAAGACCTAACGAGCTAGCCGCTCATGTCTGGTTTTAATTTTATCTGTCAGATTGTTTGCTTTTAGAGAGAATAAACCGTCTTCTTACGTTTGATTAGCTTGCAAGCAAACGTCGCAGCGCTTAATTCGTTTGCGGGCGGGCCAGCTCTAGAAGTTTTTATCGGAGCTAGCTTGGTGAGCTAGCTGGCCGTTTGCTTGTAGGTTATATTTTAATAGATAGCTGAACGTCCGATCGCCATGTCCGGGCAGTCCTCGGGCTGTGGGTTTCTGATGTCGGTCGTGGTTCACGGAGACTCGACTCTCAGCGAACAGGAAAAAGAGCTCAGCCAGCGTCTCCGGCGACTCTACCCGGCCGTAAATGAACAAGAGACCCCGCTGCCCCGCTCGTGGAGCCCCAAGGACAAGTTCAGTTACATCGGCTTGTCTCAGAACAACCTCCGAGTGCATTATAAAGGTACGGCGCAGGGACGCGGGGCTGCTGGCTAGCCGCTCATGCTAGCCGCCGGCCGGCCAGCTAACGAGCCCTTCAGTCACAAACCAAGCAGCGACAGTCTCAGACACCGCCATCACAAACACCTCTCATGACGGCTAACAAACAAAACAGGCCGTTTTATGAATTTTAATAAACATACTTTAAATGCCGCTATGGCGCGGCCTCTACGTTCGAAGAACTAGCTCGTTAGCCACCATAACGTATGTGTGTATATTTGTAATTTTTGAATCCCGGATTTAAACACGAGAATAACGCCAGTGGTGCCCTGCTTGTCGTATTAATTTAAATTCCGCTTATTATTAATTATTTTAGCTAGCTGCTGCTAAGCTGGCATTGGGTCGTTTGGTACAAAATGTTCCGGCTAAATGAAGCTAAGCTAAGATAATCCAGCGAGCTCGCCTGGTCAGCAAGGCTGCCCGGGGTCCCCTAGGCGGCTGCCTGTCCATAACCGAATATTTCGGCCAATTTCGCCTTTATATTTAACGTTAAACCTTGGCACGTTGCTATATTTAATTGATTACCGAGATTAAATCGCGGGCATTTTGTTGCCGCATACTTGGCTAGCCCGATAGCTGACAGCTAGCACTGTGGGTAGATAAAAGTGCTTTTAAAATTAATTTTATGGGGAATATGGCTTAGTTAAACGCTCACTTCAAGGTGGATGAACTGTCTTCGTGTTTATTATTGAGTGTTTTAGCCGTGTTGGGTAGCGCCGGCCTCCGGACGTGTCGGCTAGCTGCTTAGCTCTCTAGCTAGCAGGCTATTGTGGCAGCATAACAACAAAAGACTGCGTGCGGTCAGTCCGCTGCCGTCGGCGTCCATCCGTCCCTCCGCCGCTGCGGTGCCGCAGTCCGGCCGCCGGGCGACGAACCCGAGTCCCGGCTGCGCCCACGGAGCCCTCTAATGCCCCCGCTCGTTATTCAGCCCAGCCCCTGCGGTTAAAAACGTATTTTGGGGACACCAGGTTTGGGTTTGAGAACTGAATAGGAGATGGCTGCCTTGATGGGGGCGCCTGACGTGTGTCAGGGTAAATAAATCACCCGGGGTGGGGATACAGCCCCCATACCCCGTTTAGGTGTTTCCAGAATGGCCCCAGTGACCCCCCAAAGACGCCTGTAGTGTGTCTGTGTGTGACACCCTAACAAAGAACAGGACAGGGCCACACACACAGGCTAGGCCTTGTAATAACAGGAAGCTGAGAGGTTTAAGTCCTACACACAGCCCTGACAGAGGAACCCAGCAAAAAGGGGGCTTTTTTTCCTGTTGCAGCGAAAACAGAAATTGGGCCTCCCTCTCCAGAAACGTGATGTCTAAGAATAGGGATGGTGCTGCTGTGATCGCTTTAAACACGCTTTTGGCTTTTGGTTGTGCCTAACCATGCATCTTTTTCTTAGTCTTTGTTGGAGTCTTTTGAGCTCTGCCTTGGATTGTCCACACATACAGCTGTGTCACCTTTCAGCAAGTTAAACTGGTTTTCAGTTCAATTATAGCAAGTGACAGTGATGAGTAAGTCCTTTTGTGGCTAAGACATCGATGCATGGCCTATGAAATATGTGTACTGAAACATTTATATGTTGGTATATTATGAGAAATTAGGACCAAATTTCAAATGTATAAAATATATGAAGATGTTTTATTTTTATGGCCATTGTGGGGGGAAATGGTGGTTTTTGATATCTAAAATGCAGTAAATATTACATTCCGCGTTCAGTCTGCATAGTAACTGAAGAGAGTTGCGCTAAAGGAAAAACAGGTTTGCAAATGGCTGCCAACGGTCTCTGGTGTGGTTGGTCCTTTGCCTCTGGCAAAGGCAGACCTAGACCGTTTGGGGAATTTAACCTCAGACCCTTCAGGGAAGGGATCTTTCATTATCCCCGTCCCCGTTCCATTTTTAACCGCGCAGCCCTTTCCTTTGTCCAGGCACTCGTGTGCTCTTGTCTGCCTTGTTGCCGGGCGCGCTGTGACCCCGATGAGGAAGGGCTCTATCGTTAATTATGGTGGTGGCCTCACTGACACTATGATAGTGTTTCTCAAACTGGTCCTCGGGGACCCCCCAGACAGTCTGTGTTTTTGTTCCCTCCCCGTGGACTGTCTGGCTTGAGCTGGGAAGGAGCAAAAACACGGACCTTCTGGGGGTCCCCGCGGACCGTGTTGAGAAACACTGCTCTGTGATATGGTCCACGGGCAGTGGGACAAAATCCATGTAGCTGACCTGTATCAGGCTTGAGAAAAACATGCCTTGTTTTTTTTTTAATTCCCGGGTTCAGGTTCCAACCATCATTGCTCTTAAATCTTCCCCAGGACCCTTAATATTTTGTTTAGTCCTGTAATTGTTTTGTAATGTACATCATCATGCCCATTACTTTTTTACGATTGTGTTTATGACTCCAGTGATGCATTTTTAGCTGTTAATTCTTTGTTGGTACTATCATTCCATTTTGGGGATTTATGAAGTGTGAGACTGAAGGAGAAGTTAAAGTGATGAAGACTGTATTCCTGAATAGCGAAGGTCCAGAACTGCTGTACGTCGCCCATATGAGCATTTGTGTGTTTGCTGTGTTGAGTAGATACCGTGGGCACTTCCCGGTTTCCGGGGTGTGTTTGGGTAGGGCAGGGGTCTCCAACTCCGTTCCTGGAGAGCTACTATCCAGTCGGTTTTCTATCCTCCTTGGCTTCTGGTGAGCCACACCTGCTCCTGGTATTTACCTGAGAACAAGTGTGGCCCATCAGAAGCCAGGTAGGAAAGAAAACCGACTGGATAGTAGCTCTCCATGACCGGAGTTGGAGACCCCTGGGGTAGGGGGTAGTGTTGGTGTTGCCCAGGCTTGGCAAGCTGTTGGTTTTTTTTTTTGTGGTCCTCACCTGTCTTCTCCCGGCAGTGACCACGTGACCTTTGCCCTCTGAACATTTAGACTTTCTCCATTTGAGCTTTCAGGCGGTGTGAGGAATGTAGCCCTGAAAGAGTAGGTCGCGTGGTCAGACCCTGCTCCGTCAAAGACTTCTGCTTAAAGGCAGAGGAGAGAAGAGAGGAGAGGAAAAGATTCCCTCAGCTCCAACTTGGGCTTTATGGCTGAAATGTGAGAAGGTAGCTGTGGCCGGGTCTGTCGTGACCTTCACAGCTCTGGTGATGGTGTTGGATACTCACGATGTTGTTGTCAGACCTTAAATCTTTTTTTACTGACCCTGAGCATGTACAGAATTTGCTGTAGACTGTCTGATCTAAAAACATTAGGTCCTTTGTGAGAGATGCAGAAATAACTAGTGGTGTAGATCATTTGGGGGACGTACCTGGTTTAGATTTTGAGCCACCGTTCCACCTATAGTTGGACCGCAGGCGGTGGCTGTAATGAAGAGGCGGTGGCTGTACTGAAGATTATTTTTATTTGTTTATTTTCTGAAGAGCTCTTTAGGTGTAAATGGGGGGGGGGGGGGTGCCCGTCTGTCTTCCCCCCCATCTTCCCCCTGTGGCTGGTGGGGGCGGAGCTGAGGGTGGCCACATTCTATTTGGGCAGATTTGTTGCACACATTGTCTGAATGGGGGGTTTGTGTCTCGGGAATGCTCGTCCCCGAAAGAGGTTTTGCCCACGCACGAAGAGAAGTAGCGGCTGATGGCCGCCTTCGGGGCCTCTGTGCTTGTCTTCATTCCACGTGCTCCTCTTCATCCATCTACTCAACCTTCGTTTCCAACTTTTTCTAGCATCCGTGGATGACGGATCTCATCGGCCGCTCGGCCATTTGCTTTATTAGTGACCCAAGGTCATAAATCTTACTGCTCAGTCTTGTGTTGAATCCCTCAGTTGTTACATATCCAAAGCTCCTGACCTGTCTGGTTGAATCTTATTGGCTGATTGTTTGAAGTTGAAGTATGTATAGTTTGAAGTATAAGATGTAGTGTTTGCCTCCATCCTCCCCCCCCGAAAGTGAAGAACGAGCTCCTAGGAGGATGGCAGTATTGTAGCCTTCCTCGCTGCCTCATGTATCTGGATTTCACCGTAGCATGACTCCACCTGACAGGTCGTTCTGTGTGGGAGATCAAAGCCTGCCTCGGAGGAAGTTCGCCACAGAGTGGTTTTTCTAGAACACCTCATTGTCCCGGCGCTCTGCAACGGCACCCTCCATCTTGTTTGACGTTCCGCTGATGACGCCACTTCCCTGAGATATATAGCCTCCGTCTCAGACGGACGGCTTCTGTTCCCGCGGACTGAAATGGTCGCGGCGTCGGGTATCTTGGATTGTGGGATTTTGGATCCAAGGGGTCGTTTTCCGAGGAAGATGCGTCTGACCAGGGACGACCTAGCTTTGTGATCAATCAGAGGAGCCACTCGGAGGCAGACAGTGTCAGTCCTTCTTTGGCCTCATGCTAAACTAACGAATACATCAGTAATGAACTTCTGCTCCAGGGTCACGTTTAGGGCGATTTCTTGATTTTTATCCTATCCAGCTGTCTACTAAAATGGTCCTAAACACTAACAGTAATTTTTATAATGTTGGTGTAAAACCGATAGAATAACTTTTTTTTATTATTATTATTTTTTAATATATTTAAAGTATTGACTTGATTTGCCATAGGCACGGTGCTCAGGGTCATTCCTGGGGATGTTTATGTCAGGGGATACAGCTGGGATAAAATGAGAAGCCCCCCCCCCCTCTATGAACAGTCTGTTTCCTAGTAACAGCAGCTGTGTCAGTTGAGCAGAACATGGCTGCTTGATTCCATGCCCCGATTGGTCACATTGTATATGCCCCGCCCCTTCCTCCTCAGTACTTATATCACATATAAGCAGACACTTCTCAGGGGTTTCCTCCTCTTACCGGAACTCTGGCTGTAAAATATTTATATATAAATCATTTTGCTGCATGCGCTTAGGTTTTCCTGAAGAAAAAGGGGCCGGTCCTCTTTTTGCTGCCGAGTGAGTGAAAGGACAGCTGTCCAATCGCACGAAGTTGACCAAACCTGCCCTTCCTTTGGTGCTCACAGGTCATGGGAAGACCCCGAAAGATGCAGCTTCGGTGCGGGCGACCCACCCCATCCCAGCCGCCTGTGGGGTCTATTACTTCGAGGTCAAGATTGTCAGCAAAGGCAGGGACGGGTGAGTTTGTTTAGCCAATCATTTCGTTCCATTTAGTCCCAGCAGTAGCATCTTTAAATGTTTAACAAATAAGGTCAATTATGCTACACGCAGTGGAAGTGCAATTGTTTGTTAAATTACTGCGTTCCAGTCGTTCTGAAGTAATGTACCCTATGCCCTGTACTCTGAGGAAGTCTCTCTGCAGCAAGCTTTCTGACGAATTTCGGTAGCCAGTTTACCCTCATTTGTCTTCTCTGGAAAACAACAGGATGTCACCAATTAGCGCCGATTAGCGGAATGGGCTCGGACATGTGGGATATGGTCTGCGTTTAGTGGCGGCTGTGTGATGTTTACTTCATGAGGGCATGGAAACAGAGGGCAAAAGTCAATTAAATTCTTGGTGTAAAATATTAAATGTGTGTGATACTTTTAACTACTTGGGCCCTGGCTAGGCTGTAATGGTTGTTTCTGGATTGCGGTATAAACCTCTTCTACAGCTATTAGTTAAGTTCTCCCCAAACGAGCTTGATGGGCCGAATGGCCCCCTCTCGTTTGTACATTTCTTATGTCCTTATGACCCAGCAAATCAGTGATTATGATAATTTTATGTGCTTATGTGGGTGGAACATGTGGTGTCTGCTTCTTGTATGGAAATATTGCTCTTTTAAAACTACATTTGTGGCATTTTGTGTTAAACACGTGCGTTTATTGAGTTAAAATCTGAGCCACGACTCGTTGTGTGGATAAGTATGCAGGTATGCCGTGGTACTGTTTGGTATGTTTCACATCGAGCTGTTAATTCATGAGAGTTCAGCCGAGGTGAAAAGGTTAAGTCCACGCACACTAATCCCAAAAAGCATGGCTGTGAATGAGATCCGAAATGTCGTAACTCTGTGTTAGGGCACAATTTTTCTGTAAAATGTAGTTATTCGTATAATGCTTTAAAAGGCCTGAATTAAAGAGTTTAATATTTTAATTCTTAAAATGTTGCTATATGTTTTAATTATTCAACAATCAACTTTTTTTTTTTTTTTTTCTAACCAAATGAGGCTTGCTACAGAAATAGTTGCATTAATCTCTCAGTAATAGTCTAACTAATTGCGCAGTGATCACACATTAATTGCTGGCAAGTGAAATGAACTGTAAGAGGCAAAAACATGTCTGAAGATTGGTGCGTACCAGGGGTCCGGTTAACATGGTACAGTTTTGAGAAGGTGTTGCGATCACAAGTGTGATCGGATTAGTAACGGCACCGAACCGTAGCTACTAGACTGATCGCCACCAATCCACCTCCCATACTTATTCAGTATCCAGAAGTCTGTAAAAATACGGCTCCTATTTCTTGTTAAATCAATCCAATCAATCGCACAACAGCTCTTTCTCGTTTTAGATGTTTTTTGCAATAATTAAGCTGAACATTGAAAATGTCACTTTTTTTTTTTGCCACTCAGTGGGTGTGAGCACAGTGACAACCAGCTGCTGTGACGTCATGCGCATACCTTTTGCAGTACGAGGAGCGTATGAACACTTAGATAAGAGGGTGACAATCAGGAAGTATTTTATGCTTTTAACAACAACTACTAGCAAAGCGATTTGCAGTCTTTGTAAAAACAAAGCTTTGAGAGGTGGAAGTAGTGTTTAGTGGAAAATCCCACTAAACAAAGTGCACGCAGTTGTGTGAGACGATGCGAGAAATATGGAAAAAGCAGTGGATGATTTGGGAGTCGCTAGCTTGGGCTGTTCTGCGCACTCCCTACAGCTTGTGATACACAAAGGCCTGCTATCGTAATGAAGTGTAAGTGACACTGTTGCTAGTGTGAGAAAAATTGTGGGACATTTTAAGCATTCATTGCTTGCGTAAACTCTCCTGGAAGATATTCAGATTGAACAGCAAATGCCTCAAAAACGCTTAACTCAATGGACAAACAAGGTGATACAGTGCGTTATGTATTATTTTCGTAGCCTGAAGATTGTTTTGGCATGCTTTTTTTTCATTTGTATTTACTAGTTCAAAAATATGATTAAAAAAATATAGTATAAATGTATATATTTCATTAAAATGTTACAGTAAAAACACTGGAATCTATTATTGGAATTGGACTGTCGTTTTTCTCCTCATCACTTTCTGCTGTCGCTTTTTCAGGTACATGGGAATCGGTCTCTCAGCCCAAGGCGTCAACATGAACAGACTCCCAGGTGAGGTGCAGCGTGCCGGGGTCCTGTGGGGCTGCGTGTGGCCGGCGTGAGTGGCCAGCCGCACTTTCATGGCATTCTGGGTACAGGCAGGGCCTACTGTAGAGGATGGGGTGTTTGTCACACTGCCTGAAAAATAATATTCAGTTATGTTAATCCTTGTCTCTAGTTTTGAGTGGACCTTTTGTCCAATGGGGTGTGGCTTCTGTCTTGTGGGGCGGAGCTTTCTTTTCCTATGTTTGTTTTGATTCGCCGATTGCCGTTGTGTATTTCATACCCTACGTGTTTTGCCACCCATGTGGTGTTAAACTTGGGTTGTATGGAGAACCTAATTTAGAAGATAACCAACTAACCAGCCTGTGTATGATGCAGGTTACAGGCCATAAGGTGGCACTGGCAGGTAAAGCGATGGTCTTGCCAGGTTCCTGGGCTGGGGTGAGCGGTTTAGACTGTCATGGGCACCTCGCTGCCAGTAAATGAGTAACCAAACTACCTCCAATACACCCCAGGGGGGGTGGTTCTGACTTGCAATGGGCGTGTGGCGGGTGTTGCCGAAATCGCTAACGGACATCAAGGAAGTTTCACCAGGGTAAATCTAGGACAGTAAGTAAAGGACAGGATAGAGGAGAGGATGTAGGGGATGAGGGGGAGTCACATGACCCCGCCACCAAAAGGCCCCAGACCACAAGGCTACGGAGGCCAGCAGTGGACAAACCTATTGTTTGGGAAAGGTGAAGCTGTAGCCCGCTTGCAGATTGATAGTCGAGAGAGAGTCGGTGATTCCTGGTAGCGGCAGCGCTCAGACCCGCTCTGCCTTTCTGGTTACGGACCATTCAGCTTGGGGAGACGTTGTCGTTTCCATATTTGCTCACTTGCTGTGTTTTTTTTTTCTCCTTTCCCCTTCATGTTTTGTACTATTGTCCCTATTGTAGACTATAGTCTACATCAGGTGATAGATTGTACAGCACTCACTGTGCCAAGTTTCTGTTTGGAAATGTGGTCACTGTGATGTTTCTGTGATGGCTCCCTCCTAGCCTGTGAGGATGCCACGCCTTCAGTGAGCCAACATGCTAATCCAAGCTCTCAAGTGCCTGTTAATGCACAGTAGGTTGTGAATAGGTCAATGTGAGGTAGCGTTAAGCTGTACGTTGCTTGTATCAGCGTGATTGGTTTTACCATCCATGTTGCAGTCGTAAGAGATTGCCCAGTGCCTAATTGAGAAATGTAGTTTTGATGGCCCTCCTTCCGCTTCTTCAGGTTGGGATAAACACTCATATGGTTACCACGGCGACGACGGCCACTCCTTCTGCTCCTCGGGCACGGGGCAGCCGTACGGGCCCACGTTCACCACGGGCGACGTCATCGGCTGCTGCGTCAACCTGATCAATAACACCTGCTTCTACACCAAGAACGGCCACAGTTTAGGTAGGACGACACAAGGACACGCCCGCAGGTTCAAATGAGAACATCTATGGCCTCATAAAAACATTTAAAACTATGCTTACTGAAGTAAATCTGTCAGAACTGCCCTTTAAACATCAGATCAAGCCACCGATGAGAATCTCGTTAAGGGGGTGTCCCGTTAAGTCCGCTCTGGCTAGTCCCAGAAAGCAGGCCAGTTACCCTGTGATGATAGTGTCGGTGAACCACTCCTCAGTGAGAGTGGCTCTCAGAATTTTGTGTGTTTGGGAGGGTTTCCCAGAAGCTGGAATGTTTGTGGGCTACTTCTCTGGGATGTTTACCGATGTATCGCTATGGAAACCGGGCTGTCATTTTTTCATTATGGTGCGTTTTTGCCGTGATGGTCGGTTTATGGCTTAATATGATGTCTAACATGTACTGAAGCTGTTCTCACCTCTGGCTTTCCAGGTATTGCTTTTACTGATTTACCGGTGAGTAAAAATGGACGATCGTCTTCACTGGAATGTGTTTGTCTTCCTAGTAAAGATTTTTGACCTGTGTGGTATTCATTGTGACTTTACATGGGAATGCTCTGTACTACAGGTAAAGCTGTATGCTACCCCGTTGGTAGCGAAGATTCTCGTCTGCGGATTCACTGAAAATATGAACCCATAGACCTTTAATGGGAAAATATTCAATGGTTTCTGCAAGAATTCAGTGCTGAGGCACACCTTGCTCTGTTAAGCAGGTTTTTAATAATTATTACTTTTTAAGCAGGGGTGCCGTTAGAGATTTTGGCCCCCATGAAAGCACATCCCCCAACCCAGACCAATGCAGATGTCACAAATTTTTTAGACTCCCTGTCCCTCAGGGGTCCTTGGAATCCTCCTAACTGCCCCCCCCCCCCCTTTACTCCCCCCTGTCTTTTAGAAACCTATTTACAGGATGTTTATGATGTTGCGATGCTCGTCATCGGTGCTGAGATGAGATTTTAGCACTTGTGCCACTTTTGGGAGAGTCTATAACGCGGTTTGTCTTAGTCTCATGCCGCCCTGTGTCCGCCCCCCCCCCCCCCCCCCCCCCCCCCCCCCCCCTCCCCCCCCCACCGGCCCCCCCCCCCCCCCCCGGGCCCGGGCCCCGTCCCCCCTTGCCCCCCCCCCCCGG
>JABJVO010000078.1:1511537-1525842 GCA_026770805.1 Boulengeromyrus knoepffleri | reverse complement strand
CGGGCCTTTCTGGGGTTTATAACCCGACTATTTCAGGAACACCCACCCCCCCCCCCGCACCCTTTAAACCTGTACATATTTGTCTTTACATCATTACTTGTTAACGAGCAGATGACAACACACTCGCTGCCGTTTAATGATTAACAATGCACCTGCTGCAAGTCACCTTAGAGCAAAGATTGATTCCTTGGCAACAGGCCTGTCGTGAGGATCTACCGCTAGGAGCTGCCTGCACGTCTGTGCGTGTGCGTGTCCGTATACGTGTGCTGTGCCGTCACGGTCTCCTCACCAGGGGCCCGGTTGGACTGGGGGCTGTACAGACGGGACTGCAGGAACTCGGCTGCTCTCTGCTGCTGCTTGCTGGCGACTGGCTGATCCAGTAGCCTCATCACAGAGTATCCCCCCTTTATTCTGCGCAACAGAAAAAAAAACCTGGAAATAAATACGTGCACCAAACCAAGCGTTACAGTCCTGCATAGCAACCCGGGGCAAACTCAACAGGTCGTCTTCCATTTAACACGTCAGTATAACTGGGCATCATTCGAAAGCCAGACAAAATTACCACTATTTTTCAAAATGATAATTTTACCCATAATACATCCACGTTACATTGTTACTAGAGCAATGTCAGGTTATGTACTTCTTCTGGTACATGAACATGCACCACAGATAATTAAAGAATAATAGCTACTCTGTCTACTGAATTCAGAACAATGGATTCATCAACAACTGTTTATGCAGAACAAGCATACTATGTGCCCCACACTACAAGCTCATTTTTCCAGTAAAGCATTTTCTATTCAGCACATTTTCCCCACCTCCGTTTCTTGATTCTTTTCTTTTTCTTCTTCCCCGATGTCACTGTCGTCATCTCCTGCTCCTCTTCCTCCTGACTGTCAGACCCTTCCTCCTCCTCCTTACTCACCTCTTCACTATCTGGAGTGAAAGGAGATTCCTGTCACATGCTCTAAACTCTTTAAATTTATAATTAACACACCTGTCTCTAAGTGGACAGTTGGCAAAATGGAACATTTTTTATTATTATTCATTTGCTTGTGAGGTTTATAAAGTAATGCCCGGCCTAAATGATGTCACAGCGCTTTAATGTCGGGGGAGGGGGGCGTTCTGTAGCAAATTCTGAACTAATACATCATTATAAAAACCACATTATTCTACAGCTAGACATACCTTTTGCTTTCGGTCCCTCTGGATTTCTAAAAGACAAAACGGTTTTAAAAACATTTCGTTTCAGTTTATTACAAACATTGTTGATGTTATGCCATCGAGGTAGACATTTACTTCGAGGAAGCCGAATCAATTTCCTCTAGAATTTCATCGGGAAGACGTCTTCTTTTCTACAGGCATCAAAAATAATGAAAATAATAAGTAAAAATGTCTTTAACCACAAGCATACATAAGTAAAGCTGAACGTCTAAGACGGAATACAAATCTGTACCTTCTGCTCCTCAAACAGCTGCTGTTTCCTCCTCCGCTTTTCCTTCAGCAATTCCCTATCTCTGTATAGAGATAAACAGTTTAGTTAAGACCTTCACCTTCAAATAGTGAATCTTCTTCAACATGTAAGCAGGGTTTCTAAGGCATCACTGGTTCACTATGCACCTTCTGGCGCTGTCGATGGCTTCTTTCATGCTTCGAAGAGCAACCGCTTTTGAATCCTCAAACGTCACTTCGTCTGGGGCTTCGTCGTCGCTCGAATCAACGCCTAACTGTAAATGTTCTGTCATCTTTTTGCTTTCTGATTTTCTTTTTCGAACACCAGCGTCCCCACGCCGTTTATTCGCCATCTTTGAAACTATCTGCGACGAACGTGCGCGTTCAACCATAGAAATCAGGTCTGTTAGAAGAAGGCAAATTACTGCGCGGCGCCCTCTGCAGGGCCGGATGTTTTCAGAAATTCTTATTATTGCAACTAATATTAATCGTGTTTTTTTTCAGTCAAGAGGTAGACTGTTTCCTAATAAGCCGAATGCTGCAAAATATTTTACTGACAGCTCTTCGTCTTCCCAATGACACCAATTACCTATAAAGTGCCGTAAAGCTGATAAAGTCTTACAAATATGCCACGGTTTGGCCAAGCACAGAGAACTAACGCAAGAATGTTACCCTGTAGAAAGTTCAAACCTTCGACAGTTAGACCATGGTAAGCATCTAGGACTACTATTAAGTTTGAAAGTTGTTTAAAATATATTCGCACGCTCGGTTTTAGTAAAATATCTGAAATATACGCACTCTTTTCCCTTTCAGCAGTATTACCAATGTCACCTTCCAATCCAGACATGTGTTACTGCACACCACCACAAACGAAGCTCCTACCGATCGATGCTTTGGCAGGTATCTGTAGTATAATCACGCGCCTGAACACCATGAAGAACCCATTGGAGTTTACAGTTTTCGTCGATTGCTTTGGCACGCGGTATGCATGAGACATACTTAACATTCTCAGGACTATAAGAGCATTTCTCAAAACAGTTCGTGCATGCAGGAGAAGCACTGTGGTTTAGCTGCAAAAGCCTGTAACTTACCCAAAACAATAAACTCATGTCTCAAAGGCAAGTCATTCCACCAATGAACTAGTCAGTGCCGCCAAAATGCAGTACAATCAGCATCGTTTTAACCATGAGAGTCAAAATGCTTAGATATTGTTTAGGATGTCTGATCATTGTTTTGGGAATGCTCAAATACTGTAAATACTGTAGCACTATAACTTGTAGCTACATATTCATTAGGAAATACAGAATACAGATGTTGTCTGGGGCCAACCATGCAGTGAACACAGAGAGGTTTAGATGTGTTTACATATACTGTCAGTATGTCAGTGTCAGTCTGCTCCTGAGCTCCACGATTCTGAATGACAGTCGGCTCCCACTTTCTCATTGTCACTGACTGATCATTTTTCGTTACATATTCATGTCAGAGATACCAGTTTCAACACTCCACGGCTCTATATTACAAGATGTAAAGTTCGCTGGCAAGAGGAAGCACTCGCATGCACATGTAACAGCTTCAGATCTCAAGACACAGTACAATAGCAAACAAGAACGCCACACAGCACTGTATAACACAGCAAAATGGTAATACAAAGACATCAAAATGACTGCTACGGGTCCAGTACTGCGTCATACTGCTGTGGTGTCAGTTTGCTGCACTGTCTTGCCTCCTGTATTCTGTACTCTGTATGTGGATGAGATGACAACAAAGAACTTGACTTGACTTGAAATGACAACAAACCATGTAGTGGGGGAACCAAAAACACAACAATGCTGTATCGCTGCAGTTTATGGAATATATATTTGTCATTTTGATTAATTGTCATTTGAGAAATGCTCCAAAGCAATCGAGAAAAACTGTATTACTCTAAATGCCGATGTTCCCCCTAGTATATCAATGGTTATATCAGCCCCAGACAGAATCTGTATTCTGTATTTCCTACTGGATATTTAGCTACAAGTTATAGTTATACTACTATATTACTATACTATACTATACTATACTATACTGTACTATACTATTTACAGTATTATAGCATACCCAAAACAATGATCAGACATTCTACCAATATATCTAAGCATTTTGACTCTGTTGGTTAAAACAACACTGACTGTACTTTTCATTTTGGTGGTTCTGACTAATTCATTGGTGGAATTATTTGCCTTTGAGACATGAGTTAATTGTTTTGAGTAAGTTACAGGCTTTTGCAGCTAAACCATAGTGTTGTGCTATTTTGAGAAATGCCTGTATAGTCTTGAGAATGTTAAGTATGTTTCACGAAATGTGCCAAAGCAATCGAGAAAAACCGTGAAACATTTGGAAATTTATGTGAAGCAATGAGAAATGACGTTCGTCTGTGGAGAAGTGACATTTTGGTGTGGGGATTGCACTCGATGTCTTGCAAATTTCAACTGTCATTTGAAAAATGCTCCACAGCAATCGGAGAAAAACTGTAAATTGAGAGATGGGTAAAAACAAACACACATTTTACAATGAGTGTGGTTATGCGTTAATCTCTATAACAAACCCAAAATGTGATTCCCTGTTATCCCTGCAATAAGTCGTACTTACGTCCATCCACCCATCCAGTATCCTCCACTTATCTGGGGTTGGGTCACAGGGACAGCAGTCTAAGCAGGGATGCCCAGACCTCCCTCTCACTAACCACGTCCTCCAGCTCTTCTGGGGGATACCAAGGCGTTCCCAGGACAGCTGAGTGATGTAATCTGTCCTGCGTGTCATGGGTCTGCCCCGGGGCCTCCTCCCCGTTGGACATCCCCGAAACACCTCCCCAGGGAGCCGTCCAGGAGGAATCCTAGATAGACAGAGAACCACCTCAACTGGCTCCTTTCGATGCGGAGGAGCAGCGGCTCTACTTTGAGCTCCTCCTGAATGTCTGAGCTCCTCACTCTCTCTCTAAGGCTGAGTCCAGCCACCCTGCAGAGATTGGGTGGCAGTCGAAGGCAGTGGCCTCGACGGACCAATCATCTGCAACCAAAACTGGTACTTAGTGTTATTTATACATCAGTGCTATATATATTGTACCATCCTGGTCTTGGTAAGAGCTGTAGTTTTATTGTAAGTATTGTTATTACTATGGCTGTTGCTTTCCTTGGGGTGTCCCTTGGGGGAAGAATGATTGAGATTTAGGGGGACCGTAAGACCCCAAACAAGGGTGTTGGGAGGTTATTTGAGGTGGTGTTTGTGGGCTGTCTCTCTCTGTCTCTCTCTCTCTCTCTCTCTGTCTCTATCTCTCAGCTCATCGCCAGCTATCGGCCTCAGTCACACAAGGTTCAGACCTGCTGTTACAGGGCTGATTGATTGAAAATGCTTCCATTTCATAAGAAATAACAAAGACTCTTTGTCTGTCCTCTTACAAATATTTGGGTTGGACTTAAAGCTTGACAATCACAGCTGCCTTGATGGACTGCCTTCCAGTCAGGCAGGCCCACCCTCCCCAAAGTCTTCCCAGTGCATCCTGGGATAGCCTGTAGGCTGACTGCCAGATGGACTGCCTTCCAGTCAGGCAGGCCCGCCCTCCCCAAAGTCTTCCCAGTGCATCCTGGGATAGCCTGTAGGCTGACTGCCAGATGGACTGCCTTCCAGTCAAGCAGGCCCGCCCTCCCCAAAGTTTTCCCAGTGCATCCTGGGATAGCCTGTAGGCTGACTGCCAGATGGACTGGCTTCCAGTGTCGGTTGTGTCCTTTGTGACTCCTGGGGTCACCTCATGGATGACTCGGGAAATTGGATAAACTGACAAATAAACTGATGCTGTTCTAATACTGTCAGAAAAATTAATTATTGTTAATGTGTGTGTGGGAGGGGGGGGGGCAGCAGGTAGTGCTGGATTGGATTAGTAACTGGAAGATGGATGTATGGACTAAATTTTAACTGAAGTGTTCCTTGCGCTTGCACGAGCCCGGTCAGCATGCAGAGATGCATTATCCGTGTGTCACGCTGACCCTGTTGCTGGGCAGATAGCAGGAGAGCGTCGAGCTTAAACGTCACCATGCTGGTCGCGCTAATTCATACTGAGCCGCGGAGCAGCTGCTGTTAACGGTCCAATGCAGTATTAACTAACAGTGCTTTTGGATTTTTGTTTTCATGATCAGAGGGGGCAGATATTCAGAAAGGGGGAACGAGGGAAGTAAACAATGATTAGGAAAAGGTGGGTGGAGCAAACTCACAAACGAGCCCAAACCTGCCATCTGGTGGTAAGATTGAATATATTTTCTTCACATCACAAAAAAAAAAAAAAAAAAATCAGTATACAAAAATGGAAATAGAAATGACAGCAAATACAATTTATTCCCAGCGAAAGAGACTGCCGACTGATTTTACAGAAACTACACTGGCCATGCCGGATCTTCCAGCACTTTACAAGGAGAACAACAGGTTCTGATGCAAGCCAGCCGCAAGATCAAGAGGGCAGACCAGCGTGGGAAAATATGTGGGTAACGTGGGCAGGGATGCCAGTGAAATGAACAGAAGTGCCGTCTTCATCATAGGGAACTTAAGATAACAGGCTTAAAAAGACAGACATTCACTTTCGTTACAAAACAGCTTTCACTGAGGCGTGGCAGAACTACGAAATCCCCCCAAAATCCTCCAGCAAGTCATATATTTGTAATTTATTTACATACATGATACCCATAAAAATATCGCTTTCAATCTTGTATATATACTTTATATAATGTTACAAAATAATCGGACGTAAATACAGTTAAACGATAATACTGTGGTGAAAATCGCAAGTTATACAGTGCAGGGCTACTCTTATCACATAGAGCAGAAACTTCAAAAACAGCCGGAATCACATGACGCGCGTGACATCCTGATATCCTGTCACTAAAGGATTTGAGTCTCACATGTGCTGCCGATCTGAGTCAACCGTGTTAAACCATTAACACAATAAACTATTCAAGTAATAAAGGACCACCTTTAGACCACCTGCCAAACCTGCACCCTTACTGATTATAGTTATAGTTAAGGACCATCTGAAGTATTTGCAAGTATTTTCATAAAATGGATGATTACCTTAAATTGGCTGTACTGGCAAAGCCCTTCACAGGAACTGGACATATATATATATATTTGTATTTTGCTTGCTTTTAGTTACTTTTCCGTTCGAGTTGTTTTTAATTGCTTTTGTATTTCGCTTTCAACGCTGGCGCTTGCGCGATTCACAGTCACAGTTGACTCAGATCCTGTAGTGACAGCAAGTGATGTTCGGGTGAAAAATACCGACGTCACAAATCGCATTGATTTTAAAGAGCACAAAGGTCATCTAGGTAAATGAAGCCAAATTTGAAAAAATTACACTATAAATGATAATACAAAAGATACAGATGCAGGGATGAGTCATTCTCTTCTGTCACAAAAACACCAATGTTTTGACAGTACAAACAAATTGTATGTGCTATAACAGTAATCATAATGCTAAAACTGAGTATAAGTACAACTGTCTTTGTACAGCTTTTGTCATGAATCTGCTACATTAAATTGCGTCCATCACTGTAAACATTCTGAAGTCACAGTCAGTTTCTGACATTCCAGACTGCTGCAATGGCACCAAACTAGTGCTTAACCACTTATGCCGGAGTCACAGATACATTCTTTCATTTTATACGCTACCATTCATGTTTATTCTGGGTGGAATCTGTGCCACGTAGCACACGTCCTGGTTTCACACAATTAGCATCTTCTCTTTGGGTCCCTACAGTGTGGGTCACAGTGCGCCATGTGATTCGGCATTTCACAGGGTTTCCAGGGAGACGTTTGTCATTGTTTAGATCACCGTCGGATTTTCACAGCACCAAGGATTTGTGGGAAAATAAGGACTCCACCACAAAAGTGGCTAACAGAAATATCACAGTAGCACAATGCTGATTTAAAATGTTAAACTGATCCACAGCCAGGATGCCAAAAAATACTGAAGATTTATACATGTATTTTACCAATCCCGTGGATGTGTGCTTTCTTTGTGCCAGGTCTCTGTTGATTTTGAGCAAATTGTAGTTTCCTTTAGATTAGTAGAAAATTGTCTAAACTTTCAGCTGCATGGTTACACAAGATTGGAACAAAATACTGCATGTTACCCTGGTATGGGGCAATAGCAGGGAGCTAACACCGTTTGGTTTGGTGACATTTCCCATGATGCCACTGTACAGCCCGTTACTGAAAGACTCGGATGGAAAAGGCAGGGCAGGGAGGTGGGGGGATGAGGTTGTGCTGTATGGACAGCAACCTTCACATCTCCTGGACCACGATGTCGGCCACGCCGTGCACCTGCGTCAGCTGCCGGCAGTCGAGCGAAGCCACTAGCTTCCGGGGCCCCGGCAGGGTGGGGACGAAGAGCTCCGTCAGCGTGACTTTCGAGTGGGCACCCACGTCCCTGAGGAGCGACAGTGAGTCATTTCACCTTCCTGTGTCCACCATGCTGCATTCGTGTTTGTTTCTAAGGACCAATCTCTAGGCTATTAACCCTAAATTCCTGTATGTTGGCTACATGAAAGGGTACATCTGTAAGCAATTTTTTTAGATTTGGAAAAAGGAACACTGGGCTACATCAGCACCGAGGAGCCACGGGGGAACAACGGGGAAGGGAGGGTCAAGGGTCAAGGGTCAAGGGAGACAGACACGGCTGTGGCATCTCACCCCACGGCGATCTCCCGGATGTTCTGCAGCCCCAGACCCTCCACCCGGAACACCACACTCTTCAGTGTGCGTGGCAGGGGGTTGGTGAAGGAGATTTTGGCCTCCATCTCTTTGCCAACAACAGCGTCCCCTATAGGCTGTAGTGACAAAGTACACCATGTCACAGTTTGGAACTCTCCTCCCTGGAGGGTTTGGGGGATATTTTTCTACAGACATACGGCCATAGGTCTATATAAGATAATACCATTTCAGTAATCTTTACTCCATCCATCCATCTATCCATCCATCCATCCATCTATCCTTACATGTATCCATCCTCTTTTATTCCATCTTTCATTACATCTATCCAACTTCTAACACTTATCCTGTCTTTTTCGTACGATTTGATTAAACTGTACTGTATGATCATTCAACGCATACCAAGAATGATCTTATCTGCATCCGTCTGTGATTCGCTGTGGTTGTCCTACTGGTGACTGAATGAACGACCTGGTCTTTGCTCTCAGTGTCTCACCGTAATTGTGAGGTCCGGGGTCCGGAGTCGGAAGTTGTACTGCGTAGCTAGAACCTGCTGGGTCTCATTGACGCGACCCGATAATGTCAGCATCAGAGCCGCATGGTCCACCAGGTGATCCTGGTAGTGCTGGTAGGGCAGCGTCCACTGGATGGTCTTCTCTGGGAGGGGGTGGGAGGAGAGACGTTACTATGGGTCTCTAGGAATGTACCCCAGATGGCTGGCACTGCACTCGGAGCGGTCCGTCACTGAGGGAACGGGTAAAGGATGTCACTCTGAAGCAGGACCAAGTAAGGCGTTCCAGCCTCAGAAAAGAGAACATGTGACTCAGCGGCTTAGGGCACTGTGCCTGTCATGGGAAGGTTGCTGATTTCACCGTCGAGCCACTGAGCAAGACCCTTAACCCCGAATCGCTCCAGGGACTGACTGACCTTGCTTTCTCAAAATGTATGATGCTTTGAATAGAAGTATATTCTAAATTAAATTATGTGATTTTAGATGAAAAGAGGCGGAAACCGTGGGGCATCCGAGCGTCTAAGAAACAGGTCATTTGACTTCGAAGATGCACAGTTTTAATGAGGGTGGTACGGCCCTCTCCTCTGTAGTTGTGTTTCCCAACCCGGTCCTCAGGGACCCACAGACTCTCAGCGTCTTCGCTTCCTCCCAGCTCCCTGCCAAACAGTCCACATTTTTGCAAAATTATGGACTGTTTGGGGGTCCCCGAGGACCCGACTGGGAAACAGTGCTCTATAGCCCTCTCATACAGGGCCCTCCCACACGCTGGGCGGGGGCCACACTGAGAATGGGGAGCCATAATGCCCAAGGAATCTCTGTCAGCAGCCAAAGAATCATTAAACCTAAGTATTCACATAACACGCAATTTATGTTTGGATTGATCGCAAACTTTTAGGGAAAGGTTACAATTTATGTGCATTCCCTGGGATTTGAACCTACAATTTTTGCACAGTCGTAACAGTACTTTACTTGCTGAGCTACCAGGGCACCACAAATAGAAGCTCAACAGCATTACATAAATCACTGAAGGTGACAGTCATTACAGTCCTGCATATATAAATATATATAGACACATGCATATATTGCCATATAGAACCACTGAGATACTTGTGTGCTTTTCTTTACCTTCATTGGGCATGAGCTCAACGGGAAGCTTCTCTTTCTTGACGGTGCCCTTGAGCACTCCAGTGTAGTACATCACCGCCACCTGGCTGTGAAGGGTGGTACGGCGGGGATGTGCGCTGTTATTGTGCAGAATGATGGTCAGCTGTGCATCATTCCCCATGCGAGGACCTTCGCCGTCCATCGTGACCTCGATGCTCACGTCCTCTGCTGAGGCCATGGCGTAAACCTCAGGCCTGCTGCCGTAGCGACTGGCGGTCTCCACGGCGATGCGCTCTTCTTCTGTGTCTGATGGGGAAGATGCCATTGAGTTGGGGCATAAGCCCCGCCCACACCGAAACACGGTGAAGCCTACAGAGAAGCCCACCCTCCACTTACCCTCTGGATACTTGTAGAGATGGGTGATGTCCATTCGCTCGTCAGAGCCCACCGCCTTGGTGCTGATGCAGTGTCCCACCTTCTTCTTCTCAATGTAGACCTGACTGAACGTCCCATCCAGGTTCCTCTGCCAGTAGATTTTGTCGCTGTTCACCTGGGACACCCAGGGACAAGAAGACAGTTTTAGCGGAACTGGACATGACTGAGAACATGCAGAAGAAGAATGACAGAGGTAAGAGAGGGGTAGATATGTGGTACAAACTCAGGCAGTGTAATCAGACTGTAGAAGCTGGAGGTTGAGATGATAGAAGCTGAGACTTAGTAGAAAAGAAATAGAGAGTACTGGGTGCATGTGAAAATCATAGAGAAGCGCCAACTAAGCCCAAGCTGTAGAAAAGAGGTTATAAAAGTGAGAGTACCTCAGCAAACACGAAGGGCGTGTCGTGTTTAAGGTAGACCTGCCCAGTGCGTATGGCAGTCACAGAAGCTGGGCCGCAGCAGAAAATGCCCTGGCTGGTCTCCTGTGGGGTGGCGTCCACAGCCTGCCAGCCTCCCATCCCTGGGGGCAGGTCTGGACGGGCCATCCAGCAGTCATTCCACACGTGGAAGTTCCTAAAGCCACAGAGAGAGGAACAGGTCTATAAAGAAAGTAATGCAGTAAAGGGAACAAGTGACAAAAGGGGTTCCTCATGGCAAAGTTCTTGGAACAAGTATTTTTAAAAAATCATGGTCGTACTACATTGAAAATTCTTAATTATCAGCATTTATATAGTTAAGGGGTATATCTCCTTCATAATGGTGAATTAGTGGAATATTCAGATATAACAATCTCACTGTCAGAATGATCATCAAAGTGATGCAGCCCTCACCAGATAGAGTCTGTGTTGAGGTCATTCATGGGCTCCATGTTCTCATCAAAATAAACATCCGTTGTCAGGGAGACGTCCGTGTCGTGTGCAGACTGGAAGTTGGTGACGCTGCGAGTGGGAATGCCGAGGCACCTGAGCACTGAGTGGGAGAGAGCACAGGCAGCGGCGGTCAAGGGGCCATTCGCATTCCTCACATGTGTGTGTGCAAACTGGCTGAGAGAAATGCGCTCGCCTAAGCTAGATATCAGTGCAGAAATATTTCTTGTCTGAAAAGACTCAAGTCAGTAAATTCCTTTGTGTCAGTTGTATAAACGTCAGCTGCAATAACAAATCTCCCCTTTACTGTCACGCCCTGGGTGCTCCGGAAAGGTTATGCTTAAGTATATGCAGGTATATGCAATCATTTATGAGATAGGAGTTTAGTCTAGAAGTTGTAATAGAATCAATTAGCCAAATAGGAACGTTGCATTTTTTAAATTTACTCCAACTGTAATGCCGAACGACTTAAAACTCAACCCATTTATTTAGCCAATGGGTTTATCGGACTAATTCAGGTTGATAACATTTCTCAAGGCTTCTTTAACCACTCTGCTAACTGCTTCCAGGGAAACCAGGATGGCACCAGAGAGCTACAATGGAGTAAAGCGGCTAAATTAGAAATGGCTGTGTGACATCTGAGATGATATATGTGAGTCGGTAATTCAGGAGCACAAACAGTGTACATGGTATGAAAAACACTTTGGCTGTAAAAAATAAACGGATCATTTAATTTTCAGGTTAAGCCAACAATGTAATTTTAATCCTTCTAACTATGCAGCATCATTAATCCCTCGTTGGTTTATCCTGCTCAGAGTCATAGGGGTCTGGAGTCTATGCCAGGCGGGACAGGGCACAAGGTGCAACCTGCATGGGATGCCGGTCCATATAAAGCAACACACACACATACACTCAGTCACACACTATGAGTAATTCAGAGGTGCCAACTGCATGTCTTCAGACTGTGTGCAGACACCTGCATGACACGGGGACATGCAAACTCCACATACAAAGCAGAGGGCAACTCTGCACTGCTGTTTGTCCTGCACTGCTGTTTGTCCTGCACTGTCTTGTCCTGCACTGCTGTTTGTCCTGCACTGTCTTGTACTGCACTGCTGTTTGTCCTGCACTGCTGTTTGTCCTGCACTGTCTTGTACTGCACTGCTATTTGTCCTGCACTGCTATTTGTCCTGCACTGTCTTGTCCTGCACTGTCTTGTCCTGCACTGCTGTTTGTCCTGCGCTGTCTTGTACTGCACTGCTGTTTGTCCTGTGCTGTCTTGTCCTGCACTGCTGTTTGTCCTGCGCTGTCTTGTCCTGCACTGTCTTGTCCTGCACTGCTGTTTGTCCTGCGCTGTCTTGTACTGCACTGCTGTTTGTCTTGCACTATCTTGTCCTGCACTGCTGTTTGTCCTGCACTGTCTTGTACTGCACTGCTGTTTGTCCTGCACGGTCTTGTCCTGCACTGCTGTTTGTCCTGCGCTGTCTTGTACTGCACTGCTGTTTGTCCTAAACCACTATGGGCTCCCAGCAGCTATAAGCAAAAGAGTTTCATTGTGATCCATGGAACACATGTGACAATAAAACTTGAAAACTGATGAAACCTTTTTGCTAAGAAAAAAAGCATTAAAGATTATTTCACCTGTGGTGGTGACCCCTGAGAAGACCCAGCACTGTCCGTACTTGACGGGCGTTCCGTTCTCAGAGTGGTACTTCCTCAGGATGTCCACACTGCCGCTCCACGCTGTAGGGGAAGTCCCGCCCACGTAGTTCCCCGACCAATTGCCCACAAGGACCCCACGGTCATCAAGGGAATTGATCTGAGACATAGGGAGAGAGTGAAGGAGAACGCAGAATTAGATGGATCACATTGCTCTCTACCTTAATGGTGGAAACAGGTACAGCAGTGGATGGACATCTCAGGTAATGGACGATTGGAGACACCTGACTGACATTAGCGACCGTGACCTCCGCAAATAAAGAAGGAACGGGAGGCTCACCATGGCGGATATGACCCTCACGACATTGACAGGGTCTCCACGACCAGCCGACGGCGTTTCACTCGTGTCCAGAAGGAAGAGACACGCCTGTAGGATGCCTTCGCTGAACTGGAGGGAAAGGGTAAGTGGATCACGATTCCATCTTTCATTTTCTCTCAATCTTTGCCCCCCCTGCCAGCCCTGTTCCCTCTCTTCCCGTACCTGCCCGAAGTTCCAAGTCCGCGCCCCAATCTGATTCTCCGTGCCATAATAGATCCTTCCCGTGTCCCTCAGGACGTATTCTGTCCTCTCGCTGTCATCGTCCATGTACACAGTGTCGTCTAAGAAATAAGAGAAGAACAATCAGAGACACGTTCAGCCAGGCGGCCACAACAAAACGGGCGTGTCCCCGAAATGTCAATACAACCCCTGTCCAATATAAACTCATGCTTTAAAAATACACCTTTAATGAAAAGTTATACAAGTATATCTTGAACCCTCACAGTACCTGGAAAAAAACATGGGAGGTCTTTCTCATAACCCTGCATGTTAATGTGAACATTTTTTTTATTCAGTGGAACAACCTATAAAAACAAGTAATACAGGGGAAAATAGTTTATATCTATAGATCCTGGAGGGCGACAATACAGGGTCTGAGGAGCATGTGACGTGTCAGGAGCCAAACGCTTCTGCAGGACCTGGGTTATGTCTTACCTCAGCTGACAGAACCTCAAGCATTTTATCTGTGAGGTCCAGTGGATTTATTCTGTAGCATGACTGGGAAACACTACGCATAAGATTCATAAAAGTGTAAGAAGGCGTTAGGGGGCACTTAAGGTCACTGGGGGTCTCTGGTAATTTCAGGGAAGGCATTTCTATTGCGTGACATCATCTGCCCTGACCCTGGGCTGGGCGTGGCCCAGAATCCCCCTGAACTGGGAAGGCGTTTCCCATAAGCCCACCATCTGTTTTCTTTCCCTCTAACACATGGATGTGATTATCGGAGAAATGCCGTGAAAGGGTGTGTGTGTGTGTCTGTGGGTTAGGTATATAAATCCTGTTATTTTTACATCGTGGGGACCATTTTTTCAGTTCACCCAAGAAGAAACTCTATTTTAAAAAAATCTTTGACTGAAATTAAAAAAAAATAAAAAGTCTCGTATTTTGTTTGGTTACTTATGGTTAAGGTTAGGGCTGGGTAGGGGTTAAGGTCGTCATGTTGGGATT
>JABJVO010000078.1:1459256-1482218 GCA_026770805.1 Boulengeromyrus knoepffleri | reverse complement strand
CACATATCATATGTGTTTACAAAGTGTGTTTTAATAAGTTTACATGTGTTTAAAGTGTGTGGGAGGGGTATTTTAAGACTTAAACTATAAAAAATGTTTGTTTATATAGTCTTTCTGTATTGTGGATTTTCACCTATGGCTGATGGGTCTGGAACGTAACTTCTATGATTACGGCGGGGATCACTGTATTTGTGAATTGAAACTTTAAATTTCACATCATACACATTTTACTGAAACACCACATTCATATACAGAATAACATAAAGCTCTTACTCCGCCGCTGTTCTTGGTTACCTGAAATAAGAAAGAATTTCAAATTAATTTCTATCTTCAGCATCAGTGTCTAACAAACTGTTCATCATTTCCCATATAATGCAATACAATATGTTGACTTTTCAAGAGCTTAAAAAGGTTACAATTTATATGAAAAACAAGAAAGACTAAAAATATGCTTACGCTTCTTCAGGTCTTCATTCAGTTTCTGAGCAAGATCATTGAAGTTCATCTTCTTCAGCATTTCAAGCATGACATTGAGAGCATCAGCTTCACCGTAGGAACTTATCATCTTATCGGCGATGCCCATTCTGTCCAAATTCTCCACCTGACCTCTGGGAACGCGCTGATACTTTTCATGCACCAGGTGAATCAGGTTAAATTTAAACTTCTTCAGCTCATCATCAGTGAGCTCCTCCAGATAACCCAGCAAAAGCTCGGCGGGTGCGGTCTGCAGAATGTCAGAGATGAGTCCATGAGACTCACAAACCCGTACATGGTCACTCCCACACATGCACTGACCTTTCCATTAACAGAAGGCAGGTTTCCTGCTCTCAGTCTTATATGTCTGCAGAAGACACCTGCTGTGATTCTTTCATTACTATAAGAAGCACACGTGTGTGTTTATATTCTATTGATGTTTAAAGTCTCTTTAAAAACAGAGACCAATCCAATATAAATATAATAATTTAAATAAATAAAAATAGTGTAAGACCGAATAGAGCACGTTAATACAAAAGGGTCAAACACAAAATAGACTAAAAACATCATGTTAAGACACCATCCAATATAATTATACATATTTTAGATTGTTATTCTTTTACATTACGTCTGTAACATTTGGTGCAGTGCGGTATGGTAAGGAAGTAGCCTGAGGAAGAGCACTGCAGACAGTGAGCTTTTTGTCTGCTAAGTTATTCTGTTCTGTTACAGTACGTCTGTAACATTTGGTGCAGTGCGGTATGGTAAGGACATAGCCTGAGTAAGAGCACTGTGGAATGAGCCTTTTGTCTGCTATTTTCAGCAACCTTCAGCCCAAAATAGTTACTCATCTTAAGCTTTCCTGCCTTTCAGTGTCTGGTATTTACAGGCATCATGTATCATATGCTGAAAAGTTACCTCTCCAAGGGAATGATGAGCCATTGCTTAGATGATTATGGCTGTAAAGAGACCAGTTCCTGTGTATTGCAGTCTGAGTCTGTAATAAAAACCAAAAGTAATGTTAGATTTATATTCAGAAGTCAGTTTACCAGCTGTAATATCTCTCAACCAAAGCAAACGAGTCAGTTTTTACTCAGACAGGCAGTTTTTAATCACAGACAGAGATGTCCACTGATTTGGACTAATAACTATGGGCCATATTCCAGAACCAGCAGAAGACCACGCATGCCGTGCTGCACACACTGTAAAATACAGTGATTGGCCGAGAACCAGCAGAAGATCACGCATGCCGTGATGCACACACTGTAAAATACAGTGATTGGCCGAGAACCAGCAGAAGACCACGCATGCCGTGATGCACACACTGTAAAATACAGTGATTGACCGAGAACCAGCAGAAGACCACGCATGCCGTGATGCACACACTGTAAAATACAGTGATTGGCCGAGAACCAGCAGAAGACCACGCATGCCGTGATGCACACAATGTAAAATATGAACCTGTACCATAACCTAATAGGTCACTGTACCGTAAAAAAAAAATTTCCTCCTTCCGATTAAAAATTTTTTACTAATCGATTACAACAATACTTTTGAGTTTGCCCAACATTTGAATGACTAATTGTAGTAGTCAGCTCTAAATTAGAAGGAAATGTTGTACTTTTGAGAAATAAAATGTAATTGGCCCAAATAAAATCAACCAATATAGCCAACAGCAGTTAATGGATGTAATATTAATTACAGTTAAGTCAACACCATATAAATGACAAATATGAAAAACTAAGTTGGACAATTAGCAAGTGATAAACTTCTTATTCAGCCAGTTTGTCTCAGGTCCTGAAGGTGGCGCAGTGGTTAGCACTGTTGTTTCACAGTTCTAGGACCGGGGTTCAAACCTTCACTGGGCAGTTTGTGGAGTTTGCATGGTCTCCCCATGTTGTCATGGTTCCCCTCCCACTGTCCCAAAAACATGCTGAGGTTAACTGGAGTTACTAATGGTGTGTGAGTGTGCCCTATGATGGGTTGGCGCCCCACCCTGGGTCGCTCCCTGCCCTGTGCCTGTAGGCTCCATATCCACTGTGACCCTGAATGGAGTTAGTGGTTACAGAAGATGGCTGGATCTTGGGTAATTGTACAATCAGTACTTTTGCAAAAAAAAAACAAAGCATTCCGGTGAAAGAAAACTTTTTTAATATTTAGAAACTCACTGTGATTGAGTATGGTATGGCATGGATATTAGTCTATACCACGTTTTATTGTTAGTTACTTTTCATGGACATTTGTGTTGCCTAAGTTAACTGGTGTATGCTGACTGGCTCCTTGGCTCTAGTACTGCAGTAATACTTATAGGTGTGTAACTCCACAGGAATCCTGAAGGATTCTCTCTGGTGGTTGGGGTCCGTTAGGGTTAGTATGAACAGCTCTGGGTGTATTATTCTTGTGGGATGGGGCTAAGCTGGGAGACGAAACAGAATATCCATTACTGAGGAAGACTAACGAATCCTCTTTGTCATTCCATCCCATTTATTCCATCTACAGCACCTCCCCATAGGTGAACCTTATTGGTCCACCCATTGAGCTCCGGGGGGTGGGGGGGGGCACACAGAAACCCCCCCTATAGAAAGGCCAAAGCATCTGAATCAGCTACTGACCAAAACAAAAGAGCAGATCCCACCAAGATCCATTCCTGTGGCTGCAGCCAACAGCAATGCAGTTTGTTATATATGGGGTTTTATACTAATACCTGTTCAACCCCATTGTGTGGATTCAAAAAATGATGTTAAATCAAAGGCAGCACCATGTCACACTATACAGACATACATCCAGTCTACAGGGGAGTGGACGGTTCCTGGAGCTGTACAGCAAAGGGCGTCAACTTTGTGCAGCCAGTTTATACTCAACATCTGCACTGCCTCTAGTCTCCCCTACTTTGGCTAACACGTTTTTCATTTCCACCACCCCTCTCGGGGGGTGCTGTCTGGAGGTCAAAAAAAACATCAATATCCTGCCTACCCTGCTGCCTGCGATGCCTCCACTACCTGTGACGTCATTCCGGCCTGCTCGTCCTTCTGCCTGTGGCGTCTTTCCGGCCTGCTCGTCCTTCTGCCTGTGGCGTCTTTCCTGCCTGCCCTGCTGTTGTTCATCCTGCCCTCAGAAGCAGCACCAGCAGCCACCTGCCATCACCTGCCTGCCCCCCAACTTTGAGACTCAAATCTTAAATTTGGTTCAGTGTGAATTTAGACTTTGCCATCTTGCCCATTTGACGTCCTCTGGCGCCCCCTGGAGGATGGGCTCCCACTTTGAGTCTGGTTCCTCCCAAGGTTTCTTCCCTCTAGGGAGTTTTTCCTTGTCACTGTCACATCTGGTTTGCTCACTGGGGGCTTTGGGTGGGGATGCTGTAAAGCACTTCGAGACAATGTAATGTTGTGAAAATGTACAAATAAAATTAAGTGGAACATTGTCCTATTTATTTAATTAATCAATTCAGCTATTAAAATAATAACAAGGAACAGGCTACTACAATATAGTAGATATGGAAATGTACATTTTCGGTGTAAATTTTGCAAGCTGAAATTCTAAATAATTCACGCTTGATGCTGCCTATTCATAGATCAGATCCTGCATGTCACAAATGAGGTTGTTCATGTTTTGACAGAGAGAGTTTAATTTCTCACATTTTAAACAAATACAATTCCATGAAAATCGGTCCAGAATTATTCACGTTACAGTCGATTTCGTAGAGATGGCTGCATCTCTCAACATTCATTGTATTTGTTTAATAACGGCTCTTGGCCACTAAAATATGGAGGACTCTCAGACACATAGCGGAAACAGACAGCAGCGCCCAATGAGGGATCTACGTATTTATATCTATGGCGTTAACTCTAAGTGCTGGTTTATACTCGATGTTCACGTCACATTACGCATCATGGCCGCCATGTGGGGAGTAGGTTTCATACTTACTGAGTAACTTAAGTCTATGGTGTTTTACAAATAAATGCCAGGTCTGGTCCTTGACCTGCTTCTTACTCAATTTTATGCCCTGACAGCAAACACAGCTGGATAAGAATCATGACTGACACAAACGCTACGTACCGCTGTGTTATCAGTCTTACTGTTTGTGCAGTGCTATTACAGAAACTAAGAAAGCTAGATGCAGTTTGCACAAGATAGTATTGTATGAAAACTGATTGACATGAGACAATTAAATTCCACTTCACATAGACTTTTATTGATTGACTGTTGGTTATGGTATAAGGTCTTCAATGAGTTAAGTTTACATACAAAGCTGCATTGTGCTTTACCGCTCGCCGCTCTCTACGCCTGTTTCTTTGCTCGCAAGATTCTTTTGGGAACTTTATTTGAAACAGGTTGCTGGTCTCAAATTCAAAATGGGCATATATTTTTCAAAAAACATTTAAAAATTCTGAGTTTCAACATTTGCTATGTTGTCTAAGACCAACAGCGTCTGATCACCTCAGGGTTGCCAGCTCTCACACAGCCGGCGTGACACTTTCGCTTTCAAATTCTCACGCTCATGCAAGAAATTATTATAGCAAATCTAAATTACTCCGTTACAAACCTAAAATTAGCTACATCAAAAACGCTGGGGTAGTTTGCAAACCCTACAGACTTTTGACAAGATAATAGAACTCTTACTTACATGAAAATGAGTGTGCAGGCTTGTCTCAATCTGACAATCTCACTCCAGCCAGCTGAACAATGGTGGCAGCCCTGTCCTGTTATCCTCGACAAATGAGAAAAACCTGCTTGTTCCTCAAATATCAAACTTTTTCAATTGTCACTGCTGGTTTCCAAGCTAATGGAAAGTACCTCTTCCTATGTACTCTAGCAAAGGGACTCAGTCATCATACAAGAATTGTACGGCCAAGCGCTCACAAGAACAGGAAACACAAAGGCGGTTATTGGGTGGGGGCCACACGGCCGGATACAGGCGGGTGAGAGGTCGGGCTACGCCCCCCAGTCTACCACATACGCATGATTAAAACATAACATTTGTTTTCACTTAAAACTTCAGCTAACCAATCGTTTAATTCCACTCTTCATTTTTCTAAGAAGACACTGCTGGCCTGACTCTTGTGCAGGAAAAGCTAAAAAAAAAAAATTGTTGGACTGTTTATGTCATGCATATCTGCAAAGGAGAGGCTGGTTCATGTCCAGGGGCACTTGGAATGCCACAGAACAAGCTGCTCCAGCAGGTAGCGACACGCTGGAACAGAACTTATTTAATGTGTTAGTATCTCTGTGAGCAGAGAGAGTGGAGCTGCTGTGACAAATCTGAGGACAGACATCGCTCCTCTGTCAAGTGACGAACTTGAGGTGATCAGTCAGTCTCTCCAAGTGCTGTCTGTTTTTTCGAGGTCACACAAGAACTGTCAGCAGATGATGTTTTTGTACTGCTGCTGTTACTTTGCTACATTTCTGAGCTAAATAACTTTTTACTCCAATACATTCTGCACGACCATAGTTACTCACCTAATATAAAAAAGTACTATCCTGTACTGCTACATAGCACTGTTGGATTCTGGGTAAAATATTGTGGCACCGAGGCTCCTTCTGTAACCTAGTTTCCAAAAAGGTTGGCGCACTGTGTAAGAATCTAAATCAGAATGCAATGATTTGCAAATCATTTTAACCATTTATTTTAATTGAAAATAGTACAAAGACAGCATAACAAACTGAGAAATTGTATTGTTCTTTGAAATATATATGCTCATTGTCACATCAAAGGCAAAGATGGAGGTAAAGGCAGGCATGGGAGCTGGAAGCATGTTTATATGATGGGTGAGACTCATTTGCATGGGTTTAACAGATTTGGATCGGAGTTACAGTTGTGTTTTTGCAGCCCATTGATTCTCATTGTTACGACAGATGCTTTTTTTCACCTATTGCAGAAAACTGTTGACAGGGGTTGGTTGTAAATGATTATAATTAGTCAAGTTTTAAAGACTTATATTTGCTTTAATTTTACCTTAATCTATGTTATATTAAAAAGTAACGATGGCTTTGTAAGACGTGCTGCATTCGAAAGACCCCCGTATACCCAAGATGGAATTCTCCAGCCTTGTTCTCCATGCCTGTGGGAGATACCATGCCACGCTTTGATGAGGTGGGAGGGGGCCACCTTTTGCAGGAAGGCAGCAGCCTTCCTGCACCTATGTGTTCCCTCCCTCAGTGGCAAAGACTTCCTATCCTCCTCATTCTTGTCATCGGTCCGGCCGCCATTCTCGCTGTGTCATGGTTCCACCACCCTGGGGTTTGTGTTCCAGATCGGGGTCTGCTGCTCGGGCCTGATCACCTGCCCGGCCGTCCAGAAGATCATGCGATGGGTTGGCGCCCCATCCAGGATTGTTCACTGCCTTGCATCTGTAGCCTTCGGGATAGACTGTGCCCCCCCTCCCCACAACCTTGAGTTTCAGAAAATGGATGGATGGATGAGAATGTGTACACTGTTTTATGTTCATTCAGACCATCATTCAAAATCAGCCATCTACTCAACAACAATAGTCTCCTTAAGATTTTTAAGAATCTCTGATTGTATTGACATTTTGGGTCTTTGTCCTCCTCTTGCAAGTAGCAAGGACAGAAAGAAATATAAAAATAAGAAATATGAAAGCTATAAATGAATGAACTGAGGAGCATAATTAAATAACTACAAATTAACTATGGAAATCCCTCACATCTGTGTGGACTGATAGGGTTTTTAGGAGGTTGAGGTACAATCTGGCAGAAAGTATGAGCCAATTTCACAGAGCACTGCCTGAGGAACAGCCTGTAAGCTGGGAGAATTAGAGTGGGGAATGGAGTTTTGCACACTGGTCCAATTAATAGCTTTTCAATTCTGAGACAAGGTGTGGTTCCATTTTCTTCAAGGAGGCAAAAAAAAGCATTTTCAGCTTATCGCAGTTCAAGACCTCATACAGCCTCCTGATCCTGTCCTGGCTGGTACTGGCAGCACGTATGTAATGATACTTCTCCTCAGACATGGGGATTTCATCCAGTATGGGTTCAATCACTGTCACACTCTGGATGATGGCTTGCTTGTGTCGGTCTACAAAAGCCGCACCTGAATGACAAGAGGCCATTAGAGAATGAGCAGAAACAAACCAAAGATACAACAGAGGACAATATTCATTTAAACATGCAAAGTGTCATGCCCCGATCGTCCGCTCCTCTCGTGTGCCACGCCCCCTCATTAACCCCATGTGAATTCCCCGTGTTTACCAGCTGTTCCTGATCGTTGTCAATTAGTCCATTGTATTTAGTCCGCGTTTTCGTTTGTTTCCCCAGTCCGGTCATTGTAATGTCGATCTGTGTGTTGCCTACTCTTTCGTGTTTATTGCTCATTAGACCCCGTATTCCCCTTATCCTGTGTCTCCTCGCCGCTGCTTTCCTGGTCAGTGTGTGACAAAAAGTCTGTCCTGCTACAATGCGACTAAAATGGCGTACTAAATTACACAAGGCCAATGGGAAAAATAGGGCTAGGGGAATATGACTGCAAAACACAGTAGCTTTTGCCAAGCAAAATGAGTTACAATCAGTGATGCCCGTGGCCAGTAATGTAATCATATGCATTTAAAATAATAAACAATAATACATTAATAAAATATAAAATCTCCTGTGGGTCTTATGAGTCTCATGAGAATTGCCTAGTAACCACATCAACCAAACATGCCAAACTCCTGAACTTAGTAGTGATGACCAAATCGATGCTTCATGAACCATTCGCTGTATTTTCTGACCCCACTAGATGGTGCCCTTGGATTACTTTGGGACAAGCTTAGAGTCCTGTTTTTGAACAAAGAGCACCACCAAGTGGGGTCAGAAAATACAGCAAATGAGTAGTGAGCCACAGTAACAATGCTCTCAGGCAAGTGCACAGCACAAATACAGCAGATTATGGTATGCGGAGGGGCACTGACGGCACCATGGTTACAGACAGCCTATGAAAAGCAAATGTAAGTGAATGAAAAAACGTTTGGTGTGTTTTTATATGATAATTTGTGAATTTTTTTTTGATTTTTAGAATCTAAGTACTTTGACCTGTGCAATGTTTGGACGGATTCACTGAAAAGTTCAAAAGAACAGGTGGTAACATTTTACTTTAGGGGGCGCTAATAATATAGTACTATACTATTACTTATGTATAAATTACCACAAATTAAGTTGTAGTTACATACTGATCTCATGTTAATTCATCATTAATGAATGGAGACATGTTTTATCTCAACCAGTTACTATATTTGCTCCTATATTTGTTAATTCTGTAAACCTTTATTACTGAAGGAACTACTGAAGGAACAAGTATGTAATGAATAACAAGTGAAATACTGATTTCATGTTTGTTCACCATTAATGAATTGTGACACATATCTCAAGCAGTTACTATGTTTGTTCATGATTTATTAATACTTTGTACTTCAGTTGTAACTGAGTTATTACCAAGTATTTGTGCCCCGTCAAGTAAAGTGTTATCAAACAATCGATTCACAAATCAGACATCACTATCATTCACTTGGATAGCCGTTTTTATGTGCAGATAGTTTCTTGCTAAGACCATATTGCATTGTAGTTCACGTAGTGCTTTTATCTTTGAACATCTCACAAATAATAATGCAATTCCATGTTGTATTGGACTTGGGAACTAACTAATATATCATTTGCATTAGATTCGCGCTGTGATATCATGTGTTGTGGCAGGACTGACTGTAATCGATTGGTTAATAGACCACTATAAAGGACTGGGACAAGTTGCAACTTGGCACTGTCATTGTAAATTTTAAAACGAGAATAAATTGCTGGTAAATTTGGTGTGATTATCTTATAATTGGCGTTGATAGTGTTCCATTTGAGGGATACAAGTGAGTCAAGTGAATCATTTTCCTGAAATAGATTTATTAGTGATGATTAGTATTTATAATAATAGACACATATAACATTGAGGGCCTATTAACCGAAACGAAACATTTCCTGTATATTCTGTGGATTTTGAGTTGGTAAAATCCATTTTAGACCAGATTAAAATGTATCTGGATGTAGTGGGAATGCTGATACGGAAACAGAAAAGGCAGAGCTGGAGAACACAGAAATACCACACAAGCAGGAAGTGACTCCAAAGCCTGTATAAGGACATGCTTATGTCACAGTCAGAAGGAAGGACAGTCCATGTGCAGTCTTTAACTGAATTGGAGGGGGTTTATTAAGGAACAAAATGCAGACAAGCAAAAACAAAAGGACTACAAGGGGTCAAAACAAAGGCCAGAAAGAACAATCAAGAAGGTCCAAGGCTAATCTGACACAGGGACGAGGTTCAGGGCAACAGGGTAGAGGGAACAGTAACTTCGAAGGGAGATAGACAAGCAGCACCTATACTAATCTCTACAACACTAAAATAGCCCATACCAGCATTTACAATGACTGAACTAAGGGATAAGACACAGGCAGGAACACACATACACTAACAAAGAGGGCTATATGCGGGACAGATGTGGACCATGACAAAGCATTTTCAGCATATCTAAACACTGGGGGGCACATGAAAATGGGGAACAGGTGAGGGTAATGAGAAACAAGAAAGAAGGACACAGGATGGCCAGCAGAGACCCCTGCTGGCCAAACAGGAACAGGGCAGGACAGATGGAATCAGATCATGACAGCTGACAATCAACAACAATTATGCAAGTCCAAATAATGACCCAGTTTAAGTTTTTTGCCATTGAAGGAGGTGGCAATAAATCCCAATTACCTTTGGGCACAACCGTCTGTTCTGGTGGGCAGCAGGCCCCTAATAAAGGGCTGGAGACTTGGTTGCAGCTGTCATCTGTAGGGGATTTAGATGGTGATGGTGGGCAGGCCCGTAATAAAGGGTTGAAGACTTGATTGCAGCCGTGACCTGCAGAGGTTGCAGACGATGATGGAGAAACAGCACCTGAAGGAAGAGGCATAATCTAGGTTAAGGATTTCTTTGAGGGCTTTTTATTTAGTAACCCTGAAAAGGTGTTACAGTAAGTATTACTCTAGCTGATTGAACGGGCTTGTGTGAATTCCTGTTAATGGGGCCTTTACTGTTTGAAAATGACATTAAGCAAACAGCAGAACGCTGCCCTTCACAGTGCAGTGAACAGTGAAACATTTTCTCTGATAAGTTAGATCCGCCTGAAGCATTAAGCAGTTAGAATCAGGGGTGCACACTGCCCACACTGGAATCTCTGCCCAGTGGTTAATCATGTTTGCTTGTCTTGATGGTCTCACACAGCCCCTTCTGTTTATTTCTATTCATAATAAACAGAAATAGCACGTTATCACCTGTGAGAATGACGATGCGCCGCCACACGACTTTACCACTCCTGTTTTCCAGGACACTCAGCTCCACTTCCATCACATCATGCTTCAGAAATACCTCAAAAGTTGGGTAGATTGTTTGGTCAAAACTGTATTCGAACTTTTCATTCTAGAAGTGAAGAGGGGAAATTGCTGGTGATGTTCTGAATCCCATTTAAAAGTGGGATCTGTTCCTCACAAAGAGCCGAGGTGGGATTCACACCCCCAACCCTGGAAGTATGAGCCACCCTGGGGGCTTTAACTGCTACATTTAATTCACAGTGTATTTTGTACTTTTGTATGTGAAATATCTACCACTAGCAGGGTGAACCAATTAAAACTTTGATTACACTTGCTGAAAACTAGGTTTTTATTGTGTTTTATATCACAATTTCACGTTGTAAACAACTAAATCCACTGTAATACCCAAAACATGGGACACCAAAGCTGTATCTAAAAACCTTCCTGAATTTCCCAAAACAGCCACCATTTGTCCTGATAACAGCCCCAAAACCAGAGGTGTTTGGTTCAACAGGAGACCACCGGACGTCTTCCTAGCCCTTCTGCAGCCAATTCTAGGCATACAGGGTGCTTGCTGGTTGCTTTGATCTTCTGTCCAGTTTGTCCTATACTAGGGTGACCAGATAATCCATGTCAGGGAGGAAACTTTGAACTACTTCGGGTTTTACAAACTACTTTCAAATTAAAAGGCTCCTCTGCTCGGCTAAATAGTTCAGCTCTTCTTGTGCTTTGAATAGTTTGTTTCCTTGACTGAAAGACTCATCCAGCTGTTTCACATTAGCATTAGTGAGACATGCATGATTATAGGAGACTGACCAATCAGCACACAGCAAGAACTCAGTGCTCAAGTGAAATCCAGGTCCGTTTAATTGAAATGGTAATTTACAATTTCTGTCCTAGCTCAGAGTGTCCTCCCTGACATGGATTATCTGGTCACCCTATCCTATACAAGTTTAATGGGATTGATGCCTGTAGACTGGACAGACCCTGTCATTAGTGTAAGTTTTACTGTTGTTCCTTGTTCCCCAGATAGTTCTTGCACAATTCTGCGGTGAATTTTAGGTTGCTATCTTGCTGGAGAATGAAGGACTGCCCACTCAGCTGTAATCCTAATAGAATAGTGATTCTCTGAAGTAAGAGTGATACATCAGCTGGCCAATAAAACTTATATTATACTTCCATGAATTCATCAGTGTTGGTGGAAAACCCAGCAATAAACACCAGATTATGTCTTTTTAAACATTTAGGATGAGAAAAGGAGCTCTGTCACTGGGGAATATGCAGAGAAGCCGCATATAACATACCAGTCTAAACCTGAAACTACAGGTATGTTTGGCAAAAGATTTGCCGAATGGGAATAGGAATTTTGTATTATACCATACAAATTCAGTGGTTGTTGTCTTTAGTCCTCTGTATTTCGTCCGCGTTTCAGTTTGTTTCCCCAGCCCAATCATTGTATTGTCCGTCTGCGTTTTGCCTGCCTTACCTGTAATTAAACCCCATATTCCCCTTTGTCTCCGTTCCGTCCCCGCTGGGCACGACGATATTATTATAATTAAATGTATTAATGGGTTATTATTAATATTAAAATAATTAATAAGAAATCTTTATTTTTAAATGTATTTTATTATATAATAATAATTACTGTTACTGTCTATCATTGTCTAAATGTATTTTTACTGTCTAAATATATGTTTTCAGTTAGTGTAAACATGCACGGTACTATCACAGCGAATGCCAGGCTGAGAGTGAAGCATTACCCTTTGTTTCCACTGAGAGACGTGCCGTGTGACTCATTTCCCCGCGCGGACAAGTTATCTTAGGTCGGCGTTCACAGTTCGACTTATGAGATTCAGATCGAGTTCTAGGTAATTTTTTTTCGAACCCATTGGTTCGACTTTTAAGAAATTTGAGTTCTAATGAGTTCGAGAACTGAAGTACCGCTGTATGTTGGGACTGAAAGCAGGTTTTTGTGTGTAAGTACAATTAATTCACCAGCAATTCAGTCACCAGCAAAGCAACTGACACCCTCATACCTGACAGTGGTAACTACAAATGCAGAACTCATGCACTCACCCCCTTATGTCCTACAAATAAATGTAGTTGGACCCAATTCTGACTCATTTGGCTATAAAAACCAACCTCCACTGCTGTTAATAGACAAGCGTGTATAATTTAAAATCACAGAGAACTGTGGTTTCAAGCTGGTGTACTCAAACCTTTGACTGGTACTGTATAGTAGGATATATTAACACGTGTTCTTTGGTCGTGGTTTGGGTGTCACCTCAGGCTGGATCCTCCTTATTGCCTCCTCGTCACTGGACATCCTGTACCGCTCATTATGAGTGAGTTTGCACATAGAGCTGGTACGAATGGAGATGTTTTGTCTCTGTTGCTCCTGCTGGTGCACCTACATTGGGTAACATTGACAATGAGCGCCATAACCTGTCAACTGCCTTATCCACCTCCCTCATCTCCCTGAAGTGACCCATGTGGATTATAACAGAGAGCAAGACCTTATTTCTACACAAAAACGTAACTCAGTATTTTATAACCCTTGTAACAGCACATTATGTAATAACTAGACAAAAAGTAACAAATTTATAGCCTACATTATAATTTTATATTGAACCTGTCCGCTGCTTCAGGAGTCCCACAAGCTTGGAAGGCCTCCATGCCTGACAGCTCCCTTTACCGCTGGTGTCCACTGCTGGGTTTGGGAATTGCTACCACGACAGGCACCTTATGGCCAAAGCTCTGCACCGCCACCTCAGCAATAGAGTCCCAGAACATCATTCATTCAGGCTCAATATCCCCTGACTCTCTTGGGATGCAGGAGAAATTGAAGATCTCCCAGACAGGGACCCTCCACCAAATGCTCCCAGCACACCCTCGAATATACGTTTGGGTCAACTAGGTCTATCCAGCATCTTTCCCTTGCCGTCGGATCCGACAATATGATTACAAACTCCACCGAAGGACTGCCTAGGGTGCTCTGGTGTTATGTGCACTTATTAACACCCTTATGCTGGAACATGGTGTTTGTTATCCACAGACTGTGGTCAGCGCAGGAGTCCGATAACAGAGCGGCTCAGGTTCAGATCGGCCAGGCCGTTCCTCCCAGTCACACCCTTCCAAGGTTCACTGTCACTACCCACGGGAGCGTTAAAGCCCCCAGCAGGACAAAGGAGTGCCCAGATGGCAGCAACACATCCAAGGTCTCCAAGAAGGCTGGATACTTTGAGCTGGTGTTTAGCGCATACGCATAGACAACAGTTAGGGCCTGTCCCCCGACATCAAAGAGGCGACCCTCTTGTTCATCGGGGTGAACTCCAGGCGTTTGGTTCCAGACCCCGAGCCATGCGTTGAGGTGAACCTGATTATATCTAGTCGGTATTTTTCTACCTCCCACACCAGCTCAGGCTCCTTTCCCACCGAAGACGTTATGTTCTATGTGCCTATAACCAGATTTGGTCACCAATGATTAATCCGCCAAGGCCCCTGCCTATGACTGCCACCTGACCTACAGTACATTGCACCCGACTTCCACAGCAACCTCTGCAGTTGGTGGGCGTACAGGAGGGTGAACCCATCTAACCCTTTTGGGCTATGTATTTAACGTACATTTGAGTTTTATGTATATTGTATACAGTTTATATAGGTACATTTTGTATGCATTTATTGTGGCTTGTGTCATTTTTGTTTCCGTGTGGGTAGTGAGACCTTCATTTGTGAGGGACTTCCTGTTTTGATTTTGCCATTGGTTGTGTCTGATTTCAGGGGCTGCACCCTTCTAAGGCTGCATTTGGAGACTGAATGCATCACAGCAGTGTAACAAGGCTGTCCCGCTTTGAAGTAGAGGTGCACCGATCCCATATTCGGATCGGTATCAGCACTGATCCAGACCTATTAGACGGATCAGGCAATGGTCATATGTGCCACGTCTGATACTTACTTAATTTTTTATTGGCAGTCTGTAAAAAAATAGGCCCTATTTCTTGTTAAATCGATTTGTACAATCAATCGCAAGACAACTTTCCCGTTTTAGATGTTTTCCAGCAGTCAAACTGAACGCTAACGGTGCCACTCAGTCTATTTGCAACTCAGTGGGTGTGAGCGCAGTGACTTCTACCTGCTGTGATGTCATGTGCATACCCTTCGCAGTAGGGGGAGCGTAAGAACATCAGATAGGAGGGTGACGATGTGGAAGTGTAGCACAGTGATTAGCAATCTCTGTAAAAACAAAACTTGGGGCGGGGAGGGGGGGGGGAATGGCGTTTAGTGGGAAATCCCATTAAACATTGCAATATGAAAAAAGCAATGGATGATATGGGAGTCGCTAGTTTGGGCTGTTTTACACACTCGCTACAGCTTGAGATACATGAGAGACAGTGTAAGTAAAAGTGACAGTGTTGCCAGTGGGGAAAACAATTGAGGGGCATTTTAAGCATTCGCTACTCGCATATCCTCACTTGGAAGATACTCAAACTGAACTGCAAATGCCTCAAAAACGCTTAAAACAAGATTGGAGTTGGAACAGTAGCCTAATTAAAGATATTTAATTAAAGATATTTTGGGATACATCTTTTATATACTGTATATATAGAGAAGTAAAAAGAATCTGTATTGGCAGTGATGTATTGGAATCAGATTAGAACCTTTTGCCTAGTTGCGAAGGATCCATCGGATGGACCTTTCGTAGCCCAACATAGCCCAATATTCACTGCGCGGAGGTAAAGTGGGCGTGTCCTGACTAGGCAATAGGAGCGGTGCTTCGGGACTGAAGGGTAAGGGCGGGAGCAGCTGGTGACAGCCAGACTGTCCCATATGACAACGCTGTTTGACCTTGGAAGAACGCAGAGTACGAAGGCTATGCCTCTGTAGACTGTCCTTCGAATGATACAGCCCATGAAATCGGACACAGCCCTTGTATAAAGTGAACCAGTTAAGGCTGATTTAAGCAGGGAATGTTTTTCTTCTATGGTTTAAATTTCTATAAACTGTTTGAACACTGTCTGGAAAAGGCACGAGCTCTCACGTGTTTTTATTTTAATTTTTTTAAATAAATTGTGAACAATCAGTTTAGTTTTCTGCAATCATTCGGGTGTGGAAAGCTACAATTAATTTTTGAGCTTTGAAAAATGAGCAGAGTGTCTGTGCTGGTCAGAGGGTGTGACTGGGTGGGAGACTGTGTGTGTGGCTGAGCACTGGTGAAACAATCAGGCATGGAAATGCTCACCTGGTCAGGAGGCACATTCCGGGGCAGCAAGAACACATTCAAGATTTTTTCTACGGGTCGGAGCAGCAGTAGCACTTGCCCTCGGACCTTGCGAAATATTCTCCTCTTTAAGATTCCAAAAATAGAGAGGCCGGTGACGCTGATGACCACATGTGTGTCTGTCACCTCCTGTGGCTGCAGAATCTCCATGTTGTCTTTGGTTACATGTGCTACAGCTAGGTTTTCATCTGGAAGCAAAATTGATTGATTCTTATGGGAAGAAGGCTGGAAGATCCAGTTTCATTTAGTTTTTGAACAGGAAATGGCTGTTTGTAACATCTCCCCCCCTGCCCTCCCCTGCAATGTCAAACCACCACCCAATCTCCTTTCTCATGTCCTGTTCAAGACCCCAAAGTGCAGCCCCTAAATACTGACTTTACCAGCTGAGTTTTGACCATTTTTTAATGACTGTGATGGTTGATTCTGGGATCTCTCCTTCTAATTTAGCTGGTACCCATACACCATCAGCATTGCATTATATGCACAGACACTTAAGACGTAACGTAACAACACAGGCAATGTTGCTGAAAGCTCTTGTATTTTTTTAGGAGTTTAACCGTATTTTGTTCTTTGTAGAAAAATATATTTGTTTGAACATTTTGAAAATAAAGTTTGAATGCTTGAATTCACTGAGCCCGTCAGAATGGCCCACTGTTTCACAAATGCTTGTAAACCTGATCGCATTGCTAGGTGCTTGATTTTATACACCTGTGGCACAGAAACACCTGAATTTAATGATTAAGAGGAGTCTCCCAATACTTTTGTCCATATGTTGTACATTAGAACAACACCATTTCTAATTTGCCTTTGGCACAAACTCAACACCCTGAACTTCAGTCCAAAACTAGAATAGAAGTACAGCTGCAAACCATTGTATGAGAATATGTAAATTATCCTGGGCAAGTGTAGCAAGAAGTATTTCAACTTTCACATTAGTCTGTAAAATTTACCTGCAAATGACATCTCACAGTGAGGGAGGTGCAGCTCCTTCAGGGTCCCTTGGGGACACTTGATATCAAAAAGGGGCCCCGCTGGACTCCAGCTGCCGGAGGTCTGGGGGGCTTTTTCCCAGGAGCAGAAGCTGTAGGTCACCACCCCACTGGACGTCATCACAAACCCCAATCCTGTGACACGGCAGAAGAACCTTCCAGCATGATTCGCCTGGAACCTGAATCACAAGACCAAGGTTGGGGGAGAGACTCTGCCAGTGAACCCAAGATGGTAACATACTGATAGTGTCCTCTACACTGATACATAGTGTGATTCATATTTGAAGTGGTTAAAAGTCACTGGATGAAACAGTTGATGGATGGATGTCTTCATTATCCACTTGCAGGCTTCACACAGAGTTGTGGAAGTTCAGTTACATAAGACACAGCTGGATTACCTGTATTCTCTCACGTTACTTGTTTCCACCACATCTGGTGTAAATAAGTTCTCATTTCCTGACACCTGAGAAAAAATTGTAATCTTGACACTTAATTTAACATGGACTAATCATTAAAAAAGACGGTGCTGTCATTTTCATGACTGATATCACATAACCTGACATAACTTTGATTTAATCCTGTTTTCACAGAGATTTAATCTTGTTTTCAGTGATTCTGAAATTATCATGCTACCCAGTGTCAGTGCAATAGCCCTAAATTCTGCATGTTAAATTTAAATTATTCGGTTCACTTCAGAAGGGTCTTTATGGTGATTGGATTGATACATTTTTCACTACTTTGAGGAAACTAAACGACTCACCAGCTCCAAAATCCAATCCATGTCAATCGTTGCAGATGTGGAGGCTCTGTGATGTTGAGGAGATGATGGCTCCTCAAAGATGTTTCCGAGCTTCTCTTTCTCTTCCATGGATTCTGTTGAGTCCTTCACTGCATATTACAAATGATCATTAAAAAATGCTTAACCACACGTTCCACACCTCAGAAGTCTTTCACTGTTACTATTGAGGAACCATTTAAAACATTATACTGTATTGCAATCTCACTGCAGGAGAACTCACCAACAGGTAAGGATTCAGACATTGGCGTTTCAACGAAAGATAACAGGCAATCATATGAATCCTCAATGTAACTCTGCAAAAAGATTAGAGTTCAAAAATAATCAAAATTAGCTGTAATACCTGCCAAAACATAGGAATTTCATTTAAAACTGCATTTATAGCTAAATTAATGAGCAACAAAACTTTAATGAAAAATGTTGAAAAATAAATCTCTGCAATTGTCCTACATTTGAATACAACACTTCAGTGAACATCCCAATGGAACGTAAACAGTTCTAATTTAATTGTAACCCCCCCCCCCCCCCCCCATTTCAGTTTCCATCAGTGGGTCTCCATCCATATTTTGTAAGCAGTGACCTGCTGCAGGGCACAACAACAAAAAATTTTATTACAGTTACATTGTAGAGATCTGAAATTACACACATATCCAAAATGTGAATTAAGATTAAACAAAGTAATTATGGAGATTTGCAATGAAATTTTTACTAGTGAAAACTCAAATATGGATATGTGGACCTGGAATTCTTACTAGTAAGAATTAAATTATAGAGGTGTACAATTACATTTTTACTAGTAAAAATTAAATTATGACGAGTAATAAATTGAATTAAAAGACCTAAAATTACAGAGTCAGAATGTAATGAAAACATATAACAATCACAAAAGAATTTCATGTCAGTTTTATCAAATTCAGGTTGAAGACTGCATTGTCATAAGCAAACAGCGAAACAGTCACACTGTACAATGGAATTCTTACTTTGTACTTCTGCTGTTTGATACAGTACATATGAAATATATACAACATGTGGGCATTCGATACCCTGAATCATATTTTATCATGCATAACATACCAATTTGTCAAATATTTGTTTTTAACAGGAAATGGGGCATTCTCAGGAAGAGAGGTGATTACAGGTAAATGAGGAAACAGACATTAATATTATGCTTTTAAATATGTAAAAAAAAATATATACCTGCTGTCCGATGAGTGGGTGTACTATGAAGCATCCTTCTATAGCCCAATTCACTCCCTCCATTTCCCCTGCAATGGGTAATAGGATAAGCAGTTTCAGAAAATGCATGGATATATGCATAGTAGTATATTATGCATTTTCACACATTACTTTGCATGCTTTAGATTTTGTTTGGTCATGTGGGCCAAGAGGAGTCATCAACTGAAATCTTCACATCAAAAGAAGCCACATGAGTTAGATGCTGGAGGCTCCTGCAGAACTGCAGAGTCTACAGAAATGCCCAGTTTGTGAATTCTGACCACAGACTTGTTGTTGCTACTCTGAAGATTCAGCTTAGATCCACTAGGCTACCACCTACTAGGTGTATGAGGCTGGACTTAGACAGACTCCAAGATCAGGCTGTTTGTGATGAGTTTGCACGCAGTTTGTATGAGGAACCTGCAGATTTGGGTATGACTGCTGACTCTAATGTGATGTAGGAGACCTTCTGTGAGAAGACCCTGAAGGTTGTCATGGGCTGTGTTGGTGTTGCCAGTGCTTCCAGAAGGAGGTGTTTCATCTCACAGGGCACCATGGATATTATCCGAAGGAAATCGACAATTACATTTTTACTAGTAAAAAATAAATTAAGACTAGTAATAAATTGAATTAAGAGATCTAAAATTACAGTTCTTACTAATCATAATAATATCACCGATATCCTTGAACAGGTTTCTGGGAGTCAGAATGTAATGAAGAGCTCTACAACTGTAGGTCTTACTAGTAAGAACTGAATTGCAGAGCTCTTGGTTTAGTATGCAAATTGCAATTCATACATATGTATGTTCTTCATTAGCAAAACTGGCATGCGGTGGGAAAAGTTCATTCAAAATGGATGACGGCATGGAGCAATGTACAGCTCCAGTAGAAGAAAACCCAGTATTGGCCTACGATCGGGTTCTTAAAATCACCAGTATTCAGCACCAACTGCAGCAGAGTGGCAATGACAATGTTGTGTTGGCGACACAACTATTATTTCGAAGAAGAAATATTCAAGGTAAGTAAATGCAGAGAAGGTGCTTAGCTAGCTAGATACACAAGGGAAGCGGGGAGAGGTGCACACTGCAGATGGGAGTAGATGTGCTGACCCAGTCAGGTTACTTTAATTTGAGAATAATTTTCATGCCATGAAAATGACATTATTTTCACTGGAGCGGGTGAAAAGGCCCACTTAAGTTGTGTGTGTGCCATCCTACATTGTCTTTGCATTGCGGGTTTCGCTACGGAAATCACCCCTGACCCTCCACATAGAACGGCAATGCAGTCAGGTGACGAACTAGGTTCCTGTCCGCGGCCCTGCTTCGATGCCAGTGCAAGAGGCTGATGCACAAGAGTCCTCTGAAATTCAGCTGTCTTGGAGTCTGTCTGAATTTAGGTGTTACTTGCCATAAGTTTGAGAGAGATCGCTAAGGGTTCTCTGAACTTCCCGGCCTCGGTGCCATTCGCCGGCTGCATCTTTTCTCCGGCTCAATGTCTGGACCTCGTCCACGACTCCTCCAATGCACCACTCGTCATTTCCGGTCCCTGTAAAGAAATGGCCAGGACTGGAGTACGTCGGAAGCTTTTGCTCATTGTTTGGATTGCTATTTGGTTTGCTTATTGGTTTTTGATTGGTTGTGTATGACGGTTTTGGTTTTCGGTTTCTGATTTCTTGCTTTGCCCCCTTGTACTTTCGCTTTGGTTCTGACTGCTCTCTGGTATTTTCGATCCCTTGTCTGACTTCCGATTATCCTTTTGCTCACCCCTTCTCGGACATTGTATTTTGGATTCTGTGTGTTTGCTTTGTGTTTGTTTGTATGTACCGGTGCATAAGGAGTGACTGCTTTTTTTTGTTTCTGCGAACGCGTGTGATTTATCTGTTGTTTGGTTAGGGAGACAGGGATTGGTATTGTTGTTTCGTTTCACGTGTTTCTTTGCACCCAGGGTTAGATTAGGTTGGGGCGTGTTCGTTAGTGATTTTCGTTTATTGTTTTGGCCTTGGTCACTCCTGAAGTCTGTTGCACTTGGTGTTTGTACAGTGTCTGTGAATAAACATAAAAAACTATAAAAAAGATCCCTGTGTTTCCCGTGTCCCTTTTCCCATTCCCTGGTTGTCTCGTCTTCTCTTTGTCTCTCTCTCTCCTTCTCTCTCTCTCTTTCCCTTTCCATTTTGTCCATCCTTATCCCTAGACTAAGGATCGTATCATTAGGTAATACGTTTGCTAGAGCTATCCAAACATAAGCCTTAATCTGGTGAGGTTAGGGTTAGCCAGGGCAGACAGAGGCAAGACTTTGAAAAACTTCAAGTTATATCAGTTAAGGAGCTCAAGCAAGTGGCTTGGAAGAGCAGGTTGTATGTCATCTCATTGGCTGAAATACGGCTAGGAAGAGCAGGCTGTATGTCATCCCATTGGCTGAAATACGGCTAGGAAGAGCAGGCTGTATGTCATCTCATTGGCTGAAATATTCCTGGTATGTCAAGTGTGTCACTATTATGATAAACACCACAAATGTCTTAATTATGGTTAATTTTAAATTCTATTCAATGTTGATGCCATTTTTGTAGGAAGCAGCACCTTCTCCCAGTGCCACCAGTATCTGGTGACCCTTCTCCAGAAGGTACCAGACTTCACACCCATGGTGAGGTAACACGAACATCACTGGTGTATTTATACTCCAGGCAATTTCTGCCAAATCTGAGGTGACGTGTTCACGTTTTCATAAAAGCATGATACTTGGCACACCTGTACAGTTTAGGCCCCTGAACATTTTCAGAATTGGAGCCAGAGCAAAAATGTCTTGTGGCGGCTGTTTTACTTTCCGCCATAGCTAGATGTTTGTATTATACAACATATCTCCTAAACCAGTCATGAGAGCACATATAGGTGATGTCCACACTTATGTTTTTAAGGATCACAATGACACTTCATGCAACATTATGAACTGTTCAGGTGAACATTTAAGGCTGAATTCAGTGATATTGTGAGAAGGAAATCCCAGTATCTGAGATATGATGCAAAAAAAAAAATAAAGCAAAATGGCCGCCACAAGGCATTTTTGCGATTGCTCCATTTGTGAAAATGTTCCGGGGCCTAAACTGTACAAGTGTGCCAAGTTTCATGCTTTGAAGAAAAAGTGAACATAAGATTCACAAATGACCTGGGCTATTACAGGCAGGAATTGTTTAGACAATAAGTAACACATCCATTAAGATGATATATCAAGTGCCTTTGGTGACCTTTGGTATATTATATGTGGGAATAACTTGTTTCATTACTGATTGAGACCTCAGAGCAGTGGTGGACCTAACAGCAGCAACAGGATGAAGAGTATAATATATCCTTGATGGCAGACAGAGAGAGGGTATGGGACTGTCATATACCAATAACAAAAGAATTTCATTTCAGTTTTATCAAATTCAGGTTGAAGACTGCATTGTCATAAACAAACAGAGAAACAATCAGTCACACTGTGCAATTGAATTCTTACTTTGCACTTCTGCTGTTTTATACAGTACATATGAAATATATATAACATGTGGGCATTCGATACGCTGAATCATATTTTATCATGCATAACATACCAATTTGTCAAATATTTGTTTTTAACAGGAAACGGGGCATTCTCAGGAAGAGAGGCGATTACAGGTAAATGAGGAAACAGATGTTAGTATTAAGCTTTTAAATATGTAATAATAATAGATACCGGCTGTGGGACGGGTTGGACGTCTCCTCATGAGGCATTCGCTGACTGTTCTCCATAACCTCCGGAATCGGCCCCAGACCCCCTGCTCAATAGGATATAAGCAGATTCAGAAAATGCATGGATATATGCATAGTAGTATATTATGCATTTTCACACATTACTTTGCATGCTTTAGATTTTGT
>JABJVO010000078.1:1436796-1456053 GCA_026770805.1 Boulengeromyrus knoepffleri | reverse complement strand
AACAATTTTTTTTTCGTGAAAAGAACAACAGTGTTACTGTGCATCTGATACACACTTATATTGTAACAGGCTTTATATTGCCACGTTCATGTCTGCTGTTTTGAACTTTTGAATCGATATTAACAGGCACGTAACAGCCTATTAAGCAACAAACCATTTTCAGATCAGCGATCGTTTTGTTTGTTTTATGTTATATATCTGTGTTTTAACAAAATACAATGTCATACATAGACAAAAACGATAATTTTTACGTGTTACAAAAGAGAGCTTCGCTTTCGCTGTTTTCAGTGGTGCGCGCTCCCGCGACAAGCATGCAATCTACGGCAGGGATGCCTTTTTCGGCATAACACCTGTTTGTAAATAGTTCTCAGTAATCGCTTGTGTGATTCTAAATGTGCTTTGTGTTATGTCATGTATAGTGATTAATGTTTATTGTTTTAGTAGTGTGTGTGTGTGTGTGTGTGCGTGCAGTGCGTGTGTGTGGGTTGTAGTAGTAAGGGTATAATAAACGGTATCTGGTGATTAAACCCCGAACTATCTCTGCTGTTTAATTATTGCGGGCACGGCTCAGCGGCCCACTATTACAATACTTTATTGTAAATATTATACTGCGTGTGTGTGTGCCCGCGCGCGCAAGTGAGCCTGTTTGCTTTTCAGGCGCCGCTGAGTCACGTGACAGCAGGGAGCGGCAGTTGGGAGCAGCAGAGCATTCAGGAGAACAATTGAAACTGAAGTATCGATCTCATTAAACTGGTATTTATCAATACCAATATTATTATCGATATTATCGATACTTGGATCGATGGGCCCACCACTAGTGAGCGCATTAAAAAAATTTTAACCAAGGTTGGTTAGTGTTTGAAACTAGTTAACGGAACTATGTGATGAGCTGTTAGGTTTACGTGTTTATCATGAATAGCTAAAGTACAATGTTGAGAGACTTATACTATAATTCAGAAACAAATATTATTTTCCCCACATGACTTATTGGTGGTATTTAGCTTCTTCCTTAACATTATTTAGCCTAAATGATAGGCTATTGTTTGACACTTAAGGAAGTGCTACTGAACGAGTTGTTGAACGAATCAGAACGAACCTTTAAGGTGAATTGAATCAAACGAACTGTGTACCAGAAAATAATCATTTCCCCCACCGATAATTCCAACTGATATTCTAATTACCAGATGTACAATACGACTATATAGACTAACTGAATCCGATTTGTAGATTTGTCTGGATGGTTAAATGTGTGAGTCAAGGATCACACAGATGGCGGCGTGAACAAGACGTTTATTTTCGTGCAGTAACCAGCACTGTCAACTTTATTAACGAGACCCCCGCCAGCAATACAGGCATAATCTATTTACTCCAGAATCATTCAACGTCCATATACCATGGAGGTATAGCGGCCTCTACTGGACAAACAACGCTATCATTTAGTCAAATGATCTACATGATTCAACTGACAAAATTCTGAGTTTAGACAGCCCTGCAGTCATCATTACAATTCTTCTAAGAATTTTGTCCAACCCTGACCACAGATACATACAGACACAAACTTATGTAAATAATACTACATTTTTGTCAAATGACAGGATCCAAAGATTCTGTTTTACAGCCCTACAGTTTTGTATCCCTTCTTTTTCATCAGGATTATGTATTAAAAAAAAAGCTGCGTATCAAATTTTTTACAACACACAAGAAAAAAAAAAAATGCAATTATTTATGAATGCATGGATTAAAGCAATTCCATGAGAAATGCAACAATGTAACCTTTCCACCCTTGACAGTACATTTAGCATAGCAGTAGTTCAAATAAGGTTTAACTGTACATTTTAAGAAAGATAAGACATCGTCAGTAAGACTATTATCAATGACTTTTTGCTATCCTTTGTCAAATGAGGAAAAACCTGCTTAGCACTCAAATATCAAACTTTTTAAATTGTCACCATTGCTATTTAAACTGATTTTCAGTCTTATGTGAAAGTACCAGTGAAGAGACCCAGTCATAAGCAATCGTACCACAAACAATCACACCAGAAACTTGGTGACACAGGAAATCAGTAACACAGTTACTGATTTCATTGCTATTTATTTTATTGTCTTAATTAACTGTTTATCTTATTGTTATTTGAATATTATTTATCATCAGCTGTCTTTTATATTTTTTCTTTGCTTTATGTGATTCCTTTCTAACTCAGGAGGCAGGTGGGAAAAGCGTCATATGTGACAAATAAAGCAGTTTTGGTGGTCAGGGCTTTGCTCCAGGGTCCACCGGTGATATGGTTATTCTGGTAGTCGTGGGATTTGAACCAGCAATCTTCCAGTTACGGCCTCTGAACCTGGAGAGCTTCACAGCACGTCTGCATGGAGTGTGGGGCACACAGGAAGGGGTTTTGAACTCCGTATACACAATCAACAGCTGTGCTGTGCTGTCTGTTTCTTCTGAGACCAAATCAAATTTCAAACAAAGATCTCGATGTCTAACTTACAGACCAGTAAATCGATGTGACATTTCATTTGAGAGCATCATGATAGCGAAGCGTCGCGAAAGTGAATCCGCTTCCCCAAGGAAGAGTGGCGTGTCCGATGCGCTTCGTTTTGCCGCGAGCGCGAGCAGATGACTCTACATGCAGGGCATGGCAGGACAAAGCATCAGACGCGGGTATATATATTGGGAAACACTCCTTTATGTGGGAGTTTTATGGACAGAGACTGGAGGAGCTGGAAGTGTGTTTATTTGATGGGTGTAAATAAAAAACAGATGCATGCTAGTTATCTGGAATGGCACTGTGAGTGAGTTTGGATAGATTAGGATTAGGGTGAGACTCTTTTGCGCTGGTTTTATTGATTAGCATTGGAGTTATGGTTGTGTTGTTGCATTCCATTCATTCTCTATTGTTTTTAGGCTAAATGGTTCTATTGTTGCAAACTGTAGACTGATTTTGGTCAGGAACCATTTAATGAGGGCTCAGAATCAGTAGAGTGATAAGCTAAAGACTTAAAGATTAGCTTCTTAACATTGTAATATCTGTATTTAATTTACCAAGTTTTTAAGATTTATAAGATTTCCAGTAGATTTACAGGATTTTTAGGATCGATAACGATGGCTTTGCAAGACGTGTGCGGCATTCGAAAGACCCCCGTATACCCCATATGGAATTCTCCAGCCTTGTTCTCCATGGCTTTGGGAGATACCATGCCACACTTTGACGAGGTGGGAGGGGGCCACCTTTTGCAGGAAGGCAGCAGCCCGCTGCAGCTATATGTTCCCTCCCTCAATGGCAAAGACTTCCTATCCTCCTCATTCTTGTCATCGGTCCGGCCGCCATTCTCGCTGTGTCATGGTACCACCACCCTGGGGTTTGTGTTCCAGGATGGCGTCATCGCGGCGGCAGACAGTCGCGCAAGCTGCTCGGGCCTGATCGCCTGCCCGGCCGTCCAGAAGATCATGCCGGTGCACTCCCACCTGGTGGTCACCACCTCGGGCAGCGGAGCCGACTGCATGCTCTGGCAGCGCATCCTGGCCCGCGAGTGCCGCCTCTACCACCTCCGCAACCACCGGCGTCTGTCAGTAGGGGGCGCTGCCAAACTGCTCGCCTACATGCTGCATCCATTCAAAGGCACCGAGCTGTGTGTGGCGCTAACACTGTGCGGCTGGGATGGGGGGCGTGGGGGGGCATCCCCACCTGTGGAAGACCTGTGGGTGATGGAGGAGAAAGTGACAGGCTGGGGAGGAGAAGAAGGATGTGGATCTACGGGGAGGAAGGAGACCGGGGAGTGTGCAGGACAAGCCTGTGAGGGAGAGGGGGAGGCTGCAGGAGAAGCGAGGACGGAGGCAGACGAGGAGCAAACTGCACTGGAACAAGAGGCCAGTGGAGCAGAGGAGGAGCTGGGTGCAAAGGCAGAGCGAACGGAGAGTGAAAGAGAGGAAGATGCAACACACAGCAGATGTGTAGAGGATGGCGGCCTCAGCCGAGCCTCAACGACAGAGAGCAGCAGAGCAGGAGCTACAGCAGCAGAGCAGGAAGTCAGACAGGAGCCATGGGCTGGCGGGCCGAGGCTGTACTATGTGTGCAGTGATGGAACCTGCCTGCAGGGGGAGCTGTTCTCGGTGGGCTCCGGGTCCCCGTACGCCTACTCCGTGCTGGACTGCGGGCTGCGGTGGGGGCTCAGCTTGTCCGAGGCCGTCTCGCTTGCCCGGGAGGCAGTGTACAGGGCCACCCACAGGGATGCCTACTCCGGGAACTGCGTGGACGTCTTCTACATCAACTCCCAAGGATGGAGGTGCAGAGAGAGGGAAGACCTCAGGGAGGAGTACTACAGGGAGAGGGAGAAGAGGAAGATGAGGCAGGGAGAGCAGGAAAAGTGCGGAGGCAGGAAGGCTGGAGGCGGGGTTAGCGCTGTGTAAATATAAATTATTCAAGCTGAGAGTGTGCATCTGATAAGGTGTTGTAAATAAATTGTCATTCCTCCACTCTGTTGTGATTTAAAGGTTTGCCTTTAATCATCCCTGCAAAACGTATACTGGGCTTTTTCAATGGGCGACAGAAAAGTCACAGATGATTACGATCTTGCATTTATTTATGAGAAATGGAATTGCATTGTACCAAAACTGCAATTTTGTATAAAACTGGCTTGATTGTTATATTTTTTATTTGCATTATCAAGGATTTTTTCATAGCCTCCATGACAGATTAGAAGTTATTAAAAACATATTTGCGGATGAAGGACATTGTTGCAGCTTTACCGCTTGAAAGTCATCCGCATCAGTAGATGGCGCTCCAACGCAATTGTTAGGGCAGTTATGTTGCCGATTCGCTTTGTTGCGACAGACTTATCTGTAAGAAACCGGAAATGCGTTATTTGTCAACTAATCCTTAGAAAGATGGCGCTGGCAAGTGTCTTACGGGGTGAGTGTGCAGATTTCTCCGGTCGCTCTGACCGGTCCTTTGCGTTCGGATGCGGCTTGGATCGGACCGAGCTGGGATTCGCGTCCGAAGCGGGAGACGGGCCCAGCTTCGCTGTTAAATCTGGCCTTTACCCCGAGACTGAGGAGGGCCCCGAGAGGAAGATTGAGTTTCTCCATGGAACCACTACGTTGGCTTTCAAAGTAAGTCCACGTTGTCGAACAATTATTATATTATTACGATAATACTTTTTGTACATTTGCTACAGACAAGCTCAAACAGGCCAAAGTCTGACATAATGAATGGCAACGGTCTGTGCCAAATAACTTTAAAGGCCACCGTTTCACAAGAAGTTTAAGTTCGTCTGTCAGAAGCAGTTTACGTATTCATATTAGAAATGTTTCCCTGAAGTAATATAACTTACAGGGCGAACATGTTCAAAGTTTGAAGATGCTGTGCTCAGGTTCTGGGTTGGCTTCGAAGTTGTGCTTTAAATTGTTAGTTTGTAGAGAGTGTTTTTTTTTTTTGGTCCCTAGAGATTTACAGGTGAATTAATATTCCATGTACCCCCAGAGCTCTAATGTGATTTGGAAAGTCTGCCCATCCAGCCATCATCTATCACAGGGGTGAGAACCTGTTCCATGGAGGGCCAGTGTGGGTGCAGGTTTTTGGGATGACCTTCCAATCAGCCAATAATAAAACAGTGGTTCTCAACTACAGTCCTGGGGACCCACCGTTATTGGCTGATTGAGAGGCCACCCCAAAAACCCGCACCTACACCGGCCCTCCATGGAACAGGTTGCTCACCCGATCTAGCAGCATACTCTGGTCCAGGTGGCTAAGGGGCTGGAGCCTGTCTCAATCCATGACTTGGATCTAAGTTCATCTCTAGAGCTGTATCAAAGCTCAGTTAATCGATACATTACGATTCAGTTTGTCGTGTTTTTTTTTCATTAATTTTTTTCGAACCTTTGCCTGGATTTATTAATTTATTGTACTACCGTTTAACATCGGCAGATGGCAGTGTCAACCTTTTTTTTTTACAGACTTTTTTTCAACATTTGCTGTTTAGCCTGTGTTAAGTGCACTGAAGTGCAAAAATGTCTACATCTGAAATGTTGAAATATAAGTCAAATGTTTTATTCTATTTTTTTCACATTTAACATTTTAAAAACAAGAGTGTATTTTATGTGTGCACAAAGAAATGTATAGTTTATACAATGGGGGTTGAGGCGTGCAACAACTTTATTCAAGATACTGACTTATCCTTGGTAGTTATAAGCTGTTAATGGCCGTTAATCAATTTTGAGCCATTAGAAATTTTATTAGTTCATTTATTTCTATATTGGAGTGTTAAACATCGGAATATAATGGAAATATCATCATGCAATGAATGGTGACCCTGGTATTGTGATGAGTATTGTATCATGGGCTAGCTGGCAATACCCAGCTCTGTTCATCAGACACATTCTGTCAAACATTACAGCCAATTTATAGAAGCCAATTTATGGGCTGTGGAAGCAAACCGTGGTATCTATAGAGGGTTTGCATGATGTCACTTCTCCCTGGAACAGGCCGCCCCCCCCCCCCCTCCTCATTTAGCACCTCATTGCACTCGGACTGCACTGTCACTTTCTGGCCACTTTGCATTATCGAGTTCCTGTATTTTAAAAAATATTATTTTTTCTGTTTATTATAATTCTGCTACTTTTCATGCCATTGCTTTAACTTGTTATATCTCAGTTTCTTTGTACTCTGCACTGGGACCCAAAGAATCGCATCTCGTTCCTTTACTTTGCACGGTGTGTTGATGTATAGGAATGACGATGAAGCCTTTGAAACTGAAACTGAACTACACGTACCTGATTATGATGTTGGGGAAATACACTAGGCAAAGCCTGAAGGCATACAAAAGCCTTGGTCCTTGATCATACTTCAAGGTGGAATTTGTTGGTGACACCAGTGGATATTCTGCTTGTATGTGGACAGGTTTGTAAAGATATTTTAATTTTATTACAACCTTGGCAACCATCAGTCCATGCTTTGGAGCCTGGATTCCAGTTGTTTCTGTGGATTGCAGTGATACATTTGCTTCTTCTCCTTAGTTTTCGGCAGTTTGTGAAAAGATAGCTCTGATTTGTCGTTAAATTGATTAGTACAGTCAGTCACATGACAGCTCTTTCCTGTTTTAGATGTGTTGTTGTGGCATCTAAGCTTAACGCTAACCCTGCCACTCACTGGGTGTAACCACAGCAACTTCCCCCTACTTGTGACATCATGTGAATACCCTCTGTAGGAAACCGGCAAAGCATGAGGTTTTGATGGCCTTGTTATCCCAAATAGACCATCAGGGATTCCACACCGCAGATGCGCTTAGCTTGAGCCTGTCTCGCAAACTGTGGTACAAGGTTCCGCGTAGCTAAATGCTCCATTTTCAGTTCCAGCACGGCGTGATCGTGGCGGTGGACTCGCGGGCCACGGCCGGCTCCTACATCGCCTCGCAGACGGTGAAGAAGGTGATAGAGATCAACCCGTACCTGCTGGGCACCATGGCGGGCGGCGCGGCCGACTGCAGCTTCTGGGAGCGGCTGCTGGCGCGGCAGTGCCGCGTGTATGAGCTGCGCAACAAGGAGCGCATCTCGGTGGCGGCTGCGTCCAAGCTGCTGGCCAACATGGTGTACCAGTACAAGGGCATGGGGCTCAGCATGGGCACCATGGTGTGCGGCTGGGACAAGAGGGGCCCAGGTAAGCCTCACGGGCTCCTCCGAGCCTGACCTTTAACCCGCCGGGGGGCGGGGCCTCAAGAGCTCTGACCAATAGAAAGGAGAATCCGCAGGTGAAGACGAGTTCTAATTGGCGAACTTAAAAATCTCAGAGCCGTTTTGCTTAAATCCGAACTTCGGAGCCCAGCTTGTGGAGTCGTCGTGTACGCTTACACGGTGAGACTGTCCACCTCTGTCCACTGCAGGAGGACGGTAACGCAAACTGAGCCATTTCTTTTTCGAGTTTACGGTAAAGTAGGGATCTCTGTGTCTCTGAAAGAGGTCTAGCCGTGCTGTGTTATGGTAAGGTCTGGAGACCACAGTGGAAACAGAGCCAAATGCTCTCCTCCATAATTGTATAACAGGGATTAAATTATATTTTCAGTGAATATGTTTCCCCATAAAATGAGCTTTCAGCCTTCAGTATTTCACTACACACACACACAGCTACTGATTGCTTAAGTGCAATTAGCCTGTGTAATTAATGTATGATTAGCATCTGTTAGACTTGCATTAGTAAACACTTTTACATATGGATAATATGACTGCAAATAGAACTGTTAACGGTTTGTAAAGTGTTCCTTTTTTGGCTTTAAAAATGAGAGGAGGATAATTGTAACCTGGCTACCTGTTAAGTAAATGAAATGGATGATACTTTAGACCAGGGGTCTCAAACTCCACTCCTGGGGGGCCGGAGCCCTGCACATTTTTGGGTTTCCTCTCATTTAACACACCTGATTCAACTCCTTATGCTAATTACCACACAGCTCTTGAGGTGAATCATTCGTGATGGAACAGGGAAAGACCTAAGCTACACAAGACTGGGATTTGAGACCCCTGCCTTAGACCATCCCTTCTGCTTGATTTGCTTTAGCTATTTGAATTGAACAGTAAAGGAGTCATAGGCGCACTGGCTGACCTTCGCCACTAGGGGGAGGTGACATACAATGCTTTATGAAGCAGAGAGGCAGCTATACATCACATGCTGTGTGTTTAAGGGCTAGCGCACAATGACACAGTAATGGAAAATCGATAGCGGCGGCTGCTTGGCGAGGGGAGGGGGCAGTGTGATTGAGGAAGGCTTCAGGACAAGTAGGTCAGCTGGATACACAATCGATGGGGTATTTATGATTTCAGCAGAACATGTGGTGTGATTTCTGTCACTGGAGGTGGTGGCCAGATGTGCGATGATGTCCTGCAGTGCGTAGAGACCGGAGCAGTGAAAGAGGCCTTTAAGTTTACTCACTCGCTCAGCGCCAGCGGTCATATTAAACCACTAGCATGAGTCACATGGGCTGGATCAATCACTGTTGCCCAACTGGCTGATTCGATTGAAGTCAAGTCAAGTTATTCTCGTGTTTAAGCATCTAAAGAATAAATTTAATCATGTTTAATTAACGGGGAAAGTATTTATAATATTAACAGATTACTGTCACACTGATGGGTGAGGAAACTCAATGCTGTTTTCTGGCCAGTATGTGCCTGTAGTTGTTAGCATTAAAAGCACCAGCATTTTTCCGATCTCTTTTAACGGCGTACCACACCTTTTGTTTTAGCTAATGGGCACTGCGTTAGCATTCCGTTCACCCACCAAGAGAGCAATGGTCAGCAATCCTCATAGCAGCAGAATCACTATCACCCCAAAAAAGCCATAAAATCCATAATACACTCGTGTTTATGTTGTATGTTTTTTTGCTCATTGATTTAACTATTGGTTTCAATAGATTAATCTTGAAAAATTAATCTTAGTCCAACACCGGTAATAAAATAAAAGCCTTGCTTTTAACATTAATACCAAAAGAACTGATCGCTTTAATCACCATTACAGTTGGGTTTGGGTGGTCTTATTTAGAAAAGATTTCAAAAGTGACATAGGTAATGTTTTCTCATTCATCCTATATTTGTCAGAGTAACAACACAGATGGAACGACAAGTTGCTTCAGCCGAAAACCGTGCATTTTACGGTTCGTTTCAAATAAAACTCAGGGTTGCCAACTTTGCTCTGGTGGCCGGAGTGAGATTTTCAGTTCGAGACAAATCTGCACACACATGCACACGCATCTCCATGTATGTAATGGTTGTATTACCTTGGGTTTGCAAACTACCCCAACGTTAGCTAATTTTAGGTTTATAATTGAATAATATATATATATATATGCCGTAAGATTTCTTGCCTTGACGTGAGAGTCTGAAAGCGTGTCATTCCTGATGCTTGAGAGTTGTGAACCCTGAAAAAGTACATTTTTATATTGCTTCATCTGAGTTGATTTGTATGAAAAATAACACTTTTTTATCAACTATATAAAATAATAACAATAAACGTCTGTTTATCCAACATTTAATAAAAGACGTACTGCATTAGAAAACTTTTCAGCTTTACAATTTCTGGGCAGAGCAGCTGCTCTGTTAGGAACATTACAGCTTTTTGGTTAAGGGTGTTAGATTCGCTGCTATTATTAACAGTAACCAGCACATTAGCGCAAACAAAAGGGCTGCATATGCTGACTATGTCTTGCTTGGTGATTAACAGAGCTAGACTTTCATTGGTGTGGGGAAACGGTTATTCTAGTGTGGCCTTTAAGCTTATATTTTTGCTTCCTTGTTTGGTCATGGTTCTGTCTGTAACCTGGATCACAAACACCGAATGGTCGGTGTTTGAATGCTGCCCAGCAGCCATAACATCAACAGCTACCACGGCTGCGTTGTATTTGGTAGGGGTATCCTAACTCCGGCATGGCCGGAACAGAGGGCTAAATCTTTGCTGAGGGAGGGGGGTCTCTCATCTTAAAACAAAGAGGCTCTGCTGGGGCGGATGCTTGTTAAATAATTTTCTAGTCGTCAGAAGCCTCACAAGCGTTGAAATGTCAGCTGGATCCCCGCTGTGTTTATAAGCGAGGGGCCTAATTGACAGGAAGGCTGTCATTTAGTCGTTTGATAGCGATTGTGAGCTATCAGAGGGCTTTTTAGCGCCAGCCGCTCGCTAATAAAACGACGCGCTGGTTTATTTTCGCGAGCCCCGGGCCGGACTCCCACACAGTCTGGCTGCCGAGACGCTAACGGCTCCGAAGCGCACATTGATTTTCCGTCGCACCACAATGGCCGCCGCTTAAGCACAGATGAGTGTCCGTCACCCTGATTTTGCGGTAATCGCCGGCCCGGTGGGTAATCAAAGGGAACAGATGAGTAATGCGCTCCCCCCCCACAAACCCAGGAGCCCGGAAACTCGCCAAAGCGGCAGAGAATGGCCACAAAGACCGAAAAAGGCGTTTGAAACGGTGCACGTCTCCAGTGGGACGAGATAATTGCCGTCTAGCCGACCCACGCTCAGGCTTTGTCTCAGCCAGGCTCGGATTCCTGGGCATCCACTGAGGACTTTGGGCTGAGCACCAACGGGCCTGGGTGCCGTCACGTCAGCCAAAATGCAGTGACCCTGTTCTTACCTCAGGGCCGCACACCGAGCCGAAAGGCAGTTTTAACTAGAATCTGCTTGGCGACTGGGAGGCCTCTCTGTCGGCATGGGGGAGGGCTCTGACATCCACCTTTAGCCAGTTTCCTTATGACTCCCCTCCTTACGTGATTTAAGTTATCATTTAGATGAGGGATGAGCTTGTGTTTGGCGTGGAATCTGCCAGTTGACCCGTGAGCTCGGATGGCAGCAGTGCGCAGGTGGACTGTATGTGGGGGGTTTAAGTTCTGCTTCACCAAAGGTCACAGGAGGCTGTAGTCTCACTAGTGTCCTCTAGGAGTCTGAATTACACCGATATTGTAGTTTGTGCATGACTCACAGCCTCTGTCTGCACTGGATTCATAACTCATCACAAAATCATCCTGCTCTCTGTCCTTCTCATAAAAAAGCTTATGAGACCCGTCTCATTCTGGTAAATTTGTCAACTTGTTTCCTCCTCCTCCGCCCAAGACTGCAAGGCCGGCCGTAAAAGCACCAGAGGTTACCCAGTTTAATTTCTGTATTATTTACAGTGAATTTTTAAGCAGGCTGGCAAATATTATCTCCACGTTTTTGTAGCCTTTCGAACACGTAGCATAAATTGCTGAAGATGAGTAAATGAAGTGAGGACAGAATGCAAATGTCATCGGAGGGTTCTGGAAAGACAGTGCTTATAATTACGATAAACCAGGAGCTGTGGATTTGCTTTGTGTTTCCTTTGGGACCCCTCCCTCTCCCTCTCCGATTGCCCTTGTGCCTCCCCTCCCTCTCCCTCTCCGATTGCCCTTGTGCCTCCCCTCCCCCTCCCTAGCCGATTGCCCTTGTGCCTCCCCTCCCTCTCCCTAGCCGATTGCCCTTGTGCCTCCCCTCCCCCTCCCTAGCCGATTGCCCTTGTGCCTCCCCTCCCTCTCCCTCTCCGATTGCCCTTGTGCCTCCCCTCCCCCTCCCTCTCCGATTGCCCTTGTGCCTCCCCTCTCTCTCCCTAGCTGATAGCCCTTGTGCCTCCCCTCTCTCTCCCTCACTGTCAGGGCTGTACTATGTGGATTCGGAGGGGAACCGCGTGTGCGGGGATCTGTTCGCCGTGGGATCCGGCTCTATGTACGCCTACGGCGTGGTGGACAGCGGCCTGCGGCACGACCTGAGCGTGGAAGAGGCCTGTGACCTGGGCCGGCGCGCCATCTACCAGGCCACCTACCGGGACGCCTACAGCGGCGGCGTGGTCAACTTGTACCGCGTGCACAGCCAGGGCTGGGAGCGTGTGTCCCAGGACGATGTGCTGAAGCTCCACCTGCAGTACCGGGAAGATCGGGCCTAGGAGGGGGTGTGGTTTAGTGAGGGGGAGGGGCTTTTGATGGGGGAGTGGTCTTGGGGATAAGCAAGGATTCTATCAGATGGGTGTGGTTTAGTAAGGGGGCGGGGCTTTATGGAGGGGGAGGGATCTTAATGAAGATGGACTGTGTCCTGCAGAGTCTGAAATGGCATTGTTTCTGTGAAGGCACTGTTCTGCTTCATGGGAAATCTGTATTAGAATGTCAGGAATCACAGCGTTAGGGGAGATGCCTGAAATTGTACGAATAGATAGGAGGTAGTTTACTGGATGGAAGTGAGTGAGTTTTACTTGTCATGCACATTGTATGAGCGCACACTAAAGTTATAGGTTGGCACTCATTAATATTTCCTTTATATTCATCTATTTGTTTTCCTGTTACCTGTTTGTCATTATCCCATGCAGTACCCCAGCAGACCTGTGGAGGCTGGGGGCGCTGTCTCCTACTGTGTGAACGTGTCACCTCGAAGAACCTTTTGGCAGTCTCTCTTCCAGAGAGTTCACATTTTACTGGGAAAGACTTCTTCTCAATAAAGCTGGAAAATCTCTCCTTTGACTCGCTGGTTGCTGTTCTGCGGTTAATGCCTCTGCTTGTGTATTTGTTTTCTCTCCATTGATCCATAAATCTCTCTCTGAGCTGCCTTTCTGGTTTTGAAAAATCGCTTTGAGTTGTCCGATTTCTTTGTGTTTATTTGACTCCATTCTTCGCTTTCTCTCCCCGGTCCCCAAGCTGAAACGCTTCAGACCCTGAAAGAGTCATTATCCTCTTTGTACTTTGCCTCTGTGCTGTATATTTTCATACAGAATGTCCTTCAAAATTGAGACTAAACTAATTTCTGCTCTTCGGCCAAGTGAGAAACTAAATAATTTTGGGGGAAATGGATGCATATTAATTGGTCATTAAAACTAACATACTGCAGGTCAAACCAATGATTTAGAATTCAAACGCCCTGCGTGATCTTTCACTGTTCAGCAGAGCCGTTTCCATGGGTCCATGAGTGTCTGCACATCCATGGTTCTAAATTGAAGATGTAAAATCCACGGCTTGTGTTTCAGTTGTGTGAATGACATGGCCGGCTTTTCTGCTTCCTGTTCCTTCTCGATTTAGTAGACTGTGTGTTTCACCATCCTCTCACCTGGAGGAATATAAGATAAATCCTTTATTTGCCATTTGCATGGGTATGAGTAGAGGTACATTGAAATTCATCTCTCTGCCTACCCCATCTCACACTCCATAGCTTGGGGGTCACAGTGCAGGGTCAGCCAATGTGCGGCGCCCCTGGAGCTGGGGGTTAAGGGCCTCGCTCAAGGGCCCACGGACTTGTGACTGTTCTGATGAGGCTCCGGCTCGAACCAGCGATCTTCCGATCATAGTTACAGAAACTTAGCCCGCTAAGTACAGATCCTGCACAATTCATTCCGCCGCCGTTACATCATCAGTTGAAGTTAGGCAGCCGTTTCCGTGACGGTGGTCTGTAAGCAGGCCTTGACTGCTCCTGATTCGCCGATTCCCTTCCTCGGTCCCCCCTGCCGTTCTGCTCCTTTCTCCACACGTTCTCCTTGATCGTCACTTTGGAATAAAGTTTTCTGGAAAGGTGAACCCTTTCCCCGCCTCATCTTCCTGCCTTTGAACAAATTCAATTTTGCTGTTCTTCATGCTGATGAAAGGTTTGCGTCATGTGGATCGGCCCTCAGCACCTGTCTGCTCCGCTCTTTCTGAGGCTCTCGTCCCGACACGGTAAGGATCTCCCCGGGTCTCATTTTATGGTCCCTGCTGTGGATTACCGTGGTGTTTCATGGCCGGGGCTCTGAATTGTTCGCCCGTCGGTGGTCTCGCTGCTTCCGAGATCGTCCTTGTGGCGTCTCCAGTGCGCTGTGGTACCTTTGCCCAGGTTTTGAGGGTTTATTTCTAAAACATGAAAAAATGGCTGTTAATTTTGACTTTAGCTTGGAGGGGGTGCAGCTGAGGATTTGTGAGACGGCCACAGAATGCAGGGCTGGCATAGTGTTGCCTCACGCCTCTAGAAAGCCGGGTTCGAGTCCCCACCATGGCTCCATGTATGTGGAGTTCCATGTTCTCCTGTTGTGGTGGGGCTTGCTCTGGTTTCTCCAGCTCCCCCCCCCCCAAAACATGCTAAGGGGAATTGGAGTTACTAAATTGTCTGTAGGTGTGACTGGTGTTTATATCCTGTGACGGGGGGGTTATTCCCTGCTTTCTGCCCATAGGCTCCAGACTCCTGTGTCCATGCATAGGACAAGCTGTTATGGATGATGGATCACTTCAGAATCAATAGATAAACTTGTAGTTTTGTACGCTATGCTGCATCCATGAACTGTGAGCTTCTCCACACTGCTGTTTATCTTTGTCCTGCTTTATTGGTAAAACGGAGTGGTCTCTCCATCCATCCATGGGGGGGTGGGCATGGCGTGGTTTTTATCCCAGACAGCACCAGACTATGCACTACAGGCCCTTCAGCCATGCCGATTCGCCTAGCCCTGCGTCTTTGACCTGTGGAAGGAACTCCACTCAACAGTCTGCATGCCCAGGGAGGTGAGATTTGAACCCTCAACCTTGCATTGAGACAACAGTACTCAATAAGCCACTGGACCAGGTGAAATGTCTTAACTGGAACTTAAGGTTCTCAAGAGGCGACACTTATTCTAAGGAGACGTAGAGCAAGACCCCATGTCACGTTCACCTGTCACAGAAAAAGATTTATCAAAATATATCCGTTTTCCATTATAACCGACAATATTGGGAACATGGCAGCTGTATGGAATTATGATGTATTGAGTTAAACGTTTAAAATTACAGCTCCTCAGGCACAGCTGTCAGAGTCGCAAGACAAAAGATGTTTGAGGCTGCAGAAAGAGCATATTTTATGGCTCGCCACGTCATCCGAACGTGCGGCCGTTTTGATTTTCCTCGGCCTGGATGTTCGTTTAAAAAAAAAAAAAAACAGATATCCGCCTTTATTTTCCCTGTGAGTTTTTTCACGCCGAGTTGACGCGTTGCGATTGCGAACATGCGAGCGCTGTCGTTTAGCCGATGAAAAGCCCGTGATTTCGCAGGTACCTGTCAGCTGGAAACTCTGGCGTGCTGTTCCAGCGGCCCGCCGTGGCTTTCATGTTTTTCAGATTTCTTTTTCCCCACTAAAAATTCTCTCAGTTTTTGTGGGGAAAAAAAAAAATATATCAATTTTACCACCCGTGAGCGTTGTCAGATTTACCTTAACACCCAATCAATTGTGGACAGTTTTATTTTCACATTTCATATTGTGGCTTCTGCCCTGATACTCCAGCACCTTAATTAGTGCCTAATTACTCGCCCACACAATCTTATCTACTGCTGAAGCTGCCTGCTGAACCGATTGTCCCGTAATGTTTCCTGTTTCAAAGTTCTGCTGCTTTAGTTCTCCCACGCTTGTAGACCTTTAATTAAAAGGTCATAATGATCGCTGTCAACTTCAGCTGGGTGTGGGCTATATAAAATGGGTAAAAGGCTGTGGTAGTCGTCTTCATGATGAAGGCCTTCTGTTAGATATTGCATTACCCTAGATGATTTTGTAAGTTGTAATTCATTAGATTGGTGTTTCCCAAACCAGCCCTCGGGGTCCATGGCAGGTAGCTGGGAGGGAGCAAAAATGTGGACTGTCTGAAAAGGAACTCGGAGGGAGCAAAAATGTGGACTGTCTGAAAAGGAACTCGGAGGGAGCAAAAATGTGGACTGTCTGAATAGGAACTCGGAGGGAGCAAAAATGTGGACTGTCTGAAAAGGAACTCGGAGGGAGCAAAAATGTGGACTGTCTGTGGGTCCCTGAGACCTGGGCTGGGAAACACTGCTTTAGATGATAACATGGCTGCTCTTTGTTCAGCCCTAATGGTCATTCACAGGCATGTAGCCACGTAGTAAAGTTATGGGTTTGAACCATGCTCCCCCCCCCCAAAAAATTAGTTTGCTCCCAACCCGGCATGTAGCCAGGTAGTAAAATAACGAGTTTGAACCTCCTTCGAAATTCATTCCTGGCTCCGGGCCTGGCCATTCGCATTTACAGCATCCTGGATGTTTCTGGTCTCTCCCTGTTGCGGAGGTCACTTGGGGTCACAGTGTAGCTCCGCCCCCTTCCATTCATTAGTTTCGTCAGGTTTGTTTTCCTGGCGTTTCTGTGCCGGATCCTTCAGCTCAGCCTCTCACAATCCCCGTCTCCTTCCCCGAATAATGAAACGCAGCTCAGAATCTGCTCCTGGCCTCATTCCCAGGCTACCCAGCCTTTGTCTGCTTTCCCTTTTCATTTCCTCTTGTTCCCTGGAATGACTTCACTCCGCCGTGGTCTGGTGGAGGGCGGAGAGAGCAGGGGAGGTGCAACTCGGCCCCTGTTTGCGTCCCGCTGCTTAGGCCAGCGGGTAAAATGTCAGCGGCTCGTGTTTGCCCCCCAGCCAGTCCTGCCCCCTCAGTTCTGCCCGCCAGTGAGGTGTGCAGTGGCTTCCCATCATCTTCCTGAGCACTGGATCAAACTCGCCTTTCCCCGCAGCTGGACTTGAGCGCCCCCTAGGTCCATATCGTAAACCCGGTCATGACACGAGGCGACATGTCCGCCTGCGTTAGGAGGATAATGTTCGAGCTCTAGGTCCTTGTGTAGCTGGTTAATGAAGGCACAATTTAAAATAGGACCACTCGGCGATGTTGGCTTATGGGGTGAAGGTGGACGCTGTGAGGCCCCGCCCCCGTTAATGACCAAATAACACATGCCGTTTTATTTGCATTACCGGGTCAGTTTATCTTCCCGTGTCCGGGTCTGCAGATGTAAGTCGGGCTGATCTCTCAGCAGCATCGGAAGCTGACGTGCACTCTGCCTTTCGGGCTAAATAATGAGCCCCCCCCCCCCACTGCCTCTGAGCAGATGGGCCTGATATATTAATAAATACATCAGGGTGGGAGAGAAAGCCAGGGCAGACAGACTGATCGGAGTCGCGCGGTCACGGCACCCAGCGTCTTTGAGGTTCCTCGGCACTGGGAGCAGCCTGCCCTTCCAGCGAGGGTTAATCTGCATCTCTGGCCCTCGACCACGAAAGCGAGCGGTCAGCCTGGACGCCGCCGGAATGGGAAAAGCCCCGGCGGGACGGTCTGACCCTGGCCTGGAAGATGATGCCGTTCTTTTGGTTGTGCGGGGGTGGACATAGCGTGCCAGCCTGGAATGTTATAAACAGGGGCAATTCTAGGGGGGGGGTTTTAAGGTGGGGAGCATAAGAGGTTCCATAATTCATACAGAGGGGCAAACCCTATCATTAGCCAATGATGTGTTTTAAACAGGTGACTGACAGAGGAGTGGACCCTCCAGAGGCCAATCAGCTTTCAGCTGGGGCCGGTACCCTGCCCCTGTATGGTTATAACATTGTGTCTGTGCAGCAGTTGGGTTTTCTGTAACTGGACTGTTGCACTGGCCCTCAGCATCCTGGGCCCAATGCACCACAAACCCAGAGTCCCCCCAGGCCAGACGCCGGCCCCTCCTGTAGATTAATGCTCCGTCTCTGCGGATCACCGTAGGCCAGGGCCTCTCTCTGCAGCCCTCCTCCCCGCTCAACCTTCCCGCTCCGCACTCCGGCTCCGATCAGTCCCGCCGCCACCGGAACGCCGGCATTAATTAAAATACCCCGTAACGCTCCTCAGCGAGGCTGCACTTGCAGATCCCTGCGTCGTTGCCGGGCAGGGCTGGGACACCGGCGCTAAGAAACGGCGCCCGAGCGAGAGAGCGGCCGGGCGCAAAGGCGTCACACGGAAGGCCGGCAAATTACATCACGTCCTCTCCTACGCCGGGGCCGAGGGGGAACAGAGGGGACATCCATCGTTTCTCCTTCATCGCGGAGCTTTGCAGGGCAATCGTGGATGAATTTAACCACAAGCTGGAATGGGAATACATCTCCCCTACAGCCGGCTCCCCGGCTCAACCCATTTCAGCCTATAGGCCGCTCACCCCCCCCCCATCCGGCCACTTGCCCTACAACATCCTTTACGTTACATTTAGCTGCTTAGTCGACATTTTTATGCAAAGTGACTTTTTCCCCGATTCGCCGAGATGGATATTTTACCGGACATTCAGACTTTATTTAAGAGACCTAGAAGAAAAGGCCTCTCGGGACCTGAACCAGTATCATCCTCACTTCCTTCCAGAATGTTGTTTGTTTGTGTGGACTTTATTCTAGTTGCTCGTCACCGTATCCAGACTGATTCAGACCGTTTGAGGAAGCGTGCTTTGCGCTGGTGGGGCGGGTCATCCGGCAAAGCTACCCCTGGACATCAGGCACAGGTCCGGATACATCACTTCCTGTCAGAGGTTCGAGTCCAGCTAGCTGTATTAGCATCACGCTAGGCGCTAACAGCAGACCTTTATCCACTACCTGAGTTTTACCCTTTACACTGATTCTTACAGTTGACATGGCTTCCTTCATCACATTAAACGCTGCATAGTTAACAAATGAGGAAAACGTAACCAGAGGCCTGAAATATTAACAGGTGTATAAAAAAATGATTAATTAATGGTAATCGCATTCAGTCTGACTTCCTGTTGAGCATAACTTACTGTTGAGCATAAGGACAATGTCTCTGACAATGGCCTCAAGGTTCCTCCTCTCTTCTGGCAGGCCTGATTTTTTAGTGTATTTCCTTGTCACCTGAAAATGTCACCCGACTCAGGCATGTAGGCCCTTGCTACCCCCCAATCTAACCCGCCCCCCCCCACCCCGCCCCCCCCCCCCCTTGGCTTCCCCCCCCCACCCCCCTTTCGCCCGCCCGCCCCCCTAACTTCCTTTCCTCCC
>JABJVO010000078.1:1411739-1423006 GCA_026770805.1 Boulengeromyrus knoepffleri | reverse complement strand
AGGTGTGCTGCTCCTCCACCCCCGCCGCTCTGTCCGGTACGCTTTGCCCTCTCCTTTCCTGTACCCTGCCCTCTTTTTTCCTGCCATCTCTCTCTTCAATTTAAATTCAAATTGCAGATCAGACCGGTTGCATTAGCATATCAGGAGTTTCTCGCTGTTGCCTAAGCCTTTCGGTTATGTAAAAGGAGGTAAAACAAGGTGATCCCCCCCCCGCCACACTGGCCGCCCGCTCTGGTCCCACGTTCCGGCACGTTCTGGTATGTTCCCCTGTGCTCCTTACCCCGTTCCTGTCACTCTCCAATTCCCCTTCACACTTCCCCCCTCCTGGCCGCTCACCCTGCTCCTCTACTCCCCAGTCAGTCCATCCCTTGCTTTTGATCTCCTCCACAGCCCGCTTTGGTCTCCCCCCCCCCCACACACTCTCGGCCCACCTGACAGCTCTCTCTCGTCTCGTCGCCCCCAAGTGCCGCTGCCTGAAAGGGACGGAACAAGTGCTCCTTCTGGCGACACTCACGTGCCCCACCACTAATTGCTCCCGGTTTCTCGGAGCGTGTTTTTGGCCACGCCATCGGTCGGGGGCACGTCAGAGCGAGAAGCGCAGCTGCTCTGGGCGATTAAACCCTTGGCGTGGCGGTGAAAAGGCTCATTTGTGGTGATTCTTGCAAGCCTCTTCGCGTTCTGGGAGTGAGTGGCATTTGAGGGGTGTTTGAGGAGCGGCGAGCCAGGGCCCTGTGCTTTGGCTCCGCCTTCTCGGCACTCACCAGCTGCTCTTCAGTCACCTGGATTGGTGTTGCCAGAGCTGACTCCGCCCCATGGCCCCCTTCGGTGTCTCGCCAGTGCATCTGTGCAGCAAATCATGGCTCCGCCCTTTGCAGTCCGCCCCACCCCACCGGCATTTCCAGTCGTTACTGAGCCCTGTTTGGGTAATGGTTTCCCGTCACTCAGCCCGCGTGACACTGTTTTGTCACGCCGCACTCCTGTCACTCTGAATCCGTGAGCAATATTAATTTCGTTTGTCCTTAATCACTCAGCCGTGCTGTTTGCCCACGTTCAGTCGCTGCACAAGTGATTATTTTATTCAATCATTACACGGCGCGGCGATTTCCTTTCATTCACTGCGGTCACCTGCACACAGGCGTGCCAGAAACTCAATTAATTAAAAGTTAATTATTTTGTAAATTTAATTATGATGCTGCTCAGTGGCCGCATTGGATGAAAGTGGTCGTCGGTGTAGTGGGAGTGGAAGGCGTTGGCTGTGTTTGGGCATTACACTGTTTTATTTTCCTGTTACCCTCTCATCCCTTCTGGCAGCCCCGCCTTCGTTTAATGTGGTTCTGTTGTTCTGCTACCCCTCTTCTTTTTTTTTTTTTTATTATCGTTGTTTCCTTCACTGTAGGCCTCTCTTCCTTTCTTTTAGCTATATTACCTTCCAATAACACTTCATATTTCCTGTTATCCCCTCTCGTCTTCCTGTTATTGTCTTCCTGTTATCCTCTCTCGTCTTCCTGTTATCCTCTCCCCCTTCTCTGTAACCCTCTCTTCTGTCTCTTTGACTCTGTTGCCTTCTGGTAACACTTTATACTTCCTGTTATCCTCTCTCGTCTTCCTGTTATCCTCTCTCGTCTTCCTGTTATCGTCTTCCTGTTATCCTCTCTCGTCTTCCTGTTATCGTCTTCCTGTTATCCTCTCCCCCTCCTCTGTAACCCTCCCTTCTGTCTCTGACTCTGCTGCCTTCTGGTAACACTTTATACTTCCTGTTATCCTCTCTCGTCTTCCTGTTATCGTCTTCCTGTTATCCTCTCTCGTCTTCCTGTTATCCTCTCTCCAGTTCCTGTAACATTTCCTGGCATGTTTGTAGCTGCTCTGTCTCTTCTCCCTCCTTGCCTCCAGTCACACATTCTCAACGGTCCTGTGAGGGCTCACTATTAAAAAGCAAAGATCGAACCCCCCCCCCCCCCCCCAGCTGAAGTTCCCCTCTTCTCCTCTGTTTGCCCATCCACTTGAACGTCTCCATCTCTCCCTCTTCTTTCCAGTCATCCCTCTCTTTCGTCATGCCGGTGTATGTGAAATTCTGATTCACCCCGAATTTATTAGGATGGCAGGCACTGGCTGGTGCTGGCTGGCTCTTTCTTTCGAAGCGTATTGCACACACACACACACACACACATACACACTCAGACTCTCACACTCCAGGACACACAGGGGATACCAACACCCCCCCCACTCACCCACTCAACTTTTTCATTTTTTTTTTTTTTGCTTTTTCTGACACAGTTTCTGATTTGGAAATATTCTCTGCAGCACATAAACTAATGACTGCTTGATTAATTAATTAGACCTGCACTCTGACCCCCAGCTCAGCTATGAGTGGTTGCTGCTTTATGGTGCTACTCCCCCCTTTGCTGTTTTGCCAGGAACCGGAGCTGTCAGTCTTCTGTTAATGAGTCCTGGTCCTCAACCGATACACAATCCTTCACTGGCCCCAGCTGAAAGGTGATTGGCCCCAGGAGTGCCCCCTCGCCTGTCACTCACTGATTCAAAACTGTCATTGGCTAATGATAAGCTTGGCCCCTCTGTATGAATTATGGCCTGCCACATAAAAAAATCTTAGAATCACCCCTGTTCGGACTAATCAATGGCACGGAATGGGGCGCCGGTGCATTTTGGTGTTTGCTGAATTTTCCGCAGGCGGATTGAGGCTCCTGGTTCAGGATGTTCTGACCTGTGTTGCTTTCCGCCATAATAAATGAGGTCCTAGGAGCTTCTCGGGATGGTGGTTGTGGGAAGATGGGGGCTTACGGGGGAGGGGGTCGCTGTGGCAAGGTGGGGCCCCATGTGGAGCTTGGCCCCCGACCCGGCTCAGCTCCCAGGCCCGGCGGCGGCTCTGTCGGATATACAGCCTGGAATAAATGCCTTCAAGGACGCCACGAGGAGGCGAGGGAGACGGAAGAGGAGGAGGAGGAGGTAGCTATTGTACCGGGACACCGCTGCCCGGCGCTCGCCGCCGCGGATAAAGCTGGACCGCGCAGATACACGGTCTGATAGGCGCCGCGGCGGGTAAAGGAACGCGATGTAGCCAGATAAGGTCTCCTGGCAGGTGGAGTCCCCACGGAAAGCGCTGGAAAGGAGCGCTCACGCTCCTAATGGAATCAGGGCCGTCTCGTTATCGGCGCGTCGGCACGCTGGCGAGCGGAGGGGAGATTGAAGCGGAGATTTCCAATTCGGGACGTGTGACACAGATCGGGCCGTTCTGCGATAACATCTCTGTCTTTGTCACCTCCCCCGCCATCCCGCCCGCTTCTCCTCAGTCCCTGTTCCTCTTTGTTTCGGCTGCCAGCTCTCCTGCCCCCCCCATATCTTCATCTTATCCCATCCGCAGTCTGTTCGCACTTCCCCCTCATCCCTGTCTCCCATTCCCACTTATTCCCGTGTGTTTCATCTCTTTTTCCGTTATTGCTCGGAGACTTCACGCTTTTCCGTTGTTCCTGTCGGAGTTTCCTGATGTTCCTCTTTCTCTGGCCTTCCGTCTGTGTCACTTTCCCTCAGAGTCATCCTGCTAAATGTCTGACTTGCCCATCCCTCATTCCTTCCCTCTCTTTTTCTCACTCTCTCTCCCTCTCTCTGAGGTATTGTCAGCCATTCTGTTGTTGTCTGCTCTTATACAGGGATTTGCCTATAAACCTGTTCTTCTACCACCTCCAATTTTGGGTAGTACATGTTCTCTCCCTCCGTCTCCCTCGCTTCCTCTTCTACCGCTTGCGACCCACCCTGCTGCGTTAATGATGGCCGACTACGCGGATGCCATGTCATATTCTGTCTTTCCGAAGTGCCCTGGTGCTCTCAGAACTGCATTGGTCCGAGTCAGAATCAATTTTAAGCTTGTCTGAGTTTCCCTCCTTTAGTATTTTCATTTAAAATTGTTACTGCATCCAGCAAACCGGTGAAGCTGTCTCTGTAGGAGGTAAAATCGGCTCCATTGTGAGACTGTGTTAGCGAAGGTCACCAGCTTTCCTGCAGTGCACTGTATTTTTTTAGGATTCTAAACCAGTGATTCCCAATCTGGTCCTCAGAGACCCACAGCTAATCCATGTTTTTGCTCCCACTCAGCAAAGACAGCTAGGAGGCAGCAAAAATGTGAACTGTCTGGCAGGGAGCTGGGAGGCAGAAAAAAACATGGACTGACTGTGGGACCCGAGGACTGGATTGGAAAGCACTGTTCTACAGTTTTAAAACTTGCCTTTTAATACAGGCATAATTTCTTTCTGGGTGCGACATTTAAAATGTTTACTGTCATTTGGTTGGAGCCGCCGGCTTGCCTCTGTTCGCTCGCAGCCTGAGGTATCCTCGCTTGTCAAATTAAGTGCTAATCCTTGGCAGCAAACCTAATCAATGCCAGTCTGACAGCTGTGACTAGCAGACAAACACGCAACAGCGAGGAGATGTTTAAAAAAAAAAAAAGAGGGGAGTTAAATAAAGCCAGACATCGCTTCCCACATGTCAAACATCGCTTTACAGCCCGATAAGAAGCAGGGTGGAATAAAATAATAAAAATCCTATAAACAGCTCAGTTTTTTAAGCGTTTAAGAGTTTGAGATCGCAGAGGCCAAAGGCTGTATTATCCATGAATGGATGTAAACGTGTATTAACGATGCCGGAATCCCCGAGGTCAGAGAGAAGGGAAATAATCAACCGGGTGCATGTTTGGCCAGGTAATCGGAGCAGGAGCCCGGGAGTCCGGACAGCCGGCTAGAAAGAGGAATGAATGCAGCCCAAGGAACACAGGTTTATAATCCCTCAACGGGGTCTGGGCTGGCTGCTTGTGTTGTATTTTTTCGCTTCATGGCAGTGTTTGTTGAGATTTTTTTTTTTAAATCAGTTCTTTAAAGCTTGAGGGATATTTAGCGAAGTAGGTTTAGCATTTGACCCAGAGTGAGGGGAGAAGAGGAAGGATTGAGGAGCAAAATGAGTTTAAGTTGTAACTGTGCTCTCTATCTGCTAGCTGTGTATATAATCAGAGGCTTTGGTTTGGGGACCTGGGGGCGTCCCTGGGTGAGCACCAGCTGTGTCTCACACCTGGCCAGATGTGTCAGCCTCCCCGGGTGTCCAGCTGCTGCGACAGCCCCTGGCGGGCGGGGGTGGGGGTCGGAAGGATGCCGCCCCCCCCCCAGCTGCATCACACAGGCTAGGCAGACCCCCTTCTGCCGCAGGTGCTCTCTGCAACCACTTTCAATTTCCTCTTAATCGGTCAATTAGTATCAGTCGATATAATATTTAAGTTTATTTTTTTCCCCCCGAAATGAAACATGCCCAGAAATGGCTGTTTTGCGTGCCAGGATTCTATAAATGCTCCATTGTAGTTGGGGGATTGTATTTCTTTTGTCGGAGAAATGACTTTGCATGAACGCCATGGATTATTACCTCCTAATTGGCATCAGAACGGGAAAATGGACCCCGACGCAGGCCGGCGTGCTCCCCGCCGCACGACGCCTGTCGTAGCGGCTTATTTCACGGCAAACAAATAATAATAAGGAGCGGGTGTCACCGTGGCGCGCCGGGTTGTACGACCAGCGCCCGGCGCTCTTTGTAGTCCCGTCTCCATTAACCTCCGCCTGCCGTCACGTCTTAACCAGGCCCACCGCCGTGCGATTTATCGGCGTGTTTTGCCACCTTTTCCCATCCCTCATTTTCTGCTAACCGCCCCTCCCCCTTCGTAATTTCTCTTTTGATTGTGCTGGTGGCCCTCCTGATTTCCCGCTCTAGACGGATTATTATTCCGCCGACAGTCGGCATCTCTCCACCTCTCTGGGGAATTTCAATCTGCATGCGAAAGTTACTTATGTGGTGTTTCCCCAAACAGAGCTGGGGAGGAAAAAAAAACCAGCAACATTCCCATTCATTTGAATTTAAATTAAACGGGGTATATTCTTTCAGATTTCATTATTCACCCCTTTCCTCCAATTCTCTTCTCCTTTTGTTCCCGAAGCTCCAATCAGATCCCACCCCTGGGATAATTGCCGATGCCAGAAAAGCAATTATTTTTCACCGTGCCACTCGTCTGAATAAGATGCATTAAAGGGAATTGCTCATTGAATATCGGGAATATCAGACAGCTATACTCTATTACTGTATTTAATATGACAGGATTTAGTAGTCCTGGGTGAACTGGACTATAGCGTACACCACAGCACAGCTCCACCAAATATTACACGCCCGCCGTGCGTGGAAGGGGCCCTTATCGACTCACTTCAGAGGGTAATAATCTCCCACTGCAGTGCAGCCCAAGGGCATTGTTTTAGGGACTGATATCAGCCCAAACCCTTGACATGTAAACCTGCAGGATGAGTGTATGGAGAGATGGTGGAGAGGGGGGGGGGTGACGGTGATTCAGGAGAGATTCCTTGAAATTCAAGCTTTCAGTTTGTAGTTCCCGACAAATTATATCGCCCTCGGGTCACTGCTTGTCCCAAGTTCGAAATGTTACGAAATCTTTCTGGGGATTCAGGGGAGGAAGGTCCCATGTCCCACACAATCTACAAGACCCTTCCTCTGCCCAGGCTTTTCCTCCTGCCGTTTCTCTTTTGGTCATCAACCTCGGTCCTCCCCCCTCAAAGGGGCCCGAGGACAAGAGGGCTGGGAAAGAGGGAGAGATATTGACTGCTGTCTTATTAGTGGCAAATTTAAAAGGATGTTAGCAGAGAAGCCCCTCCCTCCGGCTCACTGATCCGCCCGGGCCGGGTGAGGGATCAGAGACACGTTAGAGCCGCAGTAGATTAATGGGGGACATCTGGAGAAACGCGACACAAACGATGTGATTAATGAATTGACGACAGGCCGAGTTACAATGGGTCACGAATAAAGGGAAGAACTTCTGATGGAAATTGGGGAAAAAAAATCCCATCAATTAAAACGATCTTGGGTGTGTGTGTGTGTGTGGGGGGGGGGGGGACAGTGAATAATCTAAGTTCAGAAAATATGATAATCGTTAAGGGAAATTGGAGACTTCTGGAAGCACGCTTAGACAATATATTTGGACTTTGACAAATACACTTGTGGTAGAATAAGAGAAATACCAGAATCATCAATCGGCATGAAATGAAGCCCATTTAGGGGTGCGTTCCCAAGTCGAACTAAACTTAGATCTGTAAAGGTTTCAGTTGCGAAAGAGTGAGGAAATATGGACCCCTCAGATCTTTGAGGAGTGTTTAATGTCATCCTGTATCGGGGACATCTGGAGCCAATTTGCTGTAATGGAGACAAACTGGGTACATGGAGGTACAGGTGGGTTAGTGTAAACAGTTGTTCTGAAGAGGTCCGCCTTCGGACCCGGCGAAACAGACGATGGTCCCCGATAGGTGTCGGGGCCGCTTTTCCTTCTGGTTGCGGCTCGATCTCCCACACTTCTGAGACCCTAATTAAAAATCCGTTCGCCTAGTGGTGGCTGGAAAGTCATCAAAGGAACATCCCTGTGATTTATCGCCTGAGGAATCGTCTTTCGACCTAATTGGCTCCAAGCCCTTTGTTTTCCGGCCTCTTCTGAGCAGGTACAAGAATGCGGTGCGACGGAATCGGTGCGCTTCCCGAATCTCGAATAAAAAAGGTCAGCGAACACAAGTGGGTCCTCACTTAAAAAAAAAAACGAAACGCGCAATGACCGTCAGCAGCTCGAGACCACAGGATATGGGTGCATCACGGCACCGGGACCCTACTGACATCTGGACATATCTGAGTTGTTCTGCTACAACCGGGTTCGAGGATCAGGCTGAAGATGGGACGATGATGAGGTCCAGATGGTGATGTGTTAAGAATATTAATTCAGTACTTAATCCAGATGCAGGTCTGTTGTTTTGGCCCGAATCCGGAAGAGAATCCAGCAAAGATCCTTCATGGTGATTTACATGAGACTTATTAACTTGTATAACTTGTATGTTGTTGTCCAATATGGAGTCATGGTCAGTCGGGAGCCCCCCTCCAGTAAGGGTTGGGGGTGGGGATAGGCAGGAGACACCTTGGGTAGGGTTGGGGTTAGTCCATTGCAGGGTGTTTTATTAATCCTGTATGTATGTATATGAATAACGTTCTCCCAGAAAAATGTATATAAAATACATATTTGAAATCAGATCCATAACACTGGCCACTGCTAAGCCCGGCCTGGACTGAGACCGGGCCGCCGTCGGGCCTGGACTGGGACCGGGCCGCCGTCGGGCCTGGACTGGGACCGGGCCGCCGTCGGGCCTGGACTGAGACTCTACCGTCATCCGGTGGCACTCAGACAGATCGGTGCCGCTATTGGACCCCCAGAGATAATAGTTTTCCTTCTGAAATATTCACCCAAAAATGGTGATTAGGAAAATACAGCTATTAAAAAAAATCAGAGCAAGCAGCTGAAGATCATCTGTATAATTACCATTAAAAATGGAGACTTTCTCCTTTGCTTTCCGAAAAATGACAGGTTCATAATTATGAGGCAGGAGAGGAGCTGATTCCCATGGCCGGCGGGGAAGTGAAGCGACAGCATTGTAAATGATAACGTTTTAATCCTTTAATTGTATTTATTGTCGTCTTATCACTTATGTAATTGTAGTTCTCATATCCACGCATCTTCTAACTGCTTGTACACAAGGCAGTGACTTCCTGGACTGGACACATTCCTCTTTATATCTGAGTTGTAATTGTAATCGTTTCAGTTTTTGGGCCTTTCTAGCCTCCCTTCATCTCCTCTGCGTCCTCGTGCCTCTGCTGACTGCGACATTCAGCTATTGGCTTGTTCCGTGGACTGGCCACGCCCCCCCTCCGCCCCCCCAGCCCCAGGCAGTGTTTTTTTCCAGCAGGTGGTTGGCTCGTGGCCGTGAGTCCTACAGTCTCGCACTCGGGAGGCAGAGGAGATGGCGTGAGTCGGATCCATCCGGTCTGGCAGATTGCTGGTGTTTTTTTTTTTTTTTGGTAATAGCTGTTGGGTCATTTAGCAATGTGTAGGGAAATGTCATTAGTTACAGTGAAGCGGTTTGTCCTTGAAGGTGAACCTGAAAAATGGCTTTCCGTAGACGTCCGTATCGACTTAGTGATGCGGACGGGATTCCCTGGGTGGCAGAACACCTTCAGAACAAGTGAAAAAATGAGCATCAGTGCCAAAGCCCAGTGCAGCGCCGACTGTCCTCAACCACACAGTCAGCTCTCTGTGCCATAAACTATGAACCATGGAACGCCTCTGAATGGAGGGGGGGGGGGGCTATATTTCAAAGCAGGAATGGGGGGGCATATTCACGGAAGCAGACCTATATTACTGATGTATGTAACAGTGTTATTTTTTACTCTGTTTTATTAGTTTGTGTTAAAATATTTGTAAGTAATTGTTCATCACAACATTTTTAATGCTGCTCCATAAGTTACCCCCCTGCTCCCCCCCCCCAGTTCTGTGGTCCATGCTGTAAACTGATTCATACTTTATTGGTCTTGGAAAGGTTACTGTTCTGTAGCAACCAAACCTTCAATACAACATTAGTTATATGACTCATACGGACTGACTGCAATTCAGACAACAGGAGGATGAAACGGGCTGGATGATGGATGGATGGATGGATGGATGGATGGAGAGGTGGGCGGGTGATTCGGCAAGGATGGTGATTGAAAACACCCGCAACTGGTTCCAGCCACAGGATTGCTCTTACTGCAGTGACTTTGACTGTGTCTGACCCATCTCATCTATGAGTAAACTTAGAGTAAAACTGGATAAAATTATGATGTCACTTTGGGTGAAAGTATTTGCTAGGCGATGACATGTTTATAAAATCCCTGAATGTGCAATTTCCTGTGCAGTACACAGGTTGTGCAGTTCACTGAGATGCCACTAAACGTCCAAGCAGCACGATTTAAATTCTCCCCCAGCAGGGAGCAGGCGGTACATTCCCCCGGACCCTTGGGGGGGGCGGGGGTACGAACACGCTCCCCCCTGTTGCTGTGCGTTCCTGCGGAGGCAGTCCCAGAAATCGGAGCGGGGGAGAGGAGGAAGAGGAGAGAGGAGGAGGAGAAGAGGAAAAAAGCCTTTTAGGAATGAGAAAATCCTGTGGTATTAGGGAGGCTGGGAGAGAGAGGGATGTGCAGAAAAGAGAAACAAGAGCTGCAGACAAATACATTTCGAAAGCAGGGCCCTAGAGAGGCGGGGGATGAATATGGATGAGCTGGTTTTAATGTGTGTTGTTTAAGTGCTGCAGAGGCTAATGTATTATCAGTCCTGCTGCTGAGGTGCTTGGGCTGGAATAATGCTGGGGAGGGAGACCAGGGGGGGGGCTGTTTCTCAGGCTGGGATGAACAGAGCTGTCAGTCACGCCTCACCCGTCACGTGGTGCTCGAGTCAAGTCGAGTCAAGAGGGCTTGATTGTCATACTGTCCGTATCCAGGTACACAGTGGCATGTCTCCTCAGGACCACGGCGAGACAGCGAGTGAGCCAGGGACGGTTTTCACAGGACTTCAGGTGCAGATGTCACGCCGGACGCTGCTTCCATGTTCCTGCCGTGTTCTGACATGCTGATTCTCGTGCTAAGAGCATTTTTGGGGATGGTATTGGGGCTAGGGGAGTCTGGGTACCTTCTGCCATTGGTGGCCATTTCGGTTAGTCTCCAAGGCAAAATAGAGTTAATGGCCTTGAGGCCGGGTGCTTCCCAGCGGCCCTGTGGATCCTCTGGATAGGCCGTCGACCCTATCAATCATTTAACGGCGGCACCTCGGGATAGGCTGGCGACCCTGTCAATGATCCGACGGCGGCAGCTCGGGATAGGCCGGTGAACCTGTCAATCATCCAACAGTGGTATCTCAGGATAGGCCATCGACCCTGTCAATCATCCAGCCGCAGCTCCTCGGGATAAGCAGCCAAACCTGTCATTCATCCAGGTTTCTGATCAGGCTCCAGAATCCTCATCCGCAGTCCCATCTGCATTTATTGGGATGCGGTGTAACATTCTGCCAAAACAGAGGGAGGGGCGCAAGGAAGAAAGGACATAAAGCATTTATAAGACTCGATTTCCATTTTCCCAAAACCCAAAGTGTTTGCCTCGTTCTTTTTCGAAAATAATAAAACGTCCAGACAGAGAGTCTCCTGATGGCAAACTCTTCCAGTTTGGATCGGATAAATACCTGTTAGCTCACAGAGTGGCATAAATACCTGTTAGCTCACAGAGTGGCAGGCTCCAGCCTCTAATTGTTCGTTTGTGCATTTAATTTATAGGTTTTGATTTGAAATGGTTGAAGTTTTAATTGTTTGGGGGGGTGGGGG
>JABJVO010000078.1:1369811-1384383 GCA_026770805.1 Boulengeromyrus knoepffleri | reverse complement strand
GGGAGTGACAGGAATGTGGGGGGTGGGGGGGGTTGGGATGGAGGGGGGTGGGCAGTCAGGATGATAAACACGGCCATTTGTCTTAAGAGGAAGTGGGGGAGTAAAAGCAGGGAGAAGCCAAAGTGTGTCGAGTGGAGGTGTTAGAGCGGACGGTGCTGCTCTGACCTCCCGGCACGCATGTGGACGGCCCTGCATCATCACAAAGACAAACATAAGACAAGTTTCACAATTACACAGCGGGCGACGCATCTCTGAGGCTTTCCACAGCCGCCTTTGCCCCCACGCTGGCATCAGGCATTCTTATCGGACAGCACCGTGCAATTAGACCCCCCAGGAAAAGTGACCGTTGCAGTTAAGATCTCAATCCGCTACTACCCACGAGACGAGCAAACGTAATCGCGTCTGGCCAGCGTCGAAAACCGAACGCTACGGCAAGCCCTCGCCGTCTTCATGTTGTAAATGTCGTGATCACCGTCACGAAGGAAAGGATGGCCTCTTGCGGCGCACGCATCATTCGACTGGTTGGCGAAGAAACCCAAGCTCTGCGATATGCATAGGTATCTGTTTATGCCGCTGGATGCCGCTGTGATTATAAGCCGTTATTAGCGGACAAGCGATTACAGTGAACTCTGTGAGCACAGAGGAAGGTTTGACCTTTTCTCGTCATTTAATGGAACTAGTTTTTATCTCCCAAAATTTACTTTGTGGTTTCCAATGTCAAAATAGTTATAACGACGCTATAAAGAGCAGGTTGTGCCAGTTTATGACTGATGCCATAAACTCGCACAGGTAAAGCAGGGCAATTTACAGGTGTGATATTCTTCCGTTGTGTGTTTTATAGAAAATTGTATTTCTCTCGCCTGCTGCCGTCGCGCCTTCATAGGTGTTATTCCGGGATGTTCTGCCCACCGCTCTGTGCCACTCCTCGTCCCTTGGATTGAATGGTACGGAGCCGTGACTCACGTTCGGCTGTCGCGGATCTGAATGATAGGTGTGTTCTGAGTCAGCGCGGCGGGGAGTCTGAGTCAGCGTGTCGGAGGGAGGCGGCCCAGCCACCGTGAGATCTGGGCTTGGGTTTGAACGTCGGCCCCCGGAGATGCGAATAGCAGTCAGTGACGGTCGGAGAGCGTGGCGAGACGGCGGGATGGGAAAGGAGGCAAGGGCCCGGTTCAGGGTCACGCAGTGCTTAGCACGGAGACCTCACACCTCTGGAGATCAGGGTTCGAGTCTCCACCCCAGTGCTATGTTTGCATGTTCCCTCTGCATCATCGTAAGGTTTCCTCCAGGTACTCCGGTTTCCAAAAACATGCTGAGGCTAATTGGAGTCACTAAATTGCCCATAGGTGTGCATGCATGTATGAATGGTGTGTGAGTGTGCCCTGCGATGGGTTGGCCCCCCATCCTTGGTTACTACCCGCCTTGCAGCCGTATTTTCCAGAATAGGCTCCGACCCCTGAAATCCCGCCTAGGAAAAGTGAAATCAGAAGCACAGCCTTGGATATCTGTGTTTGTGGAACCGGAGAATAAACCCATAGGGAAGCTGTTTGACTGATCAGTAATACTTTTGCCTCCTATTTGCATCATGTGACAATGCAATGGTGTGGACCTCCGCCCTCCCTGCCCCTGCCCACTCCTTCCCCAAGGCTCCAGCTGTCAATTATGCATAAATGATCTCTGAAACTGACAGCGACACGCTTGGTTTGGAAAGCCAATATGTGCAATTAGCCTTGAACCTGCCCCCTCCCCCCCCGCGGTCCTGTCCGCTGGGTCTGCTCGAGGTGTAGGGTGTCGCTCGGCCGAGCCGCTCGGCGCTGATGAGTTTCTTCAGCGATCTGGCACCTTGCCACACCCCCTCGCATGCCAGAGCGGGCCACTGGATTGGTCAGGCGATTCAGGTGCTGGAATCCCAGCCAGGCAGGAACACTACGGCTGAAGGACTTATTCTTAAAATGTGAAGACTGTGAATGGAACAATAAATCATTTCTTAAATGAAAAAGAACCCAGCCCTGAAACCTTTCATTAGGGCATACAGCACTTTGCCATCCTGTTTACATATTTCAATGGAAGTGGTGTGGCAGAGAGGGGGGGGCAGTGGCCCCAAGTCAGGCGCAGGTGTGTAGCACAGAGACAGGAGTGTGGAGGTATGGTGCAGCGGCGGAGGAGTGATATATGGGTATGTAGCAGGGGCATGGTTCACAGACGGGGTTGTGGCTTATGGATAAGAGTTCATATGAAAGGGGCGTGGCTTTCAAGCAGAGGTCTGATATACAAGTGGGGGAATGACACACAGGTAGGGGCGTGGTTCATATGAAAGGGGCGTGGCTCTCAAGCAGTGGACATGATTTATAAGTTGGGGGCTAGCTCATAGGCAGGGGCGTGCTTCATATAGAAAGGCATGGCTCACAAGCATGGGTGCGGTTTACAGGTACGGGTGTGGTTTACAGGCATGGGCGTGGCTTAGAGACATGGGCGTGGCTTAGAGGCATGGGAGTGGTTTACAGATCGGGGAGTGTCCTTCTTATCTCTCTTATGGGGAAAAACAGGAAAGTCCCCCTTAAAAAAAGAGAAGAAGAGACACTTTATTTCTGTATTTTCTGCACGCCTGAGTAGTGATGCAGTCAGCTACACCTGAGTTTTTCCCCTGGGGCGACCGGGAAGATGAAGAACAGCAGCGTGTCCCGGAAGAGGCTGACCGCTGTCCGTGGTGCTGAACGAGCTTCCAGCCACAGCGGGCTGGACCCACAGCCCTCCGCTCGCTCTCTCTCCACTCTCTCTCTCTCCGCCTGTAATGTCTTTAACACCCCTGGGTCACAAAGGCCAGTTTATGGTTTTCCATTTTAATAAAAAGCAGCTGCACAGGTCCGTCGTCAGGGCTGCATGTGTGGGGAGCCGAATAAATCGCTGACACTCCTGCTTAAAGACCGCGCTGTTTGTCTAGAAACAGAGTTCTTATATACAGCACGTATGATTACTGAGCGGTGATTAGGGGTGTGATAAGACCTGCGCAACGGTGATTATGGGTGATTTTAAAAAGTCTTCAGTTTATGCTAAATAGGCACCCCGTTAAGAAGCGTTAATGAAAGTACAGATCCTGGCAAATCCTAGTACCAGAATGCTTTGCTGCTGCAGCGTACCACACCCCATACTGTAGTGGAGTTCTGATCCAGCCTGGTACCATCTCATCATTGACAGATGCCCACTGGCGCTCCCACCCCAGAAACAGCTCTGTGGTCGAGGCCCGGAGGGTAACGTTCATGCCTCCTAGATGGCAGACAGATCCGTCTTATTGGAAGCCAATAAGCCTGGGGTGAGACGGAGATTAAAGATTGTGGGGATTTGAGGGGTGGAGCCTGGGGGTGGAGCCTAAGGGGCAGAGTATGGGGGTGGAGCCTAAGGGGCGGAGTCTGGGGTGGAGCCTAAGGGGCAGAGTCTAGGGACAGGTGGGTGGCTTTCTGTTATGGCTATATTTCAGCCCACAGGAGAAAAGTTAAAAGCTTTTGCCGCTGTGTGTCACCTTAGATGAAATAAACAGCTTTTGATTTTTTTTTTCATTCTAACAAACACCCGGTGTTTCCAAGCACCAAAGTCGCTACCGGACCCTACGAGCTGCAGAAAGGTCGCTGTCAATCACTCCCACCCCCCACACATGTGAACGCCGTGCCAGACGTCACCCCCAAGCTCGCGATGCCGAGAGCTCTGCGCTCAGAGGAAGGGCGCCGCTAATGGGAAGCTTTTTACACCTCAGAATCACACTCACTTTGGCTCACGGCATTAAATGACGAATGGATTTCCGTGCTCGTTCCCCTTAATGCGATTCACTCTGTTTTTTCTGTTCCATTTGTGTGCGCATCCTTACCATCATTTCAGTCGGCCACAGTGTTTGCATCAGGATGGTTCTGTATTATTACGTTTTATATTCAAATTATTTAAAAGTTGACTGTGTATTATTACGTTTTCAGTTACTTTATTTCTAACTTCTGCATGGCTAATTAAGCCGTATGAATGGTTGTGATTTTATGGTGTTGACTGATTTCATTTAGTGGATTATGTGCTGATGAGTGGGGACGGGGTTTCAGCCTAAGTTGTGCCAATGGGTCAGGGGTTTGAGTCCCACCGCGTCCCCACAGGTGTGAAGTTTGCTCTTTCTCCCCAGCATGTGTGACATAGTTCAGCTGAGTCACTGACTCAGCCTAATCGTGCACCTGTGCTTTTGTGTGAGTGAACACTCCCCATTGCACTACCGTCCAGTCCTGCCTGCGCTCTGTTCCACACCCCTCGCTTCCCAGGGCCTGGACCCCAGTGACCCCACTCTGATGATCCATTACTGAAAAGGAATGGGAGAATAAATCCAAACCGGCTTATGTCCGAATGTTCCACTCCTGTGCCGGTAGATTTTCCCAGATCCACAAAGGCAATTTACCCATCTGCAAGCTATGGGGTTCTTTCAATAATATGGCACAACCTTCTTGATACTTCTGAGCGCAGCACATGCAAAAAGAAACGCAACAACTGTGCCTTGTGTCCAGTGGTTGGCTTTTAGTGTTTCAGTGTATAGGTTCTAAATGGGCAATCAGGCCTGTAGCTCCCCAGCATGGCTGATTTCACATCACACTCGTGCTGGTTGCCTCAGTCTGTTTCTAATGATGTTCATTTTGACTATGATGCTGAAAAGGAAGTTTTCGGTGTTGAATAGGAGGGGAGGTAGAGGAATGATACAAAAATTAAAAGTCTAAAGCTTATCTATTTGTGCTTTTTTTCCCCTTATTACCAGTCACTGAGTTTCTAAAATGTCTTTATTAAAATTCCAAGAAATGGTTATTTCATTCAGCATGCATTTTTTTTTACTTTAAAATATATTAAATTATATTGCATGTGCCTTACATGTCCTTTTTGGTTTTTAATCTTCTTCAGTTGCTGAAGCCATTAATACATCTGTCATGAGTAGCATTGCCCAGTTGCTTTTTTATACCTGCAAAAGCCCATTTTATTCACTCACAGCCTACTGGGAAACAGAGATATTAATAATTGACTCACTGCAAAAGCTTGTTGAAGTCTATGGTACAGTAAGGCCTCAGAATTACAGACAAAAGTTTGACAAATTAGTTCTTTTCACAATACTGTTTTAATGGAATCTGTTTTTAATGCAGTTGGGCGGTTTTAAAATTTTATCAGTTAAGGTGAGACTACAGGATTTAACGCTACGGACATGAAACTCGCACACAGTGGATACCGTGTCGATGAATTGTTCCGGAGAGGGGTTTATCGGGTGGTTGCAAGGCTTGGTAATCTTAACCCCACCATTTAATTTCCACCCCGAAAGGAAGCCGACCGGTAAACGCTCACGGAATTCGCACTAACTCACAAAGGTAATGCTGTATCGATCCCCAAACGAGCTTTTACTTTTTAAAAACGGCGCACGCTTTTTTCCCCCCCAAGCTGGCTGGCAGTAATTACACTTCATCATTTCGACGAAGCAACACATGGGCAGTGACAGAATGAGCGTGCGGTAATGAAATTCACTTGCGGGAAACCTGACTCTGGACGGCGGTTTGCGGCTCTCAGAGCCGGTCTCGCTGTTTGCTTTGGGATCCTGCGATTGCCCCCCGGTTTCGCTGTGCTGCGATGCGGCTGCCGACTCGAAATGAAAGCGCTGTTTCCATCTGTCCCGTTACCGTGACTGGCGCGTAAAAACAAGTTTCCCATATTGACATTAATCGTATTTTTTCTTTAATTAATCTCAAAGTAAACAGTTTACATTTTTAGAAGCAGATTCACCAGTGGTTTGATGGCTAGCTTTGCATCAAATCCGATGACGGATGTTTTTTCGTGTACTGTTTACCTATAGTATAATTAGTTCACGGGTGAAAGAATAGATTTTTCTTACTCTATGTTTTCATTCACGATTTACTGTAAGCAAATTGTATTACTGCTTGCACAATTAAAGAGGACTCAACCGAGGGGAAAGACCGGTGGGCGTATCTGAAATGAAGAACTAATGGGATTTATCAAAGGCTCATTCATACTGCGGTAATTAAAACTAAACTGCTGTTTAAAAATAATATTTCGGGAGCGAGTGTCTCCAGTCCGAATTCTGTCGACCAATTAACTGAACATTAATTCAGCAATTGCTTATGGTCCAACATAAGTGCTGGCGAATTTAATCAAGCTGTCCATAACATGAAAAGCTTGGTTCATTTTACCGGTAATGGGTAAGGCTCGGCGCTGAGGACAGATGGATATCGCACTGTTACGCGCAGTACTTGCTAATGTAACTGAATCATTTTTATTAATGGAACGCCATTGCTTGTAACATTTCCGTCACTTTTACGAAAATGTCCCATCCTGCTTCCCACATTGAATGAATACTGCGGCGTCACTGTGTATTTCGACCGAATCCTTGGGCTTATTATAATGTGCCATTTTTCATTCATGGTGGGAGGGTAACAAGATGTTTCTCTATGGCGCTGCAAGATGAATGACTCAAATCGCGGGACTGTGTGAGTAATACCCTTCTGTTAGCAAAAGGCTGCTAATTACTGTAGAATACTGGTGTCTACTCTACTTTAATGGGGTATTCTGTTCTCTTCACTGTATATTTGTTGTTAAAAGCCGTAAGCTGGGAAGTAAAGTTCGAGAAAGACCACAAACAATCCAGTGTTTGTAGTGTGTGTGGGGTTACACATCCGCACCCCCAAGCACACCCTGCGGAGCACGTAGGGTGCAGACGTACTGCTGTGTGGTTCTGCACCCAAGTCCAACTGTATTATGCAGACATAAGCAGCAGATGCAAGCGATCTGCATTATTAAATCTGTGTCGTAAACCACCACATTGCAATTCCCCCTAATTAGTCATGCAAATCATTTCACAGTAATTACCATTAGTTCAGCTTAGGAATCATCGGCAGTCTTATTTACACACATTAAGTAGGCCTAGTTTTCGCTATTTTGGTGTTACCTTATTCTCCTTAATCTTACCCTTGAGCGAACTCTTCCCTTGTTTTACAATGAATATCCCCCACTCTGCCGTTATACTGGTCAGAGGATGCGGTTGCTAACAGGATGTCTGAAACATGGTAATAAAATCATCCTCTGGCGACCTGAGACACCAGCCATAAGGTTTTGCTCCAGAGACGGTGTGACACGTGGAGAAGCACCGGCAGTTTATCTTCATCAGGGCTGCAGCATTGTCGCAGGTCGTCACACCGGCACAGACGCAGAACAGCTGCATTAATAGCGACGTCAAGCATTTCCCTGACGAAATCCATTCCTCTGCTTATTCTCCCACTGCTCATGTTCCTCTCTCCTAAATAGACCCCACCCATACTGCTCATGTTCCTCTCTCCTAAATAGACCCCACCTCTACTGCTCACATTCCTCTTCCCTAAATAGGCCCCACCCATACTGCTCACATTCCTCTCTCCTAAATAGACCCCACCCCTACTGCTCATGTTCCTCTCTCCTAAATAGACCCCACCCCTACTGCTCATGTTCCTCTCTCCTAAATAGACCCCACCCATACTGCTCACATTCCTCTTTCCTAAATAGACCCCACTCATACTGCTCACGTTCCTCTTTCCTAAATTGACCCCACCCCAACTGCTCGTGTTCCTCATCCCTAATAGACCCCACCCATACTGTTCATATCCCTCTTAAATAGACCCCACCCATACTGTTCATATTCCTCTTAAATAGACCCCACCCCAAACTGCTCATGCTCCTTGTTCCTAAATCGCCCACACACCTACCCCCACATTCATCAAATTACAGCTGTTCTCCAGGTGCCAGGTCATTTCTGAAATGTCTCCCATTTCTGTGATTTCTCAGTGAAGTGATGCTCCATTTATTACACATGCAGTTTAGTCAGCAGGACTATGATCAACACCAGCTATGGGATTGTCTGTTGGACTAAGTAATAGCATCACCATTTTGGTATGTTTATAAGGCCGTCCCTGTGAGCCTGTGACATCCTGAAAATTCACTGAGCTGAATCTGTACACAATGCTGATGCATGCTGACGTGTGATGTGGAAATGACAGTTTTGTCCATTGGCAAGACACTGAATAGGCACAGTGGAGAGGTGGTTTGGGGGGGGGAGTGGGTCAGTTACGGCACCGGCGGGGTTTTTGTGTGTGTTCCCTGGGAAGCTGCTTTCGCTTTGCCATGCTCTGCTGAGCAGAAACAAGGAAATGATGCTATATTCTGGCACTTGGTGCTGGTGGGAGTGGTCAGTGGATCCATTCCCCTCATTCCCCATTGGCTCAGACACGTTTCGGGAGGGGCCTGTCTCTCGTGCTCTGCATCCTGCTGTATTCACTGGATCCCTGCGGTGAGAACTCCAGCATTCACATCTGTGAGTCCGCTAAGGCGGGCACTGAGTGACATTCTTCCATTTTACACCCGACTTGGTGAGAACAGTCACTCAGGTGGGCCGGTACCTTTTCACACAACCAAATGGGATTTTAGATAGTTTTTTTTCCCCTGCCACATGGTGAAACACAGGAAGAAAATGAGATTGTGTCCCCGTGCCTCATTGACAAACATGGGCTCAGAGCGGTTTGCCGGGGACCGACACACTCGGACCCTGAGCGCGTGGGTGGCCAGAGGTGTGAGCTGCCTCCGGTCTCTCAGAAATCACGGCTGCTTTTGTGTGGCTGTGCCCAGTCATCTGTGTGACACCTTTACTCTCGGCCTCTCCAGTGGAGAAGGATGCTAAATAAATGGCCAGTATGATTTATATTCTCTCTGGCTTTGCTGCCATGTGAAGCACAAAAATGCATTCCCCTCTCGATTCCCCCAACCAATTTCTAAAAATCACATTTCCTAATGAAGTATCTAACGAACAGCGCTAACTCCCTGCCCTTTCCCACTCGGGGCGTCGTGATGTTAAGAGGTCTCTTGACAGCCCTGCATTTCAGATGCTCTGGCAAAAGAGCTGTTGATTTCACAGCCTGTTTTAGCCAATTTAGCTGTTTCAATCCCTTCCCGCAACCGCAATAATAACAAAAACAATGAAGATACACTCCTAATTATGAATGCTATAATTGTAATTAAGATAATCAAAAAAATTCAATTAACAAAATAGTAATAGTCAAAATGATTCTCTTTGTGCTCCATTATTGTCACCTCCTTCCTTTCCTATATTAATATTTCATGTAAGGTTCAGCCATTTCTGCTTCAATGGACAGTAAAATCGCTGTTGGAGATATTGCTTTCAAACATCTCTCTCTCTCCCTCTCTCCCTCTCTCACTTTTTCTATTCTTCTCTTTGTCTCTCGGTCTACTGTCAAAACAGTCGTATCCTGTTCTGAACTCCCCATTGCCCTGAATTGCAATTCTGTTTATATTTGCTCCTGACATAAAGAAGCCTTGTGATGTGTTACACTTACTATTCATATGTAAAAAAAAAACCTAAATTAGTAAAAAGACAAAGGCAGTTTTTCAGGAAAATAAATTGTATGATGCAGGTAGTGGGGGGGCGACATCAGAATTGAACTCTAGCGATGTCTGTTTTTGTGGGGCAGTGCTACTGTGGGCAGTGGTATGTCTTAAGTACTCCCCAGGGAAGGTGAATTGTTTTGTTATGTATGACAATATAAAGTTTGCTGATAGACAGTTTAAGTTATAGGGGGGATTTGTCCTCCGTGTGCATCTGCATTTATGGGATTAAGGTTCCAGATCCGTCATTCTCGATCTGTCTTCGGACCCCGACCCTGCGTTACGCTGGGCGCCCTGTACCCATCCATCCCTTGGGGATCGCCCTTTGACCCCGAATAGCTGGCGCCTGCCCCCCTCCGCATCACACGGATTGCGTACACCCCCGCCAAGCCCTCCCAAAATCACTCTGCCAATCAGTGCCGCCTTAACGTGCCGCGGGGTGCGGTGGGCCGTGGAGTTCAAGTATCACATTACCCGGTGCTGACATGCCACGTGCGGGCTGTGAATTAGGCCCTCACCATGGCGCCAGCTTCTCCATGCACGCTTAAGAGCGAGCTGCTGCGGGTTTTAATGGCCTGCTCATTCAGGACGGCCCTCTCCAGCCAGGAAAGGCTGATTTTAATGACCCTCCAACTCAACAGCTTCCCCCTGTAAAGAAGAGCAAAGAAAGGGACCGGAGATAAGCCCCCCCCCCCCCCCCCCCCCCCCCCCCCACCCCCCCCCCCCCCCCCCCCCCCCTCCCCCCCCCCTCTCACCCTCCGCCTGCTCCCTGGCCCGGCACCATGCCCCTCGCCCTTGTTCTGCTTCTGAAAGCGTGATTGCTGCATTGTAGCAAAGGACACGGGAGGCCACCTTAACAGACTCAAGTCCCCCCTGCACCCCTGTCCCCATCCTCTCTCTCTCTGCCTCTGTCTCCCCCTCCATGTGTCTCGCTCTGGTTCGAATGAGAAATTCCTTGTAGCCGTTCATTGCCTTTATCCCCCATGCACCACGTACAATTATTACAAGCTGCGAATAATCTGTGAAGTCAACTCCAGTCGGGGCCAGAGGCACGGCTGCACCTTCAGCTGCACACGTGTTTTGTGTCATTTATATTTAATGTCAGTAATCCCCAACTTAAATTCTGTGCATACGGAATCCCGGCCTCCGACTCTTGCGCTTATTTGAAAGATATTCGGGGCTTGGTTTTTTTCATTTAGCCATGGTGCAGCAGGCGCTAAGCGATCAGCTCACTGTGAGCCGTTAGCGCCACCGTTGGCACAAAAAAAAAAGAGCTCAGCTTTCTGAAAATAAGCAGCCGCAAATTCGTCGCTCTGCTTGCGTCTGAAAGATGGGCCTCCTTCCGGCGCTGAGTGGGGAAGGAGGAGGCGGGACTCTGATTTCCGTATCTCGCCTCCTCTTGTGTGTACAAGCCGGCGCGCTGCGAGCATGACTTGTATCACATGAATGGCTTAATTATGTCAGTTTGTACGAGTTATTATCTCGGCCCAATGAGTCATTAACATACAGGGAGAGCAGCGCTTTGATGTCGCTTCACTGTCGCTATGGTTTCACGGCGCTGTCTTTACATGCTGCAGATATTTGACTGTCACATCCACCCTGCTGGGTGTTTCCATCACATCTATGCACTGTTTCTCCATCATTTCTACCCCACTGTGAGACTACCACATCTACACCAAGTTTATCCATCACATCTACCCTTCTTGCGAGTCTCCATAACACCTACCCTCCTGTGAATCTTGATCACATCTACACTGTGTTTCTTTATCACATCTACCCAACTGTGGATCTCCATCACATCTACCCTCTGTCTTCATCACATTTACCCTCCTGTGAGTGAGTCTCCATCATATCTACATTCCTGTGAGCCTTCATTACATCTACCCTCCTGTGAGTGAGTCTTCATCACATTTACCCTCCTATGAGCCTTCATCACATCTACCCTCCTGTGAGTGAGTCTCCTTCACATTTACCCTCCTGTGAGTGAGTGTCCATCACACCTACCCTCCTGTGAGTGAGTCTCCATCATATCTACCTTCCAGTGAGTGTGTCTCCATCAAATCTACACCATGTTTCTCCACATATCTATCTTGCTGTGAGTCTCCATCACATCTACACTATGTTTCTCCATCATATGTATCCTTCTGTGAGTGTCCACCCCTTCTACACTGGTTATCTGTTTGTCTCTTGTTACTTTCATGTTGGTGTGTTTCTGCCATGATGTGTTTCTGTCAGGTCAGTGTTAGTGCGTATGAGTTAAATCTGTGTCGACATGTGTGGCTCAGACATGTCTGCACTGATGTGTACCTCTCAGATGTGTGTTGATGCGTGTACTTCTCTCATGGCTGCATTGATGTATGTCAGTCATGTCTGGTGTTTATCTGCCAGGTCTGTGCTGGTGTTTATCTGCCAGGTCTGTGCTGGTGTTTATCTGTGAGTTCTGTGCTGCTGTTTATCTGCCAAGTCTGTGCTAGTGTTTATCTGCCAGGTACTCAGACACGTCTGTTTGGTGAAAAACTGTAAATGGTAGAGTTAGGGGGCACCAGCGAGGGCATCAGCAGGCAAGCCCTGCCGTGGCACAGACTATGTCCGGCAGCTCAGTCAGCCGGTCAAAACCGAGCTCCGTCCTCCGTTGGCGGTCTCCTGGAGTTCTGCCATGCCAGGCAGCTTAATTGGAGCCATTCTCGCCGTCCTTGAGTTCAGGCGCCGTGACTCAGAGTGACCCCTGGTGGGGGTGTGAATTGAACGCGCACACACCAGCTGCACCCTGCATCGCAGAAGGCATCGGGGCATGGAGGGGGGGAGGGGGGGCACCCCAGAGAGCGGAGCCTTCATGTTACAGTGTGATGAATGAATGAGAGTTTAGGATAATGAACAAAGTAAAACAATAATATTCTTCATACATAATTTAATCATTCTATCTGATAAAAACAATTTGGTTTGAATGGGATATCTATGAAATTATTAGTTATTTGGTAACTTTTTATTTTGATGAGCATGAATGTTTTGTAAAAAGTGCACAACAATAAGTGAAAAAGTCTTTCATGCAAACTAATGTGTGTATCAGGGTATGTCTGAATAGCATCAGGGTGACTGTGTTTAAATGTCATCAGCATGACTGTGTCAAAACAGCATCAGGGTGATTGTGTTAAGTCAGCATCATGGTAACTGTGTTAAAACAGCACCAGGGTGATTGTGTCAAAACAGCGTCAGGGTAACTGTGTTAAAACAGCACCAGGGTGATTGTGTCAAAATAATGTAAGGGTAACTGTTAAAACAGCATCAGGATAACTGTGTCAAAACAGCGTCGGGGTAACTGTGTTAAAACAGCACCAGGGTGAATGTGTCAAAAGGAGTCGGGGTAACTGTGTTAAAACAGCACCAGGGTGATTGTGTTAAAACGGCATCAGGGTAACTGTTAAAATAGCATCATGATGACTAGGACAACACAGCGTCAGGGAGACTGTTAAAATGGCACCAGGGTGACTATGTCAGAACAGCATCAGGGTGACTATGTATGAATGGAGTCAGGGTGAATGTGTTAAAATGGTGTCAGGGTGACTGTGTTTGAATGGAGTCAGCGTGACTGTGTCAAAAGAGCATCAGGATGACCGTGTTAAAATGGCATCATGGGTGACAATGTTTAAATGGAGTCGGGTGACTGTGATAAAATGGCGTCAGAGTGACTGTGAGGAAACAGCGTCAGGATGACTGTGTTAAAAAGGCATCTGGGTGACTGTGATAAAACACTGTTAGGATCACTGTGTTAAAACAGCGTCAGGATCACTGTGTTAAAACAGAGTCAGAGTGACTGGGTGTTTCCAGTTGCATAGCTGCAGTCTTACACAGATTAATTAACATCACGATCAGAGCAGTAATTACATAAAAACCTTTCACAACAGACTGACAAATTGATCTGTCTAGCATGATGACTACTCCCCCCGCCCCGCGCACAAACGCGTGCCCCCCCTCATTAATCTGTCCTTCAGTCCATCTCTGTGTCATGGCAGCATCTCACTGCAGGGCTCTTGCTTTGGTAAACCTGTAATAAGCTGCCCACCCCCTGGTTTTATCTCCACTGTTCGCCGTCTCTGAATTCGCACTCGTTAATCCACCTTCCAGCCAGACCTCCAGGGGCGTTGTAAGGCTTCACACACATCACACACATTCACATCACGGAGAAGTTCACATCACATGCACATTCACATCAGGCGTATGTTGACATCACACACACATTCACATCATGGAGAAGTTCACATGCACATTCACATCAGGTGTATGTTGACATCACACACACATTCACATCATGGAGAAGTTCACATGCACATTCACATCAGGTGTATGCTGACATCACACACATTCACATCATGGACAAGTTCACATCACATGCACATTCACATCAGGCGTATGTTGACATCACACACACATTCACATCACGGACAAGTTCACATCACATGCACATTCACATCAGGCGTATGCTGACATCACGCACACATTCACATCACGGACAGGTTCACATCAGGCGTACTGTATGTTGACATTACGCACACATTCACGTCACACACATTCACATCACACACATGTTCACATAACCAGTCCAGAAGTGACTTGTCAAATAATCACATTTTGGCTTGTTTTCCCAACAAATAGCTTTGATGGTGACTCGGTTTGGTTAATGCATACTGGAAATGCAAACCGCTAATTGCATATTGTCCCCTGCTGGGGAGGAGTGACACGACGGGTGGCCTGAGCAAGGCCATTGCCAGTGTGCAGTGTGGGACCTCCGTCAGATGGGGCCGTCAACATGTGGGGCTGCCAAGGAGTGGGCTGGCTTTCTGGTGACCGAGGCTGGAACCAGTGGGTTTCTGTGGGTTCCAGTCGTGATGCTAATTTCCGGCAATTTGTTTCGAGGCTGGAGATTGACTCAGTGATTGATTGGCCAGTGAACTGAGGATTTTTTCGCCCGGGTTGGAGAATAGAGAAGACCAGAGAGCTGCTGCTCTCATGGTGTTCTGTGGGGGTGTCGCTGATGGCTCTCTCTCTCTCTCCCCCCCCCCCCCCCCCCCCCTCCCCGTCTCTCTACTATTTTACTATCTTTCAGGGCCCTTACAGGGCCCGCGGGGGCGGGCGCCTGGGC